>VBSM01000529.1:61735352-61759315 GCA_008086735.1 Cheirogaleus medius
AAAAAAAAAAAAAAGATTAAGTTATTACTAAAGTCATTTATAAGTTTTTGTTTGTAACAAATCAAAACACTCAGATATTTTTAATGAAGATACTAACTTATATTTTAATATAGCCAATATAACTGTTAAATTTGTAGTTATATGCAATAGCATTCTATAAACTAGTCCTTTCACCAACATCAAGAAAGAGAAGCATGGCTAGAGAATGACAGTTATAATGATAAACAAGGCACCTTTTAGAAACCCAGGTGCTTGAATCAGAGCAATATGGATTCAAATCCTGACTAAGTTATTTTAGACAGGTTACTTAACTTTTTACAATCATAAAAAGTCAGTAATAGAGCCAGTCAATAGGATTGTTGTCAGGATAACTTTAGATGATATATGCAAACCACCTATCATATTGCCTGGTGCATAGTAAGCACCTGATGCATATTAGTGGCTAATATTATCATAATTATAATAGTACTTTTTATTATAATCTGAATATTCCAAGTCCACAAAAATGAGTTCTCCACTAAGTTCTCTAGCACTCATTTTCTGTGAACAAAAAAGTTTGCATAATCTCAATGCCATCTTTGGAGGTTCCTTCCAATTGTTATGAAATCTGGCTATCTCTAGGGCCATAGCTTCCCCTACTCTCATGTGGAAGTGCTTTGGCTGGCCATGCATCATGAAGCCGGAGATGCACTCCTTGATTTTCCGTGCAGCTGCCAGTATATTTCCTCACTAGCTGTCAATCACCACAGGGCCAAAGAAGTCATGCCATCAAGCATGTAGCCACCTGCTACATGTCCTTGTGCACTCATATCCTACCTTACCATTACTTCCTTCATCTACCAAGTGTTTTTGGCAACTGGTCCACTGTTTTCACTGTAGAGGACTCTTGGCATTGCTCTTGACAATTTTTAGAACCACATAGATGATTCATCTAATACTAGCTTTAGTTCTTCAATCATTTCATCAATCATCGTTTTCTCTATCCCACTTCAGATACTCAATCCTGTGGCCAGGCCCTAGAATTTATTATCACCAATAGCTGTGCCACTTCTAAATGACCAAATTTGAGCATCCTACATTTTGGCTACCATAGCTCATATTTTTCCCAGCTCACTTACTCAGTGAGCCTAACTGCAATAATTCCTCAATCACACATGGGCTCCAATCTATTGTTCCCAACACTTTTCTCACTCTCTATCATCTTTGTCCACGTCCTTCCTTCTCTTACTTATTAGCTTTGATCCCACAGTCCATCATTAAAATGTGTCTCTCTCTTGAAGATATTTTTATGGCTCTCAAGCCCTTTTCTACTCCTCACTCATATCTGATGGTAAAATAATCAAACAATTTTATTTCAATGAGAAAATGGCAGTGAAAGGAAAATGATTTCACCTTTCTGTCAGTAAATCTGTTACCCATCTTAATGCAGCTTTATTCTCCACATTATTTTTATTCTCACAATAAATAAACCATTCCTGCTTCCATAGAAAGCTAACCCCTCAACTTGGGGTCCATCTGCTTCGCTCTTTCTTAAAGACTTTGCTCCTACAATTATTTCTTCTCTCTGCCTTGGCCATCAATTTCTCCCCTCTCTGTTGTATCATTTTGAAAAGAAGAAAAAAAATAACAGTCTTATCACTAAAAGTTCCTCTACCTCCACCTTCCATCTCTCTTCTTCGTGGTCCTGAAACAGAGCTTCTTGAGTGATTGGTTTGTGTTCACTGTCTAGTTGTTCACCTCTTATTTCCCTCATTAATGTCTTATCATTAGGATTTTGTCACTACCACACCACTGAAGCTGCTCTTAATGAAGCCACCAACAAATCCATATCATGCAAAATCCAATGATCAATTTTTTATCATCATATTCAAATCCTCAACAGTGATAAACACAAATGATTACTCTTCTGGTCTTGACCAGTCAATCCCTGTTCACTTAACAACCAGGATACCAGCTCCTTTTGTTTTCCTCCTTCTTCAATGAATCTATCAAATTATTCTTTCCTACATCTCCTCCTTTATTTATTTTTTTACCTTGAACTATCATGAGGCCCAAAGCTGTTTCTTCTCTCTACTTATAAATACATCTAAAGGCAATCTCATCTGCCTCTATGGCTTTGAGCACGGTCTAATTATATGCCAACTGTCAAATCTTTATCATATTCCTGAATTCTGTGTCTAACAAATCTCTCACATTCTATGTAACAGAGTTCTGATTACTACCCATTATCATACCCAACTTTGATCCTTTTAGCTCTTCCCTATTTCAATAAATAGCACAACCACACATTTGGTTGCTCAGGCAAAAACATTTAACAGTTCCTTTGATTTCTCACTTTCCTTAATACTCCTTATCCATTTAACCAGCAAGTTTTATGTATTTTGTCATCTAAATACATCAAAATTCAATCTTCTCACCAGCTATCTATACTGCCCAGAGTCTAGCCCAAGCAATAATTATCTCTTGCTTGAGATAATTGTTAGTCTGATGCATCAGATAATATTAGACTGATATATTAATCTTCTAATTGTTCCTTCTGTTTCATTTATAACCCCCATAGTATATTTTCCACAAAGCAGTTAAAGATATATTACAAAAGAAAACAATGATGATATTATTCTTTAAGATTCCACCTCTGCTACTCACCATCAAGCCAAAACCCTGCAAAGACTTCATCACATTGTTAATAACGTAGGCAGTCTTCAGTATTGATTGTAAAAGCCTTACGTTTAATGATTCCTAATACTTCTTCACTCACTCATTCCCATAGGTACTGTTGATGCTTCTCAATAACACACACTCCACCCTATCCTGGGTCTTTACACTTGCTTTTCTGACCCACATGACATGTTCTTTGCCAGATACACATGTGATTAGCTCTTTCCCATCATCTATTTAGTAAGGAATTTCTTGATGGCTGTATTTAAAGTATCTCCTCCTTCTCCAGTCATGAATAATCCCTTTATTATCTGCTTATTTCTAATAATATTCAACATTGTCAGACTACATACACAAGCACATGCACTCCACATACATGTTTGTTTTTTGATTTCTTCCAATAGAATTTAAGATTCATGAAGGAAATTAGTTTTACTCAATGGCATAATTTCATGACTTAGAATAGTGCCTGGCAAATTTTGGATACTCAAAAAATAATTGTTAATCAAAGGCTGAAATCAAAGATAAATATGCATTATATTGAGATGACTTTTGGATTTTGTCTACCTATATATTTGACCAAAACAAAAATGAAGATGCAGAGTAAAAATTGTGATTAAGTACATAGAGAAACTATTTTATTCTCATTAATAGTTTTTTTTTCTTTTTTCTTTTTATTTATTTATTTAGAGGGTAAGGAATATTATTTCATCCAATCAGCATGCTGTGCTGCCTGCCATGGCGACCCTAGAAATATCTGCTTTTAGACACAATCTTAAGGGTTTCAAAATTATGGACTTTTTTCATACCTAACAAAGCTAAAAATATGTTGCATCAGGGAGGTAGTAACAACAACAAAAAAGAATAATGTGAGTTCAGCAATTTCACTTTTGTGTTCAATTCTGTTGCCTTTGCCTTTGTCTCCTCTGACTGGTTCAAGGGCAGCCCTTGGAAGTTGAGTCACTGGCCAATTTGTCTGAGCCCCTACTTTACTGGGAAAAAGTCTCTTGTCCAATTAATAAATTCTAAGCACCTACTGTATGACAAGTATAATGCCAAGGCATTGAAAAGACAGCAGTCAACAAGATGGACCCCAATATTTCCAGACTTTATTCAGTTAGTCTACTGGGGAGGACATTTATCATGAAGAAATTGCAGGTGTGATGGATTTTACAAAGGGAAATTACAGGGTGCCATATTCTAGCAGTCCTCTCTGCCTAAGAATAGTCTCTCCTCAATCCTTGGGTATTTACCTGCCTTTGCCTTTATTGCTGCCAGCCTGCTTTCTCAGACTCTCAGCAACTGGGTTTCCTTTGTGCTCATTAGGTATCTTAAGAGTTCCTTGTTCATAGGAATTTATTTTCACCCTGGACCTATTATATTCCAAGAGCCCTAGCCATCAAAGATCTGAAAAGTCAGACAAAAGTTCTGTTATGATTTTAAAATCCTAGGAAATTTCCACTATCCTGATACCCAACTCCACCTTGGAACCAGAGATAATAATTTTTTTGTATTTATCACGGAAATACTTACCACTCTAGTGCCCAGAAAATATTATGGACCTATCTTTATAATCAACATTTGACAATAATACTCAGGAAGTAATACTTTACTGAACCAACTTCCTCTAACTCCAGTCAATCTGCTAAGATTGATCCCTATTACACTGTATGTGAAGCAACTTGAAATTTCCCACAAATTATGGAATAGTGACTTCTTGATGAATTTTACAGGAAAAAATATGGAAGATGGCAAACTATTTCATTAAGCATTTTTACCTGGTTTAGGTCAGAGAAAAGGTGTTGAAGAATAATATTAAAATGAACTTGATATTTTGTGAACATGTGGTTGTCATATAATGGAATGGCAATGAAGTAGGAATAGATAGTCTACTTTTTCATTTGGACATTTTATAGTAACACTGTTTTAATATTTGATACATATGAGCTTCTGAGCTGAAATGAAAGAGAAAATTATATTTTCCTCTTGTCTTTTATTTTTGGATACTTTTTCAAGGCCTTCATGACTTGTTATTTCTCAAGGTTAACATATTCAAACTAAGATTCCCACCAAGTATTTGATTTATTGAAGCATGTGTAGCCTCTTACTGAGTGGAATTGCTGAACCTCTTCTAGTGTACATTTTTAAAGTAAGTGTGGTGAAGCAAAGCAAAAATTGTGTCTCTTTTGTGAATGTGAGTGCCAGCTCTCCTGGCAGAACACTTAATTTCCAAGATGAATGTGCAATTGACACCAGACAGAGCACATTTAAGCTTTTTACCGTCCTACAAAATAACTGAACCACACTGTGATTTTAACTTATTTCTGTGTCTACTTTAACCCAAAGCATTTTAATCTGTTGTCTGTAAACACATTTCAGAATTTCATGTGATTGATAATAAGTGCTTTGCTATTTTAATATTAATTAATTAGACCAGTTATGGGAACTACATCATACAAATCAAGCTAAAAAAGTAATATGTTATTAAAAAGCTTAGTTTACTATAACTTAATGTACTTAATATATATATTTATAAATGAGTGATTGTATTAAAAATTGAGAAACATTAAGAACATAAGATGCTGATAGAACACATTTCATCTATAGATATTAACCAAATATCAGTCCCAATTTAAAATCATGTAGCATTAGATTTTTCTTTGTTTTATAGATTTACACCTTATCTCCTAATACTAGTGTTTTATTTTATTTATTTATTTATTTATTTTTTTGAGACAGAGTCTCACTTTGTTGCCCAGGCTAGAGTGAGTGCTGTGGCGTCAGCCTAGCTCACAGCAACCTCAATCTCCTGGGCTCAAGCGATCCTACTGCCTCAGCCTCCCGAGTAGCTGGGACTACAGGCATGCGCCACTATGCCCGGCTAATTTTTTCTGTATGTATTTTTAGTTGGTCAATTAATTTCTTTCTATTTTTAGTAGAGACGGGGTCTCGCTCAGGCTGGTTTCGAACTCCTGACCTTGAGCGATCCACCCTCCTCGGCCTCCCTGAGTGCTAGGATTACAGAATACTAGTGTTTTAAAAACATGTATTTTTGTTATACTTATTTATGCACTAAATTATCATTCTGACTACACATTATTTTTCAGAGTAACTAAACTTTGCAGAGACCTTCACCCTTTAGAAATGGGATGGTTGGGTTGCCAACTTATTACTGGTATCTAAAATAATATTTCCTATTCTCTGATATTCTCAGCTACAAATAATGTCCTTGCTCTATGTTAATTAACAAATATTTTTAATTTTTAATTTTTAATTTATGCATACATAATAGTTGTATATAGTTACGGGATACATGTGATATTTTGATACAAGCATACAATATGTAATGATCAAATCTGGTTAATTGGGTATCCATTTCCTCAAACATTTCTCATTTCTTTGTGTTAGGAATATTCCATATCTACTCTTCTCGCTATTTTGAAATATACAATACGTTATTGTTAACTATAGTCACCCCATTGTACTACCAAACACTAGATATTATTCTTGCTATCTAACTTTATTTTTATACTCATTAACCAACCCATCTATATCCCTCTTCCCACTACCCTATATTAATTAACAAATATTACAAGAACAATCAGTAATACTAAATCTTAGAAAGAAATGTGATCAGCTTATCACATATATGTTCATAGCAGTATTACTCACAAAGGCTAAAAGGTTGAAACAACCCTAGTGCCCAGCCACAGATGCATGGTTAAACACAATGTATATACATACAATAAAATACTATTCATCCATGACAAGGGATAAAATTTTGATGTATGTTACAATATGCATGGACCTTGAGAACATTATGCTTAATGAAATAAGCCAGACACAGAAGGACAAATATTGCACAATTCCACTTATATGAGGTATCAAGAATAGGCAAATTCATGGAGGCAGAAAATAGAATAGAGGTTACAGGGGATTAGGGGAAGGCGGGTACATGGAATTAGTATTTAATGACTGCAGAGTTTTTGTTGAGGATGATGAAAAAGATTTGGGTACGGTGATAGTTATACAACATTGCAAATGTATTTAATCCCAGTGAATTGTATATTTATGAATTATTAAAATGACAAATATGATATAATGCATATTTTACCACAATAAAAAAGAAGAATATGAAAAAATTCAGGTATTAGACAAGTTTCTCACTTTGTTATATCTGTGTTCTTTAATTTTTAATGCATAATTGCTTTCAATTATAGCTTTAACATGTTTGAAAGTTATCCCTTCTCAAAAGGTCTTGCTATGTGACACTAACTTATTTACCTTTCTTAAAGTATTTCTATTATTCTGGAGATTGCAGAAAGCCTCTAAATTTCCAAGTTGAATACTGTTCTGTCATAAAATCCAGTGCTTAAACTCCCTAATAAAGTCAAAGGCTCATCGTCTTATTTATGCTTACTAATGAGGAGACTGTTCTTTAATGCCTTAAGATCAACAAATTGGATCTATTCAACTACACAAAAAAGCAGATCTACCTAGTGGAATTCTCCTATTTCTAACTCATTTTATCACCTGAATTGTTTTTTGTCCA
The DNA here is from genome assembly GCA_008086735.1 of Cheirogaleus medius. Classification (NCBI taxonomy): domain Eukaryota; kingdom Metazoa; phylum Chordata; class Mammalia; order Primates; family Cheirogaleidae; genus Cheirogaleus; species Cheirogaleus medius. Next base: position 61,742,563 of record VBSM01000529.1, read on the forward strand.
TTTACTTTCCTTGGCTGAATTATTCCTCAGTTAATCTCCTTCAATCCAACCATATCCATATAAGTTTTTCATAACCTGACATTGAATACTGTTACTTAAGCTTTTCTTGCACATGTTCCACCATACAGGATGTTGTCCATCTTCAGTTTCTGTAGTGTATAAGAATAATAATTACTTTTCATTTTTCTCATATAAAATTTTATAATATTGAATGTGTTTTGAAAGTGGTCTTTATACCTGTCCTTGCTCCTATTCCTTTTTGTTATCAAGAGAGCAAAATGTTTATCTCTTTCTATATCAGGGAGTGACTTCAAATGTCTTTAGGTATGACAATCAGTCAAAAACAGCCCACTCCACCATTTTTCTCCTTCCTCTCCCTCAGAAACATTTTTCCTTAGATATAAATCTCTATTAAATGTTTCTACATATTTTTATAAGTGATTACCAGGGGTATGTGGAACATATTTATGGCATTTTCACCAGTTACCTAGTGAGTTACTTATAAAACCTAGTGTTTTCTTTGCCTTATGAAGTGTTCATTAATTTTTAGCAGTTTTCACATAAATGAAGTCAATACAATTAAGCAGAGTGACAGTGTTTGAAGTCATTAACTGGAATTTTCTAGATTGTCATATCTCAGTAATTCTACTTTAAGGAGTGGTAATTCTGCCTTTATATCATAGACAAATAGCAATTATTCAAAGCTGCTTGAGGGAAAGGAACACGAGAAAATGACATATAAGCTAAACTCTCAATTTGCCACATTCTCTCAACACAGATATCCACACTCAAATTTTGGAGAAAATAATTTATTCACTATCCCCCCTAAATTAAACTAAGTTTCCTTTTGGATAAATTGCATGTAGGGTTTTCTCAGTTCAGTACTCTTCTAGAGGAGCAAATAGGCTTTAGTTAGCTCTATTATAATCCTGACTTCTTTTTGTTTCCTTTTTTTAAATACTGTCCAGAATTATGAGGATCACTATAATAAAAAATCAAAATCAGAAGCTCTTGAATACTTAGTCAGACTGTTATCAATTATTAACAACAGAAACTTATTACATTCAGTTATTTAGATGTATCTTTTGAGATTCACTTGTCCCCTCAAATTTTTCCTTCTATAAATTCAATATTGATATTTTTTGTACCTATGCTGAATGATGGTAGTATGCACTTAACATTTTTCTTTCCAGGCAAAGTTTATGAGACCTGTGCTCCTAGGTTGGAACTTTAGAGTTTTAAGCATTAATTTTTCTTCATATTGAAGTGAAACCAGAACTTTTTGTGAGGAAAATCTTGCCACTGCCCACTCTAGTTCCTCTGCCAACTATGTGTGCAGCTGAGGTGATCACAGGAGTCCTGGGATAAGCTCACAAGAGATGGCAACTCTGCCTTCCCCTGTGTTACTTGTACACGACAAGCATAGTGTATATGGAGTTCAATTTTCTGTCAGATTATGTAATCTTGAATTCACTGCTACCTTCATCTAAAACTTGGCTGTGCAACCAATATTCCCAGAGGACTTCACAAAAAATTTTTAAAAATTTAAAAAAGTTTATTCACTCGAGTTGCTCAGAAAAAAAATGAGCCCAAGCCTCACCCATGGAAATTCTGATTCTGCCATTTTGGGATAGGGAGATGGGAATGTTATTCTTCTTTGGAAACCCATGGTTGAGTCTGAAAAATAATGAGGAGTAGAAACTACTTTTCTAGGTACTTATAAGTTACATTGCTGAATCATGTCAGAGAACCCCAAAACAAACTCCCATTGCCAGAGGGAGCTGCAAACTTGATTTGAATGTTTTTAGCAGCCAAAACTCTGAGGCTGCACATATTATAACAGTCCCGGCCAACTTTCTGGAATCCACTGAGTTTATTTGTATCCACTTGGCTCAGAGCCAGCCCTGGGGCCTCACAATGGCACAGAATGTACTGCACATTGGGGTCCTTCGTTACATATGATAGTGTAGTGTCTAGACGGGTGGGGCTATAAAAGATTCCCAAACAATGCCAAGAACCTCTTCCCATTGGACTCAACTCCATTAACACCCCTGTGAAACCTTCCCTGCTTCCTCAGGGAGCCATCTCTGACTCTGATTCTCACATCATTTTGTTTGAATCTCTCTCAACAGCTTTTATTATCTTGAAGGGTTAGAGTTGTGTGTTTCTTTGTCTCCCCCTTGGTCTTCCCCTTGAGTACACAGACATTGTCTTTTCAGCACTTATATTCCCATCAGCATCCAGCATCCAGCACAGTGCCTTTTAAAAAGATATACATTCAGTGAAAAAATATCCCTAAACCCAAATACAAGCTAAGTTCCAGGCACTTAACTGATACCGCTTGGTTTGCAAAGTAAATATATAATACAATCAGGTATAACAAATACCTCTTGAACTAGTTTTCTAATACTTGTTAAGGTTAATATTGTAACAAATTGCCACAAACTTAGTAGCTAAAAACAACACAAACTTATTATCTTACAGTTTTGTAGGTCAGAAAGTCCAGGTGGACTTGGCTAATTCCTCCACATAGGACCTCACAAGGCGAGAATCAAGGTGTCAGCTCACTCTCATTTCAGGGTGCTGAGGGAGAATCCACTTCCAAGTTCATTTAAATTATTGGCTGAATTCAGTTCCTTGCAGTTGTTGGCCCCAGGTCCTATTCATTCTTACTGTCATCTAGGAGCCTCTCTCAGCAACTTAAGGCCACATGCGTTCTTTGTCTTGTCACCCCTCATCTTCAAACCAGCAAGCATGAGTCCTCCTCATATTTCCAATTCCTCTGATGTACGTCTTTTGTCTCCAGGTGGCAAAAGTTCTCTGCTTTTAAGTGTTCATGTGATTAGATTGGGCCCCAGTAATCCAAAATGATTTCCCTACTTTAATTACACCTCCAAAGTCCCTCTTGGCATGAAATGTAAAATATTCACAGGTTTCAGGGATTAGGGCATGAACATATCTGGAAGGGGCAGGTATTCTGCCTACTAGACTTTTGTACATCTATTAGCACTGTACCCTTCACGTATCCATTTGCCATTTGGCACTCTAAGGTCTGAAGATTCCTGCCATTGTGTATCACTTGTTAGTAGAGCTGATTAGTCTAATTATATTAGTGAGGGCTCTCCAGAGAGACAGAAGCAATAGGGTAGATGGCTGAGAGGAGATTTATTAAGGGGATTGGCTCATGTGATTAAGGAGCCTGAGAAGTCTCAGGATAGGCTGTTTGCAAACTGGAGACCCTGGGATGCATGTAATGCGGCTAAGTCCAAGTCCAAAAGCCTTAGGACCAGGGGAGCTGATGGTAAAACTTTCAGTCTGAGGCAGAAGGCCTGAGAACCCAAGAAACTGCTGGTGCAAGTCCCAGAGCACAAATGCCGAAGACTTTGCAATTCTGTTATCCAAGGGCAGGAGAAGAAAGGTGTCCCAGTTTCAGGAGAGGGGGGTTGAGAGAGAGAGAGAGAGAGAGAGAGAGAGAGAATTCACCTTTTCTTTGCTTTTTTGTTCCATCAGAGCCACCAACCAATTGGATGGTGCCCACCCACATTGAGGGCAGGTCTTCCCTGCTCCAATCTACTCTCAAAATGAGTTCACAGACACAACCATAAATGATGCTTTACAAGCTATCTAGGTATTTCTTAATGTAGTCAAGTTGACAGCTAAAATTAACCATCACACTAATGCTGAGTCAAAAAGTTGATGAGATGCTACTGCTTTAGGTAGATTCTGGGTTTGACTGGGAACTCTTGATACCATAGCCTCTCTTCCTGCCCAAAGACATACTGATACTTTGGAACTAGTTTTCTTCTTTCTTAGTCATGTTTCAAATGAGTCTTACCACACCATGATCCAGAATGCATTCATGTTTAATTAACTTTGAGCTCATAACATGTCTTCACCTTAGAAGGTGCAGAGAATATTATTCTGAATTTATATAAAAACTCCTTTCTATTAACTTGCAAGAATGAGCATGAGCAATTTAAAATGTGTGATTCCCCATGGATTTAAGCTATAATTTGTTTCCTTAAATGGAGAAAAATAAATGGGATATTGGAGATGTGTTCTCATGGAGTTTACCAAAAGAAAACAGTGCACATTTAACTCACAACTTCAAGATTTGTTTCACTTTTAAAAGAAGCAACTCTGTCTTAAAATACAATAGCATTTTGTGCTAAAGGCTAAAGTACTAAAACACATCTATTTAAAATAAAATCATAATAGTCTCAAGAGGTACATCTTATCACACTCACTTCTCACCAAAAAATAGTGTTGTGTACAGATGGCAGCAGTGAAGTAATGTAATATATGTCAAGAATATTTGTTAAGATACCATTGAGGGCCAAGTCTTTATAGCAGCTGCAGTCCTTTCTTGGTTGAGCTTGCTTTTAAAAAATGATTTCTCATCCTTTCAGACAGATTCTTTTGCTGAAAGCCTCCAAAGACTATTTCATTATCCTACCTTTTCAATGACTTTCCATAAAGGAATACAAGATGTGAATCTGGCTTTTAATATGTACCATTTAAAGTAGTTATCAATGATACATTAGTCATTCTATCCAGTGCTCCAGTGAGGTGGGTGAGTGAATAATTACAGGTGACCTTCAGACAAGAGAGGATCTAATATAGCCTTGAAGGCTTCTAAGTATGGGGTGTTTTGTTTGATGGGTGAGTAATCACTGACTCATTAACATGACATTTGAGAAATCATTAGGAATTTGTAACTAAAATAAACCTATTTTTCTTAGTCATGATAATGGGCTACTGTTCTTACCTGTAATGGTGAATGTTAGCTTTTTCTTTCCTTATTTTAAGATTTATCACTTGATGGGTGATCTTTTCCTTAAGAAAGGACACAAAGTGGTACTATCAGAAGCAACAATGTTTAATAAAAAAAAAAAATTCAAAGCCGCAAAATTTAAAAAGTCAAGAAAAAGATGGATTTCTATTTTCTATTCCATGACTAATTTTTTTTTTTTTAAAAAAAGCCATTTCCAAGGAATTCTAAATGTTTAACCTGGTTAATAAAACTGACCTGTTCAACTATCTTAAATGAATCACTTATCCTGTTGGTTACTACATTAAATCTGTTAAACTATTATATCATAAACAGTGTATGGAAAAGATCTTTGCCATCCATCTTTATATCCTCTGGTGCCATTTATAGAAAAAGTGCTTAACACATATTTGTTGAATAATGATGCCAACTTTTTTAGTAATCTTTTTTATTCAATAACCTCTGTGTCTCTACCTCAAAGTGTTGAGAATGGGGAAGTCTCTGGGTCATATAGAGTTAGAGAAAAGAAAAAAGCGGACAGAGGATGATTCTCTGCCTTATGTACTCTTTTCTGGTGATCCACATTCAAGAAAGAAATAATTTAGCCAGTAAGAAATTGAATGGTTCTAATGAAGACTCCTACCAACATATTAATTTTTGTTAATGCAGTATACAAAAAGAAGGCTTAGAAATATTTTCTCACTAGCTTAATATCTTTTCCCATTTTTTCCATTTTCATATTTATTCTAGACTGTTAACTTTATTTCTTCTTCATTTGGAATATCTCCCCCATTACCTCTTCTGTAGCATTTTCTTTATTTCTCATCCAATTAACACAAGACCCCATGATAACAACCTTTCATCTTTACAGACTGTTCTTTTTCTCTTAGACATAAAAAAAAACTAGATAGGTATAAAAATATATATTATTTGAGTTATGAAGGTTAAAAACCATTCACTTTTTAAACTTTTCATCTTCTCATTGTCCTCATGTTTTCTTTTTCTATTTACATTTTCAATGCCCTTCTTTAATTGTATTTGTCTTTCTGTTCTTTAGAGATAATTAGTAGTGTGTCATTTTTATGCCCAGTCTCCAAGGCCAAAATCTTCTTTATAATTGGTTTGAATAGTTATGCCAACCTGAACAGTCTTTGGGCAGCAGTTTGGTTAGGTGCCGGAAGCAAAATGGTAAGGATTTTATTCAGTATACAACAGAATCAATATGGTGTTGATCTGAATTTCTTTATTGTAGCAACACCTGAAAGCAAGGTTTCATTTAAAGCAAGACACACTTACCTTAATCAGATGGTCAATAATTGCAACAACTCGGAGAAATTGAATTGCTTTACTCAGAAATTGCATCATTTATAAAAGGAGGGGAGACAATATTACTGAAATGGTCTTCCTACCCTTTCAGAATTGCTTTGAGCTATATTAGGAACAACTACAAAAGACTGACAGGAAGAACCTTGATCATTTCATCTAGAGGATACTCATATGGTTGGGCTCCTTAGTCAACAAAAACTCTTGTTCATCCATTGATACCTTCATTCACTTACTCATTCAACAAATATTTATTGAGCTACTAACATGTACCAGGGCACTGTGCTAAGGACTAAGACACATTTTTCCTCCCGCAATGATCCCATGTATAGCTGAAGTGAGGGGATATAGGAGTTAAGATGTATAAACCGATGATCAAAATCCAACGTGTAAAAATGGTTTCAGGGTTGTATTCAAGGAACACTATCACCCAAAGGAGGAGCTGATTGTTAATCATGCAAGGAAAAGTAGAGTGGAACAAGACTCACTGAGAGCCTCACCTAGTCCTGAAGCTGCTGAGGCACTTTGAGTAAAGCCCATTCATTACATCTTTAGATTTCAGTATCTTATGTGTGCAATGAGATTTTAAATCTGATAACAGGAACACTAGCTAAATTTACTGAGCACTTCCTGTGTGGCAGGTGCTGTTCCAAGAATTTTATATAGATCAAAGATTTATTCCAACCAATCTGTGAGGTTGGTATTATTAATATGCCAATTTTATTTGTGACAAAATTGAGGCCCAGAGAAGTCAAGTAATTGAGGAAAAGTCATCCAGTTAGAAAACGGTAGAGAAAAGATAATACTATTGGCTTCTTTCTTCTGAGTCCTGAGTGAAAACTCTTGCAGTGGAAATTTCCAAATTAATTTACTGAGGAAGCAGCTGGAGAAAACTGGCCAAGCTTAATATAAAATAAAATGGAGCTTTCTTACAGCTAATTTATTGTTTATATATTTTTAAATGTACTGTGTTTAGTTTCCATGGAATCCACGGACTTGTGGAGAACATGTGTACTTTTCTAAAGCCAAACGCTTAAGTTCTTTCAAACATCTGACATAGGAGTTAAAGCAAGAGACAGGCTGATTAAACGGAGAGTGGGTGGCACAGGCCGCGTGAATGCTCCATGTTGAAAATTTGTGGCCTTAAAAGATTTCTGAAAGCTCTTCTTGAGTTAGTGATGTGATTGTTTCTAAAGCTCCAAACTCACCACGCTAAATAAAACTGCTTTTAAATGTGCCCACTGCTTCGACATTTTCTCCTCACTCCAGTTTAACCTCCTACACACCCAGGAAATAAGGTCTTGGTTCCTTCCATTACTCTCTCTATAGTAGTTCTTCTCACTTCCAATTTCTGATTAATTGGTATCTTCTCATGTACCTCAGACAATTACCCCCCCAAAAGTCTTTGCAAAGTCCTATTCAAATATAATAGTACAATTTAATTTTCCTAACCTTTCGTTCAGAGGGATGAGCTCTGTGAATGAGAAAGTATTTAATGCTTAGCCAATGATCATGTTAGAGCTGCACTTACATAACTTGAAACCAACTAAGTTTTGGTATATCTGTACCTGTTTTAAAAAATGTTTTAAGGAAGTCATAAATGAGAGTTGTGGATAAGAGTAATAAATGTCAACATTCTTAAAGAAAGTTACATAAATTTGGGGGGCAAGACTCCTCACTATGTAAGCTTCTAATTGCTAATATAGCTCAGATGAATAAGAAAATTATTAAGAACCAAATATTTTAATAATACTATCATGTTTGCTTCTACCTTTTCTTTGCAGTAAATGTGAAAGTCAGTTGTTTAATGACATTATTCTTTATCTGTCTAATATGAAACCAGTTAAGACATGTGATTCTATTAATATTAATCATGAATAAAATAAGAGAAAATCTTCAGAATACCGGTAAGCATACTAAACTATAAACATGAAATGTAATATATATTTTGTGACTACTGAAGACTTAGTGACTACTGAAATAATTACTTGAGTAAAACAATGTATTCAGATCTAACAGGATATATTTCAATGGAAGTTTTTAAAACAAATAATACTATGTCACAAAGACATACAAAGACAATATTACATGTTGAGTTTGAGTGGGGTTAATTGACAATTCTGATACTTCATATTTCAAAGCCTATAATTTCAACATAGTAATGTCTTATATTTGTGATGCACTTCTACATTACATAATTTATAAAGTATTTTACATGAATTGGTTTTTTTGCTCCTTAAAAACACACTTAGGTCAGGAATAAATCTTTACTTTCATTTTAAAGATGAGCCATTTAATGTTGGAAATGTGATATGCCGTGCTCAAGCTCACACAGACAAGTGGTATCAGCCAGGAACTAGAATCCAGGCCTTCTAATTCCAAAATTCCCTTTTGATGCATGAGGGCACATTCATTCCCCTAAAGGCAAATGAAATCATTATTTTTCAAATGAAGAACCAAGGAAGATTTTTCTTGACTTGTTATTGCTAAATATTTTTTATTTTTTCTCCATGAATCCTTCAGATCCATTCTTCATGTTATTTTACAGTTTAAACTCATCCCATGATGGATCAAAGAAAATCAAATCACTTGAAGGAAGTATTGTTGATTCTAGATGAATATTTGGAGGATTTAATTCAGTTAATTTAGTCTCTTACAACCAAGAACCCCAATAAAGTGTGACAGATATGTTATCAGTGAAACTTGTTATTATTTAACTTCTCTGCCTTGAGGGTTTTTTTTAACTATAAAATGGGGATTAAAATAATACCTACCTGAGATAATCATATGAGAACTAAATAATTCAATATGTATGAAGCTCTTATTTACATGCATGGCACATAGTAGGCACCATGATCATTAGCAATTACTATTAGTGCATATATTATGATAACATATATTAACTGATGTTTTAGCTAATCCAAGTATTTTTAAAATCATATACATTTAAATAAACTTCCTTTTTTTTTTCTTTCAACAGTCTTCATGATGTTATTTTAAAGGCTGAGGTTCACAAACAGCAAAGAGAAGTTTTATTAAGATTAACTAACCTCCAGGATTAGAGTTCAGAAAAGACAGTCAGTACTATAACTTCTGAGTGTGTTTTGGACTTACATATTTTGGGACATTGTGACCCAGGAACAGCATGGCAGTTCAGACTAAGCATAGAGTGCTCTCTTGGTTCTGTAATTGACACTTAAGTAATAATTACATCAATCATGCTGTCAAGGAACACAGAGTATTTAGACTTAATGGAAAAAAACAATTTATTAAAAAATTCCACTAATAATATTAATCTTCTATATTAAGCCCTGTGCATGTATCCACAGAGACTTGGAGAGTGGGCAGACTAAAACTCCTCAATCCATGCACTCCTCAATTCACTGCATTCCCATAACAAGGAAGTCCAATCTTTTGGGAATTGACAATTTATTATTGGTTATTCATTCTGAAATAAAATCTCTCCTTTAAAGGATATGCAGTTTAGATAGAAAATAGATGAATTAATGGATAATTTTTAAAGGAGTGAGGGAAGGAGGGAGGGAAGGAGAAAGACAGGAAGAATTTACAACTCTCAGTTACAAGTAACAGATAAAGAAAAACAATCCTGGAGCTAGTTTAGGAAAATTTACTTTGTGAGTGCTCAAATGTCTCACATAATTGAAGACCATAAATACCTTTGGGTATTAAGAACACCTAGGACTAGGTTGGAACTACCATTAGGAATCTTTGTTCATATTTTATTAATGTGGGAAACAAGAATGTGAACAGTTCCTGAATTTTACATCTTAGAATCAATTATACCCAGGATATTGACTTAATTATTCTCTTTGTTCGAGGCTATAATTCCCAGGGAAGGGAATCACCAGTCCAGGTTTAATCATATTGAAGCCTGAGTCCCATTCACTGTGACTAGGGTGGGAGGGAAAAAGAGTGGGGTGTTGTGGTCAGCCCAATCTGGGTGAGTTATTCACTCTTAAACCAGTCAGCTATGATCAAGGGTCAGAGTCACTACTAACTTGTTTGCTCTTGTTTCCACCATGTGAAGGTGAGAGAGGATACTTGCCAAAGGGGTACGAGAGTGATAGCCCTGTAGCACTCCACCAAAATTCATTTGGTTATTAAATATTCATACAACAAATATTTACTGAGCAACATCTATGTGCCAGACAATGTTCTAAGTGCTAGGGATACAGCAATGAACAAAATAAACACTTTGAACTGACAGAGAGTATGCATTGTTTTCATTAAAAAATGATTTGAGAACATTATGGTTACTACTACCACAATTTTACACTCACCTCCAGCTAATTTAAAATACCCAAAGTTTTTTGTTTTTGTTTTTGTTTTTTTAACATAGAGCTAAAATTACTTTCTATACCATCCAATGTGAGCACAGTAAGAGATTTGGTTTTGGATAATACACTGCTACTCTTGGTTAGTCAACGGCTGACGTGTCTGCCAGGAATTCCTAAATTTCAGCGTTAGTCCTTTTGATTCCCTTTTCCCCTTAATTTTCTTTCTTTCTTTTTAGATCTCTCTACTTGGTCCTCAAAGGAGCAGTCTATTTTTAATTTGGTAAGTAATAGCCTTGGAGCCTAATTTGGTAAGACTCTCTGGGATTGTATAAACTGGCCTTTTGTCATGGGAGGTCGGGCATGCCAGGCCTCTGAGAAGGTCATGACTGTTTACCAGGGATGTTAGCTAAGCTTCTTTTGGGAACTTAGAGAGGACTGGGGAACATTCAACAGGCTGGTAGAGTGGAATGTTACTCATGAGGTCAAAAGTCTAGTTCTACTTGCTGAGAAAGAAAGCAAACACCACCGGCTCTGGCGTGAGGAGAGGGCCGCCATCCTGCCAGCCCTGACAAACATGAGAAAATGACAGGCATAATGCAGTGTACTGCAATAGAAAAGGCATTATTATCAGAATGGGAATACTTTGGAAATAGCACTCAGTCAGTAAAAAGAAATGCAATAAGGCCCCAGTTCAGCCAGGAAGAACCAGAGAGCATAATCATCCATTTGTTTCAGAAGGCAAATGGGCATCGAATGCCTAAATTGTCATGTATAAAAAACTGAGGTCCTATTGAAAAAAAAAAAAAAAATAAGGAATATTATTGCTCACTTTTCATATTAATGATTTATTAACATTAAAGATGTTCACCAATAAGAACAAAGTGTTCTTAAAGGGAATTTTTAAGAACTAAACAAGCCACTACTTTCTAATCTTGCTAAAATAGAGGTTTTAAAACTGCCTTAGAGTAAAGTAAACTTATAAGTAATTTCTAAATCAAATACATGAAAGGGTGAAAATATTAAAAAAAAGAGAGAGAGACAAATAATGCCATTGACCAGTTCGAAATCATCCCTAGTTCATAGTGGAAGCTAATGAATATGTATAAAGGAATTATGTCTTGTATTTTGATCAGTTATTTTACTTCTTTTGTCATTTTAGATGGAATATATAATCACGGGACACTTAGACACTTATTGTCTTTTAAAAAGGGGCAATAAAAAATACTACACTAGACAAATTATTTTAGATTTGAATGGCAATATTTCCATCTGTATATCCAATGTACTTCATTAAATACTCATATTAATATGTTTAATGAGAGAAAGATGAACCTTCAAATTGCATGTTATTTTGCATATAGAAGATATACAATATATTTATTTAAATAAATTACACTGAATTATTTAAGAAGAATTTATAGACACTGGGTTCTTCTTGACCCAAATTACCCCTGAAAGTGAAAGAATTTTGTATTTTGTCAGTATTTTTGCATTCTGCCTGTAGCCAGAGATTGAACATCTACTTTTTTTTTTTTTTTTTTTTGAGACAGAGTCTCAATCTGTCACCTGGGCTAGAGTGCCGTGGCGTCAGCCTAGCTCACAGCAACCTCAAAGTTCTGGGCTCAAGCGATCCTTCTGCCTCAGCCTCCCAAGTAGCTGGGACTACAGGCATGTGCCACCATGCCCGGCTAATTTTTTCTATATATTTTTAGGTGGCCAATTAATTTCTATTTTTATTAGAGTCGAGGTCTTGCTCTTGTTCAGGCTGGTTTCGAACTCCTGACCTTGAGTGATCATCCCACCTCGGCCTCCCAGAGTGCTAGGATTATAGGCGTGAGCCACCGCGCCTGGCCTGAACATCTACTTAAAATCAGCAGCAGCTGGCCCATAAAGTATGTGTTCCTGTCTATGGTGTTTCTGTGTTTTGCTATAAGCAAAACTCTGTAAAAATAAACAGAACTCTTGTTGCATTAGAGATGAGGTTGTCACAGTCATTCTAGTTCATATCCAGTTGATATTAAAAATAGGGTTTTTCACAAGGTAAGCAACAGGGAAATTACATTTCCTAGATTCAGGTCCCCCGCACAATTTCCAAGTGATGTAGCATCAACATGAGGGAAGGAGTTTGATTTTATGACAATGTGTTTATAAATATATTAAGGATAGAACTTTCAGCACCCTGAATGGGATTTAGATTCAGTCTTGCTTATCACAACCATGGCTGCTTGTCTATAGCTGTGTCTCTTGACAATACAATGAAAATGAGGCCAGTGTTTATTTTTGTTCCTCTTTGGTTTAAACTACCCACTTACCTCCACATAAAAACCCATTTAGATGATGTTTTAAGTGCCAAAAGGACACATTAATTAAATGTTACAGAATGAACGTTCTAGAAAGGATGTCATTCATACAAAAAGCTTCAATAAGAAGTCATTTTTGAATACTGAGAGGCCCCAAATGAAATACAACATAAATTACAGCAGCTCATCAAAACTAACATACATCTCACAAACCATTCAACAACCATTCTCCATCTCATAGTCTGAAATTAAAATCCGTCTGTTTTTCTCTAAGGTCTAGTCCCAATTGTCTTATATATTTGATGGGTAAACATTACTGGGATATTACTTTATGTAACTTACTTGTCCTCTGTTTTATACAATTCTGTTTTATTGTAAACTTTTTGCACTTGGCAATGCATAATATATAAGAATTAGTTCAAGAACTACAGTTTTCTAAAAAGGTAAAAATTAAGGTCAAGTACGTGGTAATCGTTTATAGAAAAATTTTTTGAAATATTTTTTGATTCAGTAAAATAGAGGCAGGTTTAAGAGCATCTGCCGAAGATGGCAGTGATTCTAGAGCCTTAGTGTAGTTTTCCTCTGCTAATACAGATTTTAGAGAGACTAATAACTTCTTTTCTTGTTTTGACTTTATCTTTGATTTAGTTTATCTGATACTGTTTGCACCTTTCTCCTTCATAGTCCATTTTCTTTATGTTGGGTTGGGTCTACATTAATAATCAGGAAAAAAGAATCAAAGTAAAATGTGGTTTTTCACCTTAAAAGTACCAAAAAAAAAAAAGTTTTTTCTTCCACCTCACTTATTTTGCTAGCCTTACTGAAAGAAATCTGAAAAACTACCAAAGAAATCTGTCGGCAAAAGGTAAGACCTGTCTAATTAATAATTAAAACTTAACTTGGAGCTCTGACAGTTTATTTTTGAGAAATTGTTGTGTGTTTGGGACAACCTGTAGTACTGAGCAGGAGAAAGAGGGAAGCTAAAGAATTTTGAAAGTACTGCTCAACTTTTGAAATGAGTGGGGGTAGGGTATTAATCTATAAACAGATGAGAAGAAAACAGAAATACTGCTAAATAGGAAAACGAAGAGTGAGAAATAAGTCTCATGTCTTAAGGAATAGTGCTTTTTGGGGTATTCTTTCTTCTACTTGATATTCATAGCCCTGAGTTATGGCTTTTCTTCCTCTATACCAAGGGGTATGATAATTAGCGTTGCTTTTGCTGTTGTTATTTTTTCTCTTGAACAAGAGTCTTGGGTTTAGATCTTTGTACACTGTACTCACTGTATAATTTTAAGAAAGTGAGCAAATCTCCTTAATGCTCACATTGCTCATTGATAAATAGAAGCGAAGAATACTAACCTTGCAGGGATATCGGAAGGAAGAAAAGTAAAATATATTAAATGCTGGACACATTGAAAAGTCTAATAAAAAGTAACTGCATAGCTGGTACAGCTGCCTTGGAGGATGGAGACTGGAGGGAAGGTGGAGGCCACCCGAAGGTGGAATCTTCATCACAGGCTCTGACACTCAATCAAACCAGAAAGAGGTGATCGTTGATGAGAGCCTGCTCCTGGTTGAGAGAATAGGTGGGCAAAGGGTGCTGACCTGGGATCAAGTATTATATCTAATGGTGTCACTAATCCATTCCTGGAAAGCCAATGGCGAGAGATCGTAGAGCCCTAGGAAATGTGAGTTGTAGCCTAGGGCACAAGCAGCCAAGGAGAAAGTCCAGCCTCTAGAGCAGATTGAGTACACATCAACAGGGAGCTCAAAGGCTAACAGCATACACAAATTGACTAGGGTCAACAAAGGCAGAGCACTGCAAAATTGGCAGTAAACCTTTCCCTACTGGGAAAAACAAACTTTTAGAAAGAAATAAAGAATATCTAACATGACCTGAAAGGACTTCCATCATCTATACCCAGCCTGCCTTTGTAATTTTCATCCTGAGCTATTCCCTCCTTTGTCTCTGAGCCTGGATCACATAGGCTTTCTGTAACTTTAAGTATCACATGTCTTATATTTAAGGCTCTTTGTTTATGTACTCATCTTTAGATCACAATTTAATGCAAATAAGACAATCCTTATTTGCTCAACTCCTAAACCCTGCCAACATAGTATCTTATATAACCCTGTACTTCCCCTTGTCAATAATAGTAACTTAGTTAAATGCTGTATGTCTAAATTGTTCATTTAAAGTTTCTTAATTTACTGTTTTTTGAGAAGAAGAATTTTTTCTATCTTAACCAGTCAGTGCTTATATCATCAGTGCTTAGTGTGGCATCTTATATGAGAAATTAATAAGCATTTGTAAAGTAATTGAATGAATAATAATCGGACAGAGCCTTAAGTCTAAGACTAAGACCCTTAGCAGCAACAATAGGTGAGGATCAGAAAAATCCATTACTAGGGATGAGAGAGAAAGGGAAAACAGAGCCTAAATGGGGAATAAAATAGAACTAGTTTAACCAATACAAGAGTTTATCAATGTATTGGTGAAATACTTTGGAGCTTAAAAATCCTGCACTAGAGTTAAGCCTATAATAAATTTGATGAAGAAAATCTATACATGGTTTGTCTATATGTTGTCTTGCTCCTTTTCAACTAATATATCTTGGGGATTGATAAACTCAGATTCAAATAAACTTTAGTTTTAATAAAAAGAGACACCTGAATTGAGTAAAGCCACCTTGTTAGTCACATCTTTGATAGTAATGATGCTTAATATTAATGTCAAGTATTGAGTAATTTCATATTTTTTCTCACTTAATCCTATTAACCCTCAGAGGTAAGCATTATTTGAATTTTGCAGATGAAGACAATGGAGTTCAAAGGGGTTAAGTAATTTGTCTGAAGTTATATGGCTGTTAAGGAGCAGAGCTGAAATTTGAACCCAACCATAAGTTATTGCAAAGCTCGTGTTCTATGCTAGATGTAGTATAACTGGTGCAGGATTGCTTTATCAGTTCAGTCACAATTTTATAAAATGATGTCCACATAGAACTTTTTCTGTGTCAGAAAGCCAGAGTCTTATGGCAAGAGTCTACTCAGCAGGTCAGGATTTTATCTCTGTGACTTTCCTTTCCTTTATTTCTATCACTCTTTTTAAGTAAATAAAGTGAAAGTAAGTACACAAACAGTTTGAATTAGCTACTATATCTTGGCAGGAAATAGACTTTATGTGAACAGATTTGGAACCAAATTGAAGAATTTACAAAGATGTTAATGAATTGCAATAAAACTTGGTACACTAGAGAGAGTAAATCTAAAAATATACATTCAGAAATCTAAAGCAAATCTAAGGCACGTTATATTAAATTTAACTCTTTATTTTTTGTCTGCTTGTCTATCTTTATGGTCTGGCTTCTTTCATGTTAATTATATTTTGTCAGCTTTTGTTCATTCTCTTTATTTTAAGTATTTTTCAGATTGATGTCTTCCTGTGTCTCTTCCTAGAATAATGGTTTGCCAGTCAATTTTCCTTGTTTACAGACTTGGTCCCTCTCCACTGCCCTGACTATACCTTGCTATGAATTTACATAGTCTACCCCTTCCTGCCAAAGATGGAATGTAGATCGTGCTAATAATTATTCTTTCTTGAAATTACATGGTTTTCAAGGCAACTACATTTTGCATTAATTTCTAGCTAATGGCCAGTTACCAAATAAATAAAACTTATGTTTAACTCTGTAATAAAGAGTTAGATAAAGGTGAAATAGTACATTGCTGGAATATTTGACTCTTTCATACCCATCAGTTTTTAATAATTTTTTAGTAGGAAAGTTTACATGCAGTAAAATATACAAATCTGAAGTTAACTTTAAGAGTCTTGACAGAGATATATGCCAAGTAACTGACATTCCTATTAAGATATATCCATCACCCCAAAAAGTTTTTTCTTCCATGCTCTTTCTCTGTAAATCCTCCCCAAATTCCAAAGGCGAACACTTTTTGATTTTTTTCACTACAGTTTACTTATGCTAGAGATTAAATAAATGCAATTCCATAGTAAGTACTCTTCTGCGACTGACTTACTTCATGCAGCATAAGATCTGTAA
>VBSM01000529.1:61759415-61825381 GCA_008086735.1 Cheirogaleus medius
TACCCAATGGATACAGTTTTATTTCAGTTATCACCAATAAACCATATTAACCCCGACTCTTTGGCAAGTACTTGACTCCATTTTTACCTCTCACTTTTATAGGTTAGAGGGAAGGTTTTAGATAACTGTATGAGTTAGGATCTACTTAGAAGGAGAAACCACCCTCAGTATTTCAGACAGAGAGAATCTAATTCAGAATTGGGTAAGAGAATGTCAGAGAAGCTAGAGAAACAAAAGAGAGGAAAGTAAATTTACCTGATGCTTAGTAACTGTGGGAACCAGAGTTGGAGGAGCAAGATGGGAGCAGAACTTTCCCAGCTCCTGAGATCACTGCTGTGAGAAGCTCCTGCTATTAGAGCCAAACAACTAGGACCTGCCCTTCCAGGCCTCTGGGACTGCATCTGTTGTCATTAATGCTAATCTTGCTCCCCTGCTGGTGAACATTCCACTGGAAACTAGAAAGATGAAGGAAGTCACTCTTCTCTTCCTTTCTCTCACTGGCAGAACTGCAAAAGAAACTAGTTTTTGAGGGTGTCTGTATAATATCATCTGTGGGTTTCCAACAACTAAAATACAGAGGACAGCCCAGAAAGAGACAATTGACCAACACATAAGGCATCAGGCCCCCCATCTCATTAAATAGCTATGTGGGCTGCAGGGCTTTTCAGTCCACACTGTGTTGACGCAGATGACCAATGGACAGCATCTATTTGTTTGAGGCCTTTCCATACCTCTCCTAAGATTCTGTGCATCCTGTTTAAATCACAAACCAAACTAAAACCCCAATACAATGCTATTCTCACCCTTACTCCTCCCACAAAGTATAAATCAGTACATAAAGTGAGAGCCATCTGCTGAGGATGCTCTGAGCAAGCAGGTTCCCAAGGTCTACCCTCATCTGTATTCACAGCTCCAGGGCTTCTCTGGGGTTTGAGGTCATTGAGCTGCTGACTAGAGCAATCCCACAGCCTGATGTGGCCAGAAAATGTTTGTGGAGACAAAAACTATACTGCAAAGAGCCCTTCCCTTATAATTGCCCTGAATAATACAAACAACCAGAATGAACCAATTAAAAACATCCTGGGGAGAAGCTTCCCAGAACGGTGGCATGAGGAGCTGTGCAAACGCTCCCCAGATAAACAACCGTATCGAGTGAAAATTTAAAACAACAACGAAAAAATTAAGTCTCAGGAAATTGTCTTTATCTTACACAAATGGAAAAATAATTTATTCAAGGAAATCTTGGTGAGAACAGGGAGAGTCTGTGGCATTCAAACTGTGACCAGCTCCCTTTCCTGCTCCAGCCTGGTGGGATGGGAGTCTTTGGGCAGATACATCCAAGAACATGGGGCAGCTTAAGGGGTCTGACTTCACTTGGAACAAAGTGTGGCAAGTTCAAGTGGAAAGGCACCGTCAAAACTAAATAGAGATTTTAGCTGGGAAGAACCCTCCTAAAGTATAAACAAACTTCAAAGACTGGCTTTAAAAACTACTCCTGCAAAGGAGCCAGAAATTAATCTGATCAGACTGTGGAACAATTTCTGCTCTGGGACATTGTTGAAAACAAGAGAACACTTAGCTAGCAGTTGGTGAAGTCTAACATCTGGGTGTGATACCAATATGGTGATACCAGCCAGAAACTTACAGGGAGATAAGGGAGAACAGGGAGGGAAAGACACAAAGAGCTCAGAATAAACCACTGTCATCCCTGGGATGAGAGGAGAGGGTCAAGGTGAATACGCATGCCCAAGGCTGCACCCTCTGAGGAGCAACAGTACATGCTGGACATCACAGGAGAAATAGACTTCAATGGACAGAGCCCTAAAATATATAAAGCAATAACTGACAGAATTAAAAGGAGAAGCAGATGATTCAAATATAATACTTGGAGACCTCAATATACCACTTTCAATAATGGAAAAAACAAATAAGCAGAAGATGAACAAAGACATGTAAGACTTGAACAGCACTGTAAGCCAGCTAGCCTTAGCATACGTATCCAGAACACCACCCAACACAGGCAGAATACATATTCATCTCAAGCACACATGGAACATTTTTCAGGATAGACCATATATCAGGCCATAAAACAAGCTTCAGTGAATTTAAAGGGATTGAAATCATACAAAGCATATTCTCTGACCATGAGAGAATGACATTAGGAAAAAAAACTAATGGGAGAAATTTACAAATATGTAAAATTAAACAATGTACATCTGAATACACATCTAAATAGTCAATGGGGCAAGCAAACAAGAAATTACAAATGACATTAGAAAATACTTTGAGATGAATGAATATTAAAAAAAATACCAAATCTTACAGTAAGCAGTTAAACTAGTGCTTAAATATGTAATTTATGACAATAAACACCTTTATTTAAAAAGAAAAAAATAGTTTAAATCAATAACTTCACCATATACCTTAAGAAACTGGGGAAAAACTCAGAACCAACTAAACATAAAGTAAGCAGGATAAGGGAATTAATAAAGGTCAAATCAATAATTAGTGAAATAGAGAATAGAAATATTTAAAAAAATCAATGAAACAGAAACTTTTACTTTATTTTAAATCAACAAAGCTGAAAGCCTTTAGGGTAAATGACCAAGAAAAAAAGAGAGAAGATTCAAATTACCACAATGAAGCATAAGAGATGAGACCTCACTATCAACATTCTAAAAATGAAAAGAATTGTAAAGCAATATTATCAAAACAAATGCCAAAAAAAAAGAGATTACATAGATTAAATGAACAAATTCCTAGAAAGACACATTTGACCAAAGGAAGAAATAGGAAATCTGCATCAACCTATAACACAATAAAGAGATTGTAAAAAGCCTATTCCAGATCCTTCACTGGTGAATGCTAACAAATATTTTAAAAATTAATATTAAATCTTCACAAACACTTCCCAAAAATAGAATAGGAGATGCATTTCCAATTCATCTTATGAGGCCAGTATTACCCTTATACAAAAATGAGGGAGAAATTACTATATATATATATATATATATACACATACACACACATACACACACACCAATATCTCAAATGAATATAGGCTAAAAATCTTCAACAAAATACTACCAAATTGGGTCAAACAAGATGTAATGTACACAATTAGCAAGTGTGATTTATCACAGGAATGTAAGGTTGTTTTAACATATGAAAATCAATCATTATGTTATGCCATATTAATAAAATAAAGAATAAAAACCACATATTTATCCCAATATGTGAAACAAAAGTATTTGAAAAAATTCCAACACTTTTTCATGATAAAAACACTCCAAAAACTAGTAATATAAGGAAATTTCTTAACTTAATAAAGGACATCTACAAAAAAAACCCATGGCTAACATTATACTTAATGGTATGTTTTCCCCTTAAGATCAGAAATAAGACAAGAAACTCTGCTCTTGCCACTTCTATTCCACATTGTACTAAAAGTACTAGTCAGGCTAAATAGACAAGAAAAATAAATTGCATCCAGACTGGAAAGAGAGAAGTAAAACTATCTTTATTCACAGATGACATGATCTTATATATAAAAATTCCTAAAGAAATCACTAAAAACCTATTACAATAATAAGCAAGTTAGGCAAGGTTGTAGGATAATGTAAGATCAATATAAAAATCAATTATCTTTCAATACATTAGCAATGGGAAATTTTTTGAAAAACTGAAAAACTTATGTTTTGAGAACTATAAAACTTAGTTGAAAAGAGGTGAAGACCTAAATAAATAGAAAGATATTCCATGGTCATGAGTCAGAAGACTTAAATTGTTAAGATGGCAAGATTTCCAAAATTGATACACACCTAACGGGTGCAGTGAGCACCGTCTGGGGGATGGACACGCTTGAAGCTCTGACTTGGGTGGGGCAAAGGCAATATATGTAACCTAAACATTTATACCCTTGTAATATGCTGAAATTTAAAAAAAAGAAAAAAAAAGATTTCCAAAACTGATCTACAGATCCAATTAATTCCTTATCAAAATCCCAACTGGCTCTTTCAGAAATCGACAAGCTGATTTTACAATTCACATAAAAATGCAAGGGACCCAGAATAGCAGTATACACTTAAAAAGGAACAAAGTGACAAACTTTTTGGTTTCAAAACTTATTACAAAGCTACAGTAAGCAAAAGGCATTGTGGTACTAGCATGAGAATAAACATATAGATTATGGGACAGAATTGAGAATCAGAAATAAAAACTTGTAACATTTACAGTCAATTGATTTTTGACAATGGTGCTTCCAATGCAATGAAGAAAGTATAGTCTTTCAAGAAATGATGCTGGGACAACTGGATATCCCCACGCCAAAGAATGAAGATGGATTCCCTTCCTCATATTATACATAAAAATTAGCTCAAAATGAATCACAGGCCTTAATGTGACAGCTGAAACTATAAATTCCTAGGATAAAATTTAGGAGTAAATTTTTGTAATGTTGAATTAGACAATGGTTTCTAGACACAACACAAAAAAAAAAGTAAAAGAAAAATGGATAAATTAAACTTCATCAAATTAAATATTAATAACTTTATTCTTCACCAAGTACACAATCAAGAAAGTGCCAAAACAACCCATAGAGTGGGAGAAAATATCTGTAAATCATGTATCTGGGAAGAGGTTAATATTCAGAATATATAAAGAAATTCTTAGAACTCAACTAAATCAATTAAAAATGGAAAACCTTAAAATAGACATGTACCAAAAAAAAGTATGCAAATGGCCAAAATGATGCTCAATATCATTAGTCATTAAGGAAATGTAAATCGAAACAAGAATGAGATACATCATCACACCCAATAGGATAACTAAAAATAACAGGATATAACAAGTGCTGGCTAGGATATAGAGAAGTGGGTACCCTCAAATATTGTTTGCAAGACTTTAGAATTATACCGCCACTTTGGAAAACATTCCAGCAGTTCCTTAGAATATTAAACATAGATTTACCATGTGATGCCAAACAACCCACTCTTTTATATATACCCAAGAGAAATAAAAATATATGTCCACACAAAATTTTGACCTGAGTATTCTTAGCAGCACCATTCATAATAGCCAAAAAGTAAAAACATCCCAAATATCCATTAACTGATGAATGGCTATACAAATTATGATATATCCGTATAATAGAATATTATTCATCAGTAAGAAGGAGTGAAGTACTGAGACATGTTACAGCATGGATGAAACTTGAAAATATTATGTTAAGAAAGAAACCAGTCACAAAAGAAAACATACTGTATGATTCCTTTTGTCACAAAAGAAAACATATTGTATGATTCCCTTTATATTTAATATTAAATGTCCAGAATAAACATATGCATAGAGAAGGAAAGTAGATTAGGGAATGTGCTTTTTTGGGGGGAGGGGATGAAAATGTTCTAAAATTATGTAGCAATGACAATTGCAAAATTATGTGATTACATTAGAAATCATTGACTTATGTACTTAAACAGATGAATTTTGAGGTATTTAAATTATATCTCAATAAAGCTTTAATAGCAAGCAAACAAAGATACAAACATAACACCTGGGGAAACTCCATTTGACTTTCAAACATTGCAATTTTTCTTTGCTATAAAAGCCTGCAAGAGCCACCATGATGATATGCACTTTACATATGTAATTTCACTTAATCTCATGTAATAACTACAATAACTTCATGAAGTAAGTATGCCATTATCTCAACTCTGTAGATGATATAGAAGAGAGCAAGGAAGGTTAAAGTTGTTGGTCAAATTCAGATCATTAAATCTCACAACCAATTTCTTGTTCTTAAATATGATGTTGTTCTGCCTATCCTGCCCCACCACCCCAAAACAAGACACTTAAATGCTCTTGACTGTAATGGACCAACACCACTGGGTTTTGTGCACAAATTCCTCCTTGGGGAAATTTCAAAATCCCAGTATTGATAGTATCACAAAGGAGATTTTAGCTGGCAACTAGTAAGCATGCAGTATCAAATAACCCAGATTGTTTGTTAGTTTTGACTTTTTGGCATGAAAGGAGGTATGATAAGCATGTTCAAACAATTCACAGTGCTCTTATGTTTTATTCTTCTTTTCAAATATGACATTTCTAAGATGTCTTTATGGGTTCCCCTTTATTATTTGTGCATTGATACACAGCATAAATTGTAAATACACAGATTATAATATTGAACTCTAGTGAAAAGGAGGATGTACCAACACCAGCTAATGACACTCAGTGAAATAAAGAGTGATGACAAGTGAATCAACAGATCATTTTACACACTCTTCCAAGTTGGTAGACAATTGGGTTCAGGCTTGCCTTTAAGTAGAATTAATCAATTCATAACCCTGCAAAAGTATTATATATAGGGATTCAATGGGATGCCAAAATCATACAGATCAATTGTTTTAACAGATAAAGAAAGTGATAGCTCTAGAAATTATGCTTTAATTTCTAAGTCACAGAACTAGAACATAGAACCAGAACTAGAATCCAAGTCTCCTGGTTCCCAGCCCAATTACAATGTTTCTGTCTCAAATTTAATACTGCGGGACTCAGAACTTTCATTTAATGTGGTTACACCCAGCCTTTATTTATACTTGACAAAACAGGAAAAATATTGTTATCAAATGTTGGAGTAAAAGGAATGCTGATTAGTCAACATTTTATGAAGATTTATTAATTTTGTTCCAGTTGGTCTTATATTTATTCAAACATTGCTTACCTCCCTCTTTCTCCAGAGAAAAATCTTTCCCTGGCTCTTTGTCTTTAGTCCAAAGCTATAGAAGTTTATTTTGGTGATAGTGTAGAATTCTCAGAGAAGACAGCTAAAGATTAGGGAAAGGAATTCTGTAAGAGATCACTGGGGCAATCAAGAAAACAAGATGATAAAAAGCTAAAAAACGATATTCTCAAAATATAGAGTAAAAGTTTACTTAAAATAAACTTTGAAATTTAAATATAACCCTCTGCTTTTTCTAGCAATAATGCTGAAATTTTACAAATGCCTTCATCAAATATCACAGGGCAATAATTACTCCTGTAATATGACAACTTGAGTCTTTAAATTCTTGGAGCAGAGAGAATATTATCACAAGAAACTATGTTCTATGTTAGGCTCTTTTGGCACTAATTCTGGTTGGGTTTGGCATTGGTCCCAATTTACAGAATTGACAGAATATGACATCATAAACCCTATTTCCTAGAATTTCTGATTTGTAAAGAATGGTATAACATTTCTTTGGTTGCTATTTCCCATTTGTTAATGTTTCTTTTATATTTTGATTGCTTTGTCTCCTTAACTAGATTGTTCCTCTTTCTTCTTAATCTGAATATGGCTATTGATAATCACAAATTAATGGAATGTGCTTCTGATATAATTAAATAAATCACTTATTTATTTAATTAGTGGCAATAGACTCTAATCTTAGAATCTGATTGTAAGTATGTTGTCTTGAATCTAATCCAATGAGAACAGTTAAATGAAAAAACAACTTCACTTAAAAAAAAAGCAAACCACTTTTTGGCACGGTATCTCCACTATATATTTGAGATTTCCAGCTAATTTTACAAAAAGGGAAGAATCATGAGACATCATTCATTCATTAATACGTTCATCATTCACATTGTTCCTGATCCAAACCATTAAGGTTTACACTTTCTTATATTTCTTAACCTGCTTCTCACCCTCACCTTCATTAATGTTGAAATCAAGTAGAATATGACCAGAAAATATGTACAATGAATATTTTTCTTGTAATTCCAAAATATAGACTTAAATTATGTATATGGTTTAATCCATACATAGATGGTATATTTGTAATTATTATATATGTATAAACAAACACAATATATATAATATACAGATATAGTATATTATTTTTAATAAAAGTAATATATGTAAATTATGAAAATACAAAAAATTATTTTAATCATCTAGACTTCCACCACTAAGAATTAACCAACCTTAATACTTTTATTTATTTCCCTCTAGCCTAAATAAATATCTGAAATAAAGATTATGCTTACTCTCTATACTCATCATAACCAAGTGGAACTTTACTACTTGCCATAGAGTCACAATAATATAAAGATCGTTTTCTAGCACAGCAGCCAATTAACATGATGAAAAGTCTAAGGGTAGCATAAAGCTTGATCTTTATGAATTTGAAGTGGCATGTTCAGTTTAGGCAGATTAATTAAAACAACCAGGTACATTTTGTTATCATATTCGATTCACATCTTCCAGTATTAAGGTTGCATTAGGTTTTTAAAATGAGGAATTAATCCAGAGAGGTGCTAATTAAATGTAAATAAAGGCCATTATGAGCTTCTCAATGGAATTCAATTGGTATTATTATATTAAATAAAAATGGTGTCAATCAGATGCCCAGGTGCTTGGCTTCTTTTAATTTTCAGCTGTAGGTTTTTCAAAGAACCACTATTGACTAGATAAATTTAATTACACATTCATAAAAAGGTTTGCTGACCATTTTCTTGGATAGTGTGGAATATGTTGCAACATTGCTATTTATTCCCTCAAAACAAAGGTTTGTTTCATCAACAAAATCACTTCAGACTATCATTCATATCAAGCTGTTCAGTTCAATCAGAAAATTCCTGAAGTATAATTTCAATTGTGGATTTTTTCCAGGAAAGTGATCCAAACATATTTCACAGTTTGCTAATGTATACTATGAAATATGCTCATAATCTTCTTTCTTATTCAATTTGGTTTGAACATATCTAAGTGTCTATAGGTATTAAAATAAATTTTCCATTAATTTAGCAGATATATGGTGGAGAATTATTTTTTTCCATGAAAAAGAAAATAGAGATTTAAATGACAGAATTCAGGCCCTAAAAATAAGTGTTTTTGAAAAGTAGTCTTGAAATATTATGATCAATAATTGATCACTAGCATAGGCTAAATAATATTATAACTTATTTGTCATCCTTCAGAAAAGTAGAAAATTACAGTTATAATTGTTCTGCTCTGATTTTAACTACTCTATATTGCTTACACTAAACATATGGTTGATTACAATGTCAGATGAATTTGATAAGCTTAGGTTACCAGTCCACTAGCTAGGACCCACATTTTTAAATGCTTTATAACTTCTCTACAAAACTATAAGCATACTTAATTGTTGGTTTAAATCAGGTTAAAGTGTCTTGTTTTATTTAAATAATTGGGTAACTTTCACATTTTCTTACATTAAAGATCTGATTCCTGAATAACATTGTTTTAAACATAAGCATTCAAATAATACTACTAGCTAGTGATATCATAAGTTCTCAAAAAATGTTTATTATTTTGAATGGAACTTAGAAAATGCATAGTAAACTGACTACTCTCAAGAAGCTCAAATTTTATATAAAGAGACAGGAAAAAAAGGCAAACAGAGAACGTTCCTGATGCAAATATTAATAAAATCAGAGATGTTTATCCTCTCTCAAAGTAGAACTAATTATCTAAATGCACTTTCTCCATACGTTTCTGGAACTGAAGTAATAATATCATGTCTTGTTATTGGAACAAAAGACAAGCAAATGCAAAACTAATTTTCTGTAGGGTGATACTTTCAAGTTGGAATTTATGTTACATTAACCTACTGTTTAAGAGGTTATATATGATGATATTTTTGTCTTTAGTTTTATTTGACTAGAGTGTGTTTATTCAGCTAACTATGCCGACAAAGAAATTCTGGAATATTCTTTCTGTTACATACTCTGAAGGATTTTTCTCAGTGAGATAAACTAACAAGTCTAATTCCTTCCAAGGCTATAGGACATTTTTCAATTAGATTTTAAGCCAAATAAAACTATCAATAGTATGTCTGTAAGCCCAGGGCTGGAGATTTTGGCTCACTCTTTAGACAAGGGAGAGAAGGTCAGGTATGTTGTTTCCCCTGGGCTTTTATCTTTTCTAAGCCATCAGATGAGAAAATTCCTCACTCAGTGGTAAATCCAAAAATAAGGGAATTTTCAGATGTGATGATAATGTTTTATCAAAGACCATAAGTATGTGCATATGATAGAAAATACATTATGTTTGGATCAGATAAATCTAGGTACAAACTTTGTTTCTGCTAATTACTAGGTGGGTGACCTCAGGCAGGTTGTTCACCTCCTCTGAAACATGAGGATAATAATAACTACTATGTTAGATTATTGTGAGAATATTATATAACTGCCTAGGATGGTGCCTGGCATACAAAAACGGATCAGTAAATGGCACTCATATTTTTATTTATTCAATTTACAAAAAGAATTTAATGCTTTGAGAGAGTAGGAATAGGTGACACTTTTATTTTACATGTTATTATAAACAATAACAACAACAACAGCAAAACCACCGAAAATATACTATAGAGTGAAGGACAAACCAGAGTAGTGAAATGGTTCATATGCACTATTGTTAATCGTGAGATGTTGAATATTTTCAAGATTCAAGTAAACACAATGCAGCAATCTTAAATAAGACTTTGTGATGGCTTACTGAAAAGAAAGGTATTTCTGCACTTGACCAAATGAGTTAATAACATTTGGAAATTGATCAGTGGAGTGAAAATACAGATATTTAGCGGAATTGGGTACTCATAAAGGGTGTTAAGGACTCACAATGAGTTAAAGAAGAATCCTTGTTGCGGGAGGGAGATGTCAAGCTTGAAAGCCTAACAGATAAGAGGAGAAGAAAACACAAAAGAAAGACAAGCAGAAAACAACCTAGGTGCTGCTAAAGAACATAGATATAGGCAACTCAGTTCAGAGAATCCAAATTAAGGCAGCGTGTCCATGGCCAAGAGAGAGCTTTATGTAAGGGGCCAGGAGGTGGAGAGTGAAATTTGAAACACTCACCAGAGAATCGAAGAAGGTCCTAGAAGACAAACAGAAGCTCTTTTTTATCAGTTAATGCATTTTGTATATTCTTATCACTCATAAAGCTAGCATACTGTTAAACTATAGAAGTTACTTAACGTTTTATTATTATTATTTGATTAGTAGCAGAAAATGACCTTGGCTACAGTATTTAGGCGACTACTCTTAGGCAGGTGTTACACAGAAGAGTAGATAGTAAAGGAACCCTCTGGCAAATCATGTAATTTTAGTTCTTGGAGATAAAAGACCAAATGAAATTGATAACACCATTGGAAACCCAACTCAAATAGGAACAGACTTTTTCACATGACCTTGAATATTTTTCCACTTCATAAATCTTTTTTGTGCATTTGAGTAGTATGATCCGTCCTGAGTCACAAAGAATATTTTTTAAAAATCTCAGTCATTAAATCAGTGTCATCTCATTAGCATATTGTTCTGAACTAACCCTTTGATTGGCCATGATGGATACTTTGCCAGGGTGAATAGGGTCAGACAAAACAGGGAAGTGAATATTTGGAAAATGAGAAGTGATTGAGATTATATAACTCGATTCACTATATTTAGGTAGAGTTTTACTTTTTTAATCATATTAAAGATTTTTTTTAAATCCTGATTTATAGTACAAAAAAATGAGAAAATAAGACCACGATAAATCCTGACACTCAAAGACAATGTTCTAAGTAGAAAAGAAATACAAATATTTTTATTGACTATGATTTTTGGTTTTATTTTGGGGATGGGTGGTAGGAAAAGGAGAAGATTCCACATTGATTTTATGTCCATAAAACCACCATTATATATTAATAATCTAATGTCAATATAAACTTTTCTAATGCTAAATTAAGAAGTACTTTTTAGCAACCTATAACACTTTTTATATTAATAACTTGTTGAAAACTAAAATAAGGTGTTTTGTCATATAAATTTTCATACATGAGTACACAGGGACCTTCCCTCTGTGAATTAAGTGAATATTTCTTCAGTGATTTTATCTTTTCTATTTTTGCTTTTTATGAATTTTTAGCAGTTTCCACCCTCTTTCCTCTTTTTTCGGCATTTCTAACAAGTCTTGTATTTTAAAAAAAACCCTAAGATATATATCAAGATAAAAACATTCTAAAACTTCTTTAAATTTTAGGACATTTTGACTTTGGAATGATATATAAAATTGATATATTTATATCAAAGATGTGGCTAACATTGAAAAATTATCATATTCAAGGGGGTTACATTACACTTAAATGTAAGAGCAAAAATTTAGTCCAAGGATAAGGAGGAGATTAAATAATAATTCATATAAATCAAAACTGCAAATATTTTAAACAAATAAAATGATTTTTAAAAGAATAATTTATTTTTTTAAGATTTAAGCTGTCTCTTTGGTAATATAGGGCAGTGATGAGGAAAGTGGGTTTGGGGTCACGTAGCCTGGGTCAGGTTCTATTTCTTTATTCTCCAGCTTAGTGACAATCAAAAAGTTATTTTACTCCAGTAGGCCTCAGTTTATTCATCTCTAAAATCATAATAATCACATTATTGTATTTATATCATGGGTTATTTTGAAGATTCAATGAGTTAACAAACAGAAAATATTTATCATAGCAGTTGCTTAATACCTATGAGCTAGTATTATTTATCTACATTCTTACTTAACTATTTACAAAAGGAATTTAGAAAGCTAATAATGAATATGTCCTTAGAATACAGTTATATTGCAATTCCTATTTGTGTAGAAAAAGCTATTTTATCTCAGAAGAATTCAAGAATTCTAAGGAAAAGATTCCAAAACACCAGCATTCTTTTTTCACTAGTGGTAATATCAGATTTTATTTTCTAAATAAGGAAGCTACTATTATATTACCACCCTGTTTAACAAAGATAGAAACTACCTGATAATGATCTTTTATCAGGTAACTCTCCACACACTAGCATTTAGTGGTTTGACCCTGGGAAATTGGTGATATTTTATTCTGTGAAACCTCTGATCTTCCTTTTCAGTATCTGCTTTGACATTTTTCAGGGCTACTATAATCTTAAAAAAATAGTTCATACTAAGGAGCTATTTCCCCCCCAAAAAGGATTTTTATCTCTTCACAATGATAGTCACTCAATACTTTTATTTTAAAAGAAGACCACCCATATGAATCCCAGCTCTGCCACTTATTAAATATATGATCTTGGCCAAGGTACTTAACCTGTCAGTTTCCCTTTTTTCATCTGCAAAATGAGGGTAATACTTAGGATTAGATGATCATTATATTAGAGGGAGGGTGGGAAAGGAGAGTGAAAAAATAAAAGAAGGGAAGGAAAAAGGAAGGAAGGAGGGAAGGAAGGATAAAGAACAGGAAGGAAGGAGAGGGGGAAGGAAGAAAGGATAGAGAAGAGGAAGGAAGGAAAGGGGGAAGGAAGAAAAGATAGAGAAGAGGAAGGAAGGAAAGGGGGAAGGAAGAAAGGACAGATCAGCTGATAAAGGCAATTCTGAAGATGAAAGGATGACTTCATAACTTTAGAATATCTAGCTTTAACAAGAAGCCACTAGCAGAGAGTGTTTGCTGCACAGTCTACTTATGTCTAAGAGTGGCTCTACCCGTGTATTGCTGTTTTCCCCTTTTCTCTGCCTAATATTTAGCTAAGGTAATTTTAATTGATTTCAGCAGCAGTGGAAGATAAGAAGAGAGGATGGAGAAAATTCCCACTATGCAATGAGGAGGCTTTTAAAGGTGCTGATTCCAACTGAAATGGAGTGATATTATTAGAGCATTACCCTGGACAGGCTGAGGTCTACTGTGTATCATTATCTCAAAATTATCTATGTGACATTGTTTATTCCCATGTCTTTCATAGAATTTTATAGTCTTCTTTAAAAATTAGGGCATGTTTTTGTTGGAATGTTTACCTTTCTTAATTTTTTTAAAATGTAAAATGTAATCCTGATATTCAAAGAAATGCTGTTGGGGTACACATGTCCTTTTGAGAATTATCACTTGGGACAGATATAGGAATTGCCCTTAACTCATAGCCTTTCAAATGACTGCTGAATTATTAATAACAAGTGATTCAAGATGATACACCCATGAGGAAGAAAAAAATTCTCCCAATGGTGATAGAAGGCTGAGGCATAGGACTGACTGGAAACAATGTTTCTAATACAGAATGGTGTTTGTATTGTTTAGTATTTATAAAAAACTTATTCTACTTTCAAAATATTTCTCAAGGACCATGGTGAAGTAACTAACCAATCAGAACAAACATCTGAACCCTTTGAATGGACACTCAATCAATTAGAACAAATGCTGGCCATACAGAATTATATAGGGCAGATACCCAGTCGCTTTTAGGAGAGGAGCTTCAAAACTCATTTTATCTACTCCATGATGCTGGAGGGCATGCCGAGGCCAGTGAGATTAAGGCAGTCCAGCTGATCTCCACCTGTACAGCACTTACCCTGTGAACTCAAGGAAAACCAGGACTATTGTATCTTTCAACATGACATACACCATTAAGAATCTGATGAAAATTGTTAACCCATTCTTCAGAAAAGTACACACCACATAATGTTTACCTAAATATTAGGGGGTTCAAAAAATGTTAGAGTCAGCTAGACCTGGGTTTATATTTCAATTTTGCTTCTTTCTTAGCTTTGTAGACTTGAAAAAGTCACTTAGGCTCTCTCTATTACTGTTTTCTCACCTGTAAAATAAAGATATTACCTAACTTTTAGAGCTCTTGAAAGGAAACATGAGCCCATTCCTAACTTCCTTACCATGTCCAAACTGTCACAAACAAATGAAAAAACTTCTATATGGTTTTTTAAAAAATTTTCAGTTGTTTGTATTTATCTAAAGCAAAATTTGTAAGACTTTTCCTCAATATAAAGACATCAAATTCTTTTGGAATTCTGTTGGTTTCTTTTCTTTTTATATCATTCATATCACTAAACAGAAAATAATAGAATTGAATTGCTATTTCGACAAGAGTGGAAGGAAATGTGTGGATCATGAGTATTGCAGCTTGTGGTTGGCTAAAAGTGTGAAAAATAATTAGCCATCCAAGTTATAATGTAGCTCTTCATGAATACAGCTCTCATTTACTGTTTCCTTTAGAATCTAAGAAAGGTACTTGTCTGGCTGAGTATTTACTAAATGAGTCAGCAATTAATGAAAGGAGATTACACAGCCACTCAATATTGACCTTCAAAATAATGAACCAAAGAACTGAGGAAGTTTATCAACATATTTTGGGAGTATTTCTTGTAATTTTGGTATTTTCTGAAACCAACTTACCATTTTCATAATTCATATAATCAATAGCTCTCAGCTGATAGCAAGGGCAAACGTCTCATCTCTTCCTAGAATCTCACCTTGAATTTGGGTTGCCTGCTGGGTTACAACTGTTATTTATTTACAATCTACTTGACAAGTTTTTTGTTGCTGCAAAAAACCCTTCACATAGTCCTTGTTTGTAGACTTCGGTTTCACATATTTTATGTAACATACACAACAAAGTCACCATTGTGACTAAAATTATGTGTTCATTATTCTTTGCTTAAAAATCTCTGTTGACATCAGAAGTTTACTATATAGCTTATCTGTTATCCTTGTAATATGTAAATTCTTTTTTCATGTTGTTCAGCGCTGACAAAAACAGGCTTACTTCATTATAAAATTACGTTAACTTGTGACTCTTTTAATTTCTCATTCTTGATTCAAATATGTAAATAGCAATGATTCCAATTTCACATGCTTCGGTGGTTTCCTAGTAGCCATTAAAAAGAGCTGGTAGGTTCAATCGGGCTATATGGGATATCATTATAGAAAATTAAGGTCTTGGTAACTAACAGCAGTTTGTTGAAAAGGAGCTCCCTCTTTGGGGCATGCATACTTGGAGATAATATTGGGGTGCGGCTTCACCTGAAAAGAAAGGTGTTTGACCCTGTGGCCACACAAAGTCTAGGATTTTACTCCTTGTTTCCAAAGGACTCCCTATTATTCAACAGTTTCCCTTTGCCTAAAACTTAAAGTCCATTCTTCTTAACATAGCATATCAATTTCTTCATAAAATAGCACCAACGCAGCTTTGTGTCCTTTGTGTATTCTACACTACAATCTTGTGAAAATACTTGGGAATATAGTAGAACATAACGGAAAAAAAATCCATGCCCTCATGGGGCTCACATTCTAGTGGAGGGAAGTGGATAATGCACAACTAGGTAAATATATAAAATAAGTGCTGTGGAGGAAACTAACGCAGGACGTAAGGGATGGAGAAAGCCAATGCAGTCCATGGGGTGTTACATAACATGATCAGGGATGGCCTTTTGGATCAGATGACAACTGGGCAGAGACATGTCAGAAATGAATAAATGAGACAGGCATATGGCTATCTATAGAAGAGTGTTACAGGCTGAGGAAGTGTAAATGCACAGGTCCTGAGGTGGAAGGCTCTTGGGGTGTTTGAGAGACAGCGAGGCAGTCAGCAGCCAGTACCCCTAGGACAGAGTGATCCAAAAGTGGGTGGTCAGAATGTTAGTAGAGTAAGGGACTGGAGATTTTGAAGGGCCTGGGAGACCATTTTCAGAACTTAGATTTTATTCTGGAATTTTTTTATGTGATTGTTATTATTTGATTTTATTCTGGGATATTTATTCTTTGATTTTGTTATGGAAGCCATTGGAAGAGTTTGTGCACTCTAGTGACATGACCTGATTTAGATCTTACAAGGATCTGTTTGTCAACTATGTCCAGAACAGACTGCAGGAGGCAAGGACAAAAGCTGCAGGAGGCAAGGACAAAAAACTTAGTCTATTGCAAAGATCTGGGGGAGAGTTGTTGGTGGACCAACAATGCAAGTGGGTAGAAAAGTAGATGTGTTGAACTTTTTTGTGAAATATTGTGTTTAAACCACCATATTTCCTTCTTTCAAATCCTGACAAAAGTGTATTCATCCTTCAATACATGGATCAAATGTTATATCTTCTACATGGTCTTTCCTGATATTCTTGGTAGGTGCTACAAGTTCTATTATACCATACTTGACTAGTCCTTTATGCATGATCTTTTGTACAGTATTTACAACATTGGTTTGTACTTATTTGTTAATGTGTTTTCTTCCTAGTCAGATTATCAGTTCTAGAAAGATATTGTGTTTTTTAAAAATTTTATACTCTTTATACCAGCACAAAATATAAGTGTGCATTGAGCACTCCATATGTGCATGTTAAATGAGTGAATACCTCCAAGTGTAAAATAGAAAATATTTGAAGTGACTTTCTAGTCCATGTACAAAAAAGGCACATTCTCTTGGGGAAAGGATATCCAACCTCATTCTCAGAAATTTAGAAGAATACACCAAAATGAGAGTGAGATGTCTGTCACTTTACCAGAACATAGAATAGGATCCAGTGTCCCTTTTTGTGGGTCACAATACAAATGTAATTCTACAAGTAAGGGAATGTGTCATTTTGTGAAAATTTACAGGGAATCTCTACTTGAGCTCACCTATGTTCATAAAGAACAAACGGAATCACCTATGTTCATAAAGAAAAAAAGGGAATATCTTTATTTTTCCTCTACTGAGGCCAGACAAGTAGATAGGTAGAATGATAAGTGGGAGGCTTTGAACCATCTCATAAGGCATTTCTCCAGGTTTCTAGATGGAGGCTTTATGGTACAGGTCCTGCTAGCATACCGGTTACTTTTGTTTTTATTTTTATGTTTGTTTTAATAATAGGGTTACTGCGAGTAAATTACAAGGGAGCTGCAGCCATAAGTATTTGACCAGTGTTCCCATAAAATCTTTGACTGTAACTGAGCTGTATGTTAAAGTGCTTGCAGAATTTGTAATTGCTGAATGAACGTACTCAAAAAGTCTTATTTAAAGGAGAGACGTTAACCACTGACTCTGTGACCTTGAACACTCTAGAGATTTCAAGGACATCACTGATAGCACACTTCTCACAACATGTGGAGGGTAAAAACCCAGGAGGATTAACTAATAAGTATCTTTTAAAAAATGTAGTCAGGACGGAATAATGGGCTAAATTTAACAGGTTGAAAATTATTAGGAATAAATGTACAGAATGCACAGCCCTGTTTTTAAGTTCTAAGACCCAGCTTCAAAAGTGCAAGATGGGAAAAAAATAAGAGCAATTTGTAAGAAAGATATTTAGGAACATCTTGACTATAAGCTCGTCAAGTAGTCAAGATTGTGATTCAGCTGCCAAGAATGCTAATTTGATCTTAGGCTACATAGTGGAAATATAATGTCCAGGAGAAGAAGTAGTATTTCTCTTTTACTATGTACTGAAAGGGATGTATTATGTTCCATTAGGCACCACATTTTAGGAGAAAAATAATCAAAGTAGAACACACTCAGAGAAAGGCTGTTAGAATGAAGAAAAAACTCAAAACAAGGTTATCTGAAAAATAGTAAAAGAAACCAGAAATTTTAATCCTAAGGGGAAAAGAAAAGGCTTAATAAGATATAAAGTAGACCATGAGTCATGCTATAGAAAAACTAGGGGATTCTGAAAGAATCATTAGGTAGGAAGCTGAAACAATTGGGTTAAAAAATAGTAATTTCAGGTAAATGAAAGGAATAAATTGCAAATAGTTTAAAATATTTCTACTTTAATGGACTACTTCAGGAAGGAGTTATTATACCTTCATTGGAGATGTTCAAAGGTAGTTTTAGGGTATTTTTGTTTGTTTAGCTGTGTAGCAGAGAAGTGAGAAAGAGAAAGCATTTTGTGGGTTATAGGGTGGGGTAGGTAGTTCCTGAGTTTCCTTCTGACTGTAATATTCTATGATTTTGTTGTTGTTATTTTAGTATAATGAAATCTATTTCTCATCAATAATTGGGATACATTTTAATTAATGCAGAAAATAATAATAATAGCACTAAAGATAAAAACTATGTATCATTTGTAGGTTCCAGACCTTGCACTTTACATTGATTGGCTAAATCTCACAGCTACCTTATAAAATGAGTCAGATGAATCAGTGAGTTTTAGTGAGTTAAATATCTGGCTAAATTTATCCATGGTTGTGCAGATCCAGCCCTTACCATGTAATCTATTTCTTTACCTTCAAGCCATGTAGGTTTGTTTTTCCCCCTGTGGGTTTGTGAGAATCAAACAAACAAAAGATGATCCTTAACCAACAGTAATAGCTGACTCTTATATGCTGCTTACAAATGTGCCAGGCATTATTCTGAGTGCTTTACACTTAGTATCATATAACAAACCCATTTTATGGATGAAGAAACTGAGGCACAGAGAGTAGCTTGATCATGATCATAAAATTAGAATGTGGGTGAACTAAAAGTCTACTCGTGGCAGTCTGTTTCTACTGCTCACGTGCTTAAACTATACTCTATGGTACCTCTCTAAGAGAAGACTTTTTACTTTTAATGAAAAAAAATATTATTACAATAATATTATACCAAAGAGCAAAGATGGCTTAAAGTGTCTAAAGACCTTCGTAGTGTGTTAGTGATTCAACTTGTCTCTCCTTTTAGCCATTGAGTGTCAACAACAGTAGTCTAGCATCCGTTCTGCAGACTGAATGCTGGACAGTAAACACAGAAGATTGTACTACGATGATGAGTTGACTGTTTTACAATGACTAACCCTGGTGACTCCAACTGTTTTTGCACTTGAGTTAGTTTTATAGCTTCTACAGTAATGTTACGTTGCCACTCCAAATGGTACCTGGCCATTTATGCACTGGTAAAGCTCATGCATGTGATCAATTGTAAGCAAGCAGGAAAAAAGCATTGCAGTCCACAACTGGCCAAAGTGCAGACAATAGGGAAAGTCTGGGATTAACCATTTCCACTGCCACAGTTTTAAATCATTGAGGTTAATTTGAGGGTGGGCATCATTTATGTAAACTTCTTCAGGGACTAACTACCTGGACTGGCTCCAAGCATCATGCAAGCAGTATCCAGGCAATTCTGGCAGTGAATCATGATGTTGACCTGCAATCCTTCTGCTCTTAGTGACCGCAGTCTGTCACAACCAGAGGTTGCCAAACTAATTGCATCATACCAAAATGTAAGAATTGCACAAATATCCACTAGGTTCTATATTGAACATTATTTATGGTTTAGTAATGGCAAGGGCCCTTGAAACCTGCTATTGGCAAACTAACTCTCTCTCTCTCTCTCTTTCCCCCTCATAATAACTGAAACCCAGAGAGACTCTTCAAAACTGCAAACCTAAGATATTTGAAAAAGTTCTTCAGTGTGCTCGGAGGTGCGTACTTCCACTGACTGCTGGGCTCGGCCATGTCTCAGAAGTATCCTGGAGATGGTTCTTCTGACCATGAACTTGATTTGGAAATGATTAACAGAGAGAGGCTGGAGACCACAGTGACTCTAGTGGAGTTAAAAAGTTCAGTTCTTGGAATAAAGATTTCATTAAGACCATAGAGTCTGGATATAGACCTGTCACTTTAAAATGTGCTTCCTTGACTGCTTCCACTCTGATGGGTCTTTGAAAGGCTTCTGTTCCAGAGCAGGAGAGGAGCAGAGCAACCACAAGCATATTTTAAAGTGACAGGTCTGAATATTTAGTGTGAACGGAATCACTGTATCCTAAACCCCGAAGTAAATGCTGGAGCAGAGATGAGGTATTCTGTCAGTCGAAGCTTTCAAATAAAATTGTCACAGGGAATTGCCCAGAATAGCCCAACCTAATTGCAGAAAAGGACTATAGCAAGACAGGGGAAGTGTGAAGTAAGCCATTTATATTCCATGAACCATTGGTCAGCAAAGTCTATCTCTGAAATACTGAAGGTGCAAAGCTAAATTGCCCATGATTGATTTAGCATGGAAATAGTCTCCTATCTGTTTTTATTTGATTCCATATATATTAGGCCTAGTCGTTTTATCACATTTTGTAATATTCATTATGTAGAAAAATTTAAAATCTCTATATAGGTTAGGCATATGTTCCATGAAGGTGGTAACTTATTTCCTACTTATATAATTGAAATCCTAAACTAGGACATTATTGGTGTTCTTCAGGTTTCCCATTAAATTTGGGTGTTTGGGTGGAGGAGACATCATAGGGACCTATTCCATGAACTCATACTCCATGAACATCCCCATGCATGAATGGTTTTGCATTTGGTTGACATTATGCAATCTTTGCCATATCTATAATAAAAAGGGAAGGGAAGTGTGGAAAGGCAGAAGTTTGGAAATTGTCCCCATATAATAAAAACTCTTTTTTGGTGCACAAAAAAGAAAATGGACTTTCTTAGGAATAATGTGGAGGCACTAGAGGGCAGGAGAATGAATGGAGAAATGCAAACAGCTTTTATTTCCATTTGTGAAGGGTTGCTACTTCTTCAATCACTGAGAATAGAAACATTAGTTGAAAAGCCTCTTGTATACCTGTGCATTTTCAGCCTTCTGTCCTTTGTTTTCTTTTTGCTTTATTCTGACCTAAACAACTCCATATAAATCCACTGTTTCAACTCCATTTATTTCAAAACACTCAAAAATATGTTTTTAGCCTTGGATTCTCTACTGAATTCCAGACCCAGTATGTATTGGAGTCTACTTCTTACCACACAACTTTAATTAGATGTCATCAAGGCAACATAAAACTCAGTATGTTTAAAATTCAACTCATCTCTCTTTCCTCCCAAATGTTTCCTCCCCTATTCAATGTTTTATCCATCCAATTAGAAACCTGGTTATTCTAAATTCCTCTTCATTCCTTTCCTACCACACCATGTTATTTCCCAAGTGTGAATATTCTACCTTCTGAGTATCTCCTAAATGTAAACACTTCTCTACAACTTGTTTTCTATTTCCTTAGTCCAGAATTTCTTCATTTCTTGCCTGAAATGCTGTAAAATTATCCAATTGAGGTCAACTCTAGAGACTCAATTTAACATTTCAACCACCTCATCACCAACATTTCCTATTCTCTTTTCCCCACTAGAATATAACCTCAAGCTAGGAATTTTAGTATATTTTGTTCAATGTGGGCTTTCAAGTGCCTAGAGAGTACCTGGCATGTAGTAAGTTTTAAATAAAAAATGTGTGAAATGAAAATGAATTTAAAAGGGAGAAGAAGTTTACTGACTAATCTACAAAATGGGAGACAAAGAATTTCCTTCAATAATAGCTAAAAGTTTACAGATTCCCTTGTCCTTATTTTAAATAAATTGAATTTTTTTTTAATGTAGACAGAGCCCCCAACTATAAGATGGAGTCCTTTGCTTCACAAATGAATTTTTATAGTAAGTAAGGAGAGATGGCTGACAATGACTCTTTGACTAGATTATACAATTTGTGTTATAGTGAAGTTGTCATTCTTGACAAGAAACTTTTAAATTCCATGTTCTAAGTACACTATGTTTCTTGTTATGTTTAAGTATATTCAACAAATTCAATGATTCTTAGAATTTCTTAGGTCAGAACATTGCATCTTTTCTGAAAATTTTGCTTTTTATTTTTCTGTTTCTGGACCTTAAAAAATAATTTTGCTAGTTTTTCTTTTAAATCTCTTGGAAAGTACTGTTTGTGTTTCATTCCATTTTGACATGAATATTTGTACTACTGTATTTGAATATTTCTTTTAAATTCTGAGCCATTTTATTAGACTAAGCAAGTGAATGATTCTGGATTTACATATATAATTATGCTTTCTTTATAACAGCATATCATTTTTAAAATATCAGGCATCAAGGTTTTTTAAAATTATGGTACTTGAAAATCTGACTTCAGAATATAAAACCATATCTCTACCTTAATGCATTTATGTATATGCCTCTAGAAAACTATAATATTAAGGCATTAGAAATTTTCTCCACAAATATTTTAATTAGTATTTTAGAATTCAGTTATAAGTTATGATGACAATGGCTTCCACTGAAGCAAAAGAACATACATAGACCACATGTTGTAAAAAAACAGACAAGAGAAACATACTGTGCATTTTGAAATTGAGGGTAAATCTTCCCACTGTTTCAGCAATAATGAGCGCTAATGGATGGTTTTCATACTATTCAGTAAAACAGCTTTTCTTTTCATGAAAAGGAGGGTAGGGAAAATGTGACATTTGAATAAAGTTTTACATTTTGAACAAGTAATAAAAATTAAATTAAAGGTTACATTTCTAGAGTCCTGATTGATAACAATTGCTAATTAACTGCATTTTATAGGTTAGGTAAGCAGTTTAAATTAAAAAGTGACCTACACAAATATGCAGTATTGAAAAGAAATGAAAGTTAATAGCTTTTCTTTGCAACTCTAAGAAACCTGATGGGATTTTGAATTTCTAGAGATTTGAGAAATTAGAAGGATATATTTTGTAGTGCCTTCATGTGAAACATGTTTGAGGATTCGTATTTCTTAGAATAATGTTTCTGTTATGACTACTAAAGCATTCCCTTGGATTTTGGGACATGTTTGAAATATTGTTTATTACAATCAATTATATTGTAATACACCATAGATTGTCTCTAAGGATGAGTTTGTAAAGTACACCCTCCTGCCTATAGATGCTCCACAATTAACAATTCCTCCAGGGAGTCACCTGGTTACCTCAATTAGGAGAGCTAGTGATAGTTCTGTAACTCTAAGACAACTTAATACAGTGTTACATTCTGTGGCATTAATTTTCTGTTGTCTGCTGTCCAGTAGTAGATAATACAAAATCTAGAGTATTATTCCCATTATGTTTTGCTTAGACTAGTATTAAACTGAACTTGCTTACCAACTCTCCAGTCTTCCCTGCCCTGTACATATTCTTTCCTTGTCATGAAATGATTTCCTAAAACTGAATCTGTATGTAGCATAGGTTACATCCAGAAAAGAAATTTATCTAGGTTATCCTAATTATCTAATCAATTTTAAAAGTTTAAGGGTATATCCTTACCTAGTGTGGACAATTAATCTGCATAATACCTCTGAAATGGTATTCTTCTTAATACATGCTTTCAAATAGCCTGTAGTTTTAAGAGAAGTAACCAGAAGTGAGCTAAATAACAGTGTATCTCTCTATATAAATTATGCATTTAAAATATGTGATAGAGGTATTTATTAGTTTTTCAAACAGTCTCTCAAAATATCATTTGGCTTCCAAACATTTCCTTGTTCCTCAATACTTGTGCAGATTTCACTCCACAATCACTAAACCATTTTTCAAATAATTTTTTAATTTCCTTCTTAGCTTTATTGGTCACCTCAATTAACACATTTAGACATTCTGATAGAACTGTATTTCTTTAAGGGTGCATGTCTTTCTTCAAAGCTCATTCACTACCAAATGAATAAAAGAATTGACAATGCCACAGAGATATTAAAATAAAACTATGTTTGCTTGTAAAAGTTAGAAATTTTCCAAATGAATTACCTGAAAATTT
The DNA here is from genome assembly GCA_008086735.1 of Cheirogaleus medius. Classification (NCBI taxonomy): domain Eukaryota; kingdom Metazoa; phylum Chordata; class Mammalia; order Primates; family Cheirogaleidae; genus Cheirogaleus; species Cheirogaleus medius. Next base: position 61,783,682 of record VBSM01000529.1, read on the forward strand.
CCTTTGTGTGATTGTATATATTTAAGACATACAACATGATGTTTTGATATACATAGTGAACTCATTACTATAGTCAAGCAAGTTAACATATCCATCATAGTCACCCTTTTATTTTGTGATAAGAGCACCTAAAATCTATTCTTTTTGCAGGTTTTCAGTGTGTAATACAATATTATTATTATAATTATAGTCCTTATGATGTACATTAGCTCTACAGACATCCTTCCTACATGTCTGCAACTTTATACCCTTTCCCACATCAATATATGTATGAGAATATAGCCTACTTAAGCTTCCTCCTTTATTCATACATTTTAGGACATTCACAAACACATATCACAGGTTAAACAAAAAGGAAAGGCAAAGAATATTAAATTGCTCATTAGGCCATTAATTGATTTGACCAATTTTTTTTTTAGTTTGGGCATATTGATCAGTTCTTGTTTTATAACTATAAAGCATATTGCACCTCAACTTTTCTTGTGTGTTTAAAACAAAAATACACATATATATTTAACATTGATATAGAGTGTTTATTATTGTTGAATGATAAATTTCTCTTCTTAAAATAAAGAGCATGGCTATTTATTTATGTATTTAATAAAGATAAGTGTGTAAACTGAGGTTTTGCATAATAAATTTTACTGAAATATGCTGCAGCAATTCAGTATTTAAAGTCATCTAACGTGAACATACTAGTTTGACACTAAATCATGTTGTATCTTGAATAAGTCATATCATGAATTATATCTTTGGTACTTTGACATTTTATGTCTAGTAAATTCTTAAAGTGAGGCATTGCTGTCTGAAAAAAATGTTAAAAATAATTTCACTTAATAAAAGTGTGACTTGATTTTGAAAATATTCAGATTAGTTCCAACAATTTTTTCCAAAAAGAAGTTCAATTTACTGAGCTTCCTGAATGGCTTACAAATAGGAAAAAATAAAAGAAAAAAGAAAACTTTAGAGCAAATTTTCCCTTTTGTATTTAACATGGCAAATATGTTGGAAATTTTAGTTCTGTTTAAAATGTGATATCTTTAAATTTTTAAGGAATGAGGCAGTGAACATATGCCTGAATGTTTGCAAGTTGCAGTTAATAATTTTATGTTAAATATTAACTACTTTTGAGAAACGCCCTCCCTACCCTCCAATTAAAAGTAATTTCTAAACTCCCCAGTCTTCTCTGCCCTGTTCATACTCTTTCCTTGTCATGAAATGATTTCCTAAAATTGAATCTATGTGTAGCATAGGTTGCATCCAGAAAAGAAATTTATCTAGGTTATTCTAATTATCTAATCAATTTAAAAAGTTTAAGGGTATATCCTTACCTTGTGTGGACAACTAATCTGCATAATACCTCTGAAATAGCATTCTTCTTAATACATGCTTTCAAAGGTTCATAAAGTTGCATTTGCATGACTGGTCAGAATGGCTCCATTATGTCAAATAAACAATTTGTAACAGAAGTCCCTAAATAAGTACATGTGTGGAATTATATTTTGCACATTCCCAAATTTGAAATTATATGATAATGGTAATTTTTATAAGTCCCCAGACATATATTTACAGAACAAAATACAGATATTAAACTAAAATGATCGTGATAAAGCATAAGCAGTATATAGGGTGGAGCAATATTCTAATACAGTATGGATATGTGATAATCATTTCCAAATTTTAAAAACTATGAAAAAGTCCTCAGAGAAATGAGTAACTTTTAATGCAATGTAAATTTTATATACAGAAAATAGACTAAGGGCAATATTCTTGCATAAATTATTCCTTTAAACATACTATCCACTCTCTTCTAACACATAATTTTCATACAATATTCTATATTGAAGATCATTCTTATCAATGTGTAAAGAATTCTTTCTTTCTTTTTTGTGGTTATATAATATTTATTGTACGTATCTTACTAATTTCCTACTGATGGACATTTGGATTGTGTATAATCTTTGCTGATATACTAAATATCCTTGTGCATATGCATTTTGCATATGTACTTTACCTAATTTTTTGTTTAATCCTCTCAATAATCCGGTGAATAGGTACATATTATCTTCCTATGTAGATAAGGAAATTGAGACAATTACAATAAGTAGCTTGTCTATATACACATATTTCATAAAAAATAAATGTTGTACATGGTTCCAAGTCTATCTTATTCAAAAAGGGTAAGTTTTTAAATTCTTATTTGAAAACAAAATAAAACAAAACAAAAACAGAGGGGAAAGATGAAGGTGACATGGCTACTGAAAAGCTATACAATATTACCAGGTTGTTTTATAATATCTTAGTTATTTTGACTAATTCTTAGGTACTCTAACATGTTTACATTATATGCATAATTGATAGAGGGCTAACTTAGTGTATATACTTAATAAATATTAAATAAGGAAAGGAGATACTAATGCATATATAAAGTCAAAAATAAAAAATCTCACATTTAATGCATTATTATTCATGCTAGAAATATTTAAGTTAGAGAAATAATTTTCAGAAACTCTATTATTCATAAATACTTTAATCTCATTTAGTGCTCATGTGTTTTCTCCTGGGAAGATGCTTCTTGATTACATTTCTAGGATTTAAGGTTTTCAAATAGTTTTCTTAATATATTTCTGAATACGATAGCTGTTGCTGTTGAAGCCTAATCTACATGAATAATTTAATTGTAGTAATTTACTCCTCTGGCATACAAAAAAATAATTTGATTAATTTACTCTTCATTAAATAAAAGCTTTCACTCCACTAAAAGAACATCAGTTATATTTGGAAACATATATGGCTTTTTGCTTTGACAACTGCCAGAGCTACCATATTCAAAGGCTTGATGATCTACTACTGAATTTGAAAGGGAAAACCACAAAAAATTTACAAGCACACTACAGAAAGATGTCAAAATTTCCCAGAAGAGGTAGATGTGACTGAATAGTTTAAATGCACTGTCATGAAATTCTAGACACATTGAACTTAATGCAAACGAGTAAACTCATGAATTGGAATGAGGTAACACTTCTTTAAGAATGCAAATTAAAAAGGAAACATCAAAATAATGAAACCTGCCATTTTTTTCTCCACTGAGAAAATTCTTTACCAGATCTCAAAAACAGGCCAGGCTCTTTGGAAAACAATGATAGAAAAAAGATATTTGATGTAAAAATATGTGTTGAGAACTCTCCCGAGACTCTCCGGTTAGTATTTTAATAGCCTTATAGAAAAACTACTGTAATTAGTTGTATTCATTACACATAGTTAAATATTCATTAAATCAGAGCATATTATAGAAGAAAAATGAATTTATTTTTAAAAACATTGTACAATTCAATGTCACTATTTGATATCTCTAAAGATTGTAATAATTCCTTCATTGGAATACATGTGTATCAGTGAAATTTTCTATAAGGTAGAATAGATGTTTTAAGATTGTACATTATAAATACTAAGAGAAATTATCAAATTTAAGTTCAGAAAATTTTTAAAGAACTTTTAAAAGAGTATGTGTACATAATTGGGAATTTGGAAACCATAGGAAATTGCAAATAAGGAAATAAAAATCCCCATATTTCCATTACTCATGAGTAACTCTCCTTAATAAAATGATGTATTTTCTTCCATTATTTTTTCTACATATGAAATATAATGTTAAATTGAATTACAATACTATAACGGTTGTTCTGAGATAAAATTAGTGAAATATATCAAATCATAATTACAATAAAAACTTTTATGTGAACATTTTTTACTACACATCAGTTTTTGTTTTCCTAAGACAGATATCTGGAAGCAATTTAGGGGGGAAAGGTAGAAAATGCATGCCTGAGAGCAGGTAGAGATGGTTAGTGCAGCCTTGTAGTGTCTTCCTAGTCCTTATCGGTTGTGTTCTTGGTCAGCCTGAAGCACTGTGCTCTGTTTTTCTTTTGCTTAGAAGCAATGCATACTGTGCCAGTATTTTCTAAGACATGGTCCATCTGACCACCTATGTTGGCATCTCCTTGAGTATTTCTTCAAATGCAGATTTGAAGGTCCAGTCAACATTCACTGTGGGAGTATAACAGGTCCGTTGATATGCATTTTTCACAAACTCCCTGGATGTTCTTATGTGATGTAGAATTTAACAACCATTTCTGATGTGACTATGACTATTTTTGATTAAGCGGAGACTCTGGAACTTTATATTTATTTATTTTTCCTTTTAACTCAGAAAACATGACCATTCATTCAGAATTGCTTCAAATCCCGGATCCACCACTAGCTAAGTAATCTTGGGCATGCTTGTTTGAATTCTTATCTGTCCAAATGAAGATAACAACACTGGCAACATCTACTTGAGTGCCTTTTGTAAGAATTAAGTGAGATAATATATGTGAACCTTCATGGTACAAAACCAGACAAATGGTAGGCACCCAACAAATGTTAGTCTCCTTACTTCATTAAAAGTGAGGCGGAATTTTAAAGATCAGCCAGACTAATGCTTAATTTTACACACAGAGGAACTAAATTTCAGAAAAAATTTAGTAGCTAAAGGCATCAGCAGACTGACTCGGCACCCATAAATTATGGTTGGGCTAAGTTATGTTGCGTCAAAACTAAAATAAAAAGGTGTTCGTAAGGACGGTTCTACTCATACAAAATAATCTATTACTTGCATTCTGTACACAGTGGCAGGTACAAAGAAAATGTTTGTAAACGACCTGTGTGATAACATGAATTATACTTATTTTACTGAGTATGTGTTCCTCGATGAACCACTTGTGACATACATGAGACTACACCTTGCAGATGGGACCCAGGGGCTACACTCAGAAATCTACTGCCCTAGTGCTCTGAGGTCGCGCTTCTCCCTTCAGGCTGCTCACATTCAGTGGCTGCATGTGGCAGGGATACTAAAGTAGGCCCTCTACTGGAGACAGTGAGCTCTTTTGTCCTCTGGCTGGCTTGAGGAGTGCCCTAGGGGCCTTGTTGAATCTTTTTTATCTTGCCTGGTAAGCTAGGAAGCTTCCACCCATCCTTCCTTTTCTTGCTTCTTCATTTGGGTTAAACCTACATCTGAGTCTGAGAGCTCTCCCAGCCTTTTGCAGCTCCTCTCCCATTTGTCTCATAGATATTTTCCCCTAATAAAATCTTTGCACAATTCGTCTCACCTTGGCATTTGTTTTCTGAAGGATCTAAATTAACATATCTTCCCAAGCTTCCACCTCACCTCATCTAAACTAGAACGTAACTTTCCCGACGTCAATAAGAATAACTAATAAAATGTTGTATTTCCTGTATGTAGGTTGATGCATATTGGAGATTCATTCATTCATTAATTTTTTTTTTTTTTTTCTGAGACAGAGTCTCACTCTGTTCCCCCGGCTACAGTGCTAGAGTGCTGTGGCATCAGCCTACCTCACAGCAACCTCAAACTCCTGGGCTCAAGCGATCCTTCTGCCTCAGCCTCCCAAGTAGCTGGGACTACAGGCATGCACCACCATGCCCGGCTAATTTTTTTTATATATTTTTAGTTGGCCAATTAATTTCTTTCTATTTTAGTAGAGACGGGGTCTCGCTCTTGCTCAGGCTGGTTTCGAACTCCTGACCTTGAGCCATCCACCCGCCTCGGCCTCCCAGAGTGCTAGGATTACAGGCGTGAGCCACCGCACCTGGCCCATTCATTAAATATTGAACACCACTACAGTATGTAGAAGATAGTGAATAGATGAAGTAAACTATATAAATTCACTGTTATCATAAAATCTATATTCAAGGTTTTTTAAATACTGTTAAAACAAATGGAGCATATGTGTAGATACAGTGTGTAGGTATAAACTGGAAGTAAAATATAGTCTGGTAAATAACAAACTATAAATAATATAAGCATGAGTGGGTTTAGGTGGGCAGAAGAACAAGGAGTGGTAAGGGGAAATAGAGCCAGCAATGACTGTCAGAGTCTTTCAGAGTCAATAAATCTTCATGTGCTCTACATGTCTACAGACTGAACACACAACCGTATACACGTGCAAAGAGCTTTCTCCTTATGTACAATGATGCTATAACTAATGATATTATTAACTAGCATTAGAATTTTTGTACATATGCATCATCTCAAACACTAGATTCTTAAAACAACAATTATCATATGGGGAAAAAAATCCTTTCAACATTAAAAAGCAATCCCCAGCCCAGAGTGGTTCCTCATTCCTACAATCTCAGTACTTTAGGAGGCCCAGGCGAGAGGATCACTTGAAGCCAGGAGTTTGAGACTCCATCTCTACAAAAAATTTTTAAAATTAGCTGGGTGTGGTGGCATATGCCTGTAGTCCTAGCTACTCTGGAGGCTGAAGCAGGAGGATGGCTTGAGCATACCTGTTTGAGGTTGCAGTGAGCTATGATGATGCCACTACACTTTAGCCCAGGCAACAGAGTAAGACTCCCTGTCTCAAAAAAAAAAGAAAAAAGAAAATCCTTTTCAAAAGGTTGAAACACATTGAGAAACACTACACGTACATTAGAAATATATATAAAGAAAGAAGAAATCATTAGTGGATGTGAGGATGACTTCCAGGAGAAAATGGGATTTGAGTTGGGCCCTTAGAAATGGCTAGCACTTGTCTAGGCAAAGAATTGCATCATAGATGGAAGTTAACATTTGTAATTTTGAGCCTCTAAGAGCTTTTGTGATGTTCTAGGTATTTCATTTGATAAACTATGCATCCGTTATAACACCCTTCTGAGGAGGATAACAATATCCCTATTTTAAAGAGGAAAGAAGTGGAGCTCAGAGAGTTAAATTAACATGTTCAAGGTAATACACCTATTAAACAATACAATGAAACAGTAATACAACTGAGACCAGTAGTAGCACATGTGTCTCACCCATCCCAGGCATCCCCAGGTATTTGGGACTATATAATTTATTACTAGTTATCTCTGTTGGAGGACATTTGTTTTCTTAGGATCCAGTTTACTTTGTTGTCCTCATTCTTGTCATTCACTCAGAAAAAAAAGAGAAAAAATGAAAAATGAAGAAAGCGAAAAAGAAAAGAAGTAAGAATCATTGAGGCTGCACTTTGTAAAAATTACTACTCTATTTCATGGTTCTGTACACAGAAATAAAGCATATATAACCTGTGATTGCAGGTGGTTTATAATGTCCTTTTTTGCAAGAAACAGGTACCCATCCATGGCGGTCCTCTTTCCCATGCAACAAAGATGTCAGCAAATATCTCTGATGCAGAACAAGGGGCAATAAATTCAACACACGCACACACACACACAGGTGTGTGTGATGTCCTATGAGATCAGAAAGAGAAAGTGACTTCTGATGGGGAAGAAGGAGGAAGGACGTTGTAGAGAAATGGCAATAGGTTTAAAACCCAGTAATAATCTAGAAGCAAGACTTATTAGCTGTACCTTAGGCAAAGCAAATAGGGCAGAGTTTCCTTCTTGTGAAGTTCACAGAAACCCTGGGGTGGGGAGTGGGTCAACTTTGAAGAACATAGTGTGATAATAGGGATATGCTGATGTAGTAAATCAAAACAAACAAAAAACCAGTTTGGGTCTAAATATTTTCTTAAATTGATACCACACAATTTTCCAGGATAACAACTCCTGACATGTCTTTTATTCAAAAGGTTTACCTTTTGCTGCATTGTTTCAGTTGTTTGTAAGCAAGAGCTTGTCAGATTGCTCAGGTTAGGCAGTTCCTCTAAACAGGACAATCCTTTCATCTGCCACCACGTCAGTCAACAGCATTTATTAAGTGAACCACATGTGAAGATCAATATCCAAAAGAGTATTATAAAACGAGCAAGAAGCCCAGTGTGCTCTTGGAGCTTACAGCCCCATGAAGGAGACAAGGTAGACTAATAAAATAATAAACTTGAGTGAAAGAAACATCTGCCAGATGGAAGCTGTAAAGAGACATTTGTGTAAGTGTTCAGTATTCAGGGAAGTGGACAGGAAGAAGTTTAGAGTGATTGAAACTAAAAGAAGCCAAGTGGGGTTAGCTTGGAGATAGCTTCAAGAAGGAATGCATTTTTTTGGCTTGGTTATGGGAAACATTATCTGATTGCATAAACACTTTTATTTCTTTGTGGTATTCCCCAGATGAATGCTCTTTTAAGTTGATGTGAAGATAGTTGCCTTTATTTCCCTTCTTTCCCCATTTCCTGTAGAGAACAGCCTGATCACAATTATATTGGCTGAATACTCTACCAGGGGTCCTCAAACTTTTTAAACAGGGGGCCAGTTCACTGTCCCTCAGACCGTTGGAGGGCCGGACTATAGTTAAAAAAAAAAAAAAAAACTATAGACAAATTCCTATGCACACTGCACATATCTTATTTTGAAGTAAAAAAACAAAACGGGCAAAAACACCCAACGGGCCGGATAAATGTCCTCGGCAGGCTGTATGTGGCCCGCGCGGGCCATTGTTTGAGGACCCCTGCTCTAACCCAATAAGAGACCTGCATCACAGGGCTGTTCTCCATTGGAGTCTAATCCTAACTCTCTGATAGTGTTAGGTCTGTCTCGATGTTCCCTGGTCCTCAGTTCCCAGCATCAAAAGTGAGTGCTGGTACCGATTTGAGCTGATGATGGAGTGATCACACATACAAAGCAATCCATACAAACAGTTTATTACAGAAAATGAAGAAACTATACAAAGTGAAAGTAAAAAAAGAAAGCTACCCAAAGTGAAAATATGTTCCAGAGAGAGGAACGGGTCAGACTCCACAAGAGGAGAATGACGTTGAAGACTCCCAGGTGGTTCCTTTTATTGGCCTGGTCCAGGGGGAGGGCTTACAGGAGGTGTGGGATATTACCAAATGATTATCAGGTGTTCTGCATTTTCCTGCAGTCCCTTCCCCTGATTGGCCCCTGGCTTCTCCACCCCTAGATCCCACCCTCCTGGCCTACACCCACCACCTGCAGATTTGATCCCTACCTAACGATAGTCTCGCTGTGTCTCACACCTCAGCCTGCTCTCATTATAACACCAGCGCATGTGGCCACATCTCGTCTTCCTACCCTCAGTTTCTAACAATAAAAGTTATCCATTTGTCTCTCCTACCCTTAAAGACCTTCAGAAAGGATTTCTGAAGATATTAAGATTCAGTACTGTGGTGGATTTGTATTGTGTGAACTTAATCTGAGCTGGAACTACATTTCTCCAAATTCGTTTCCCTGCATATCTGTGGGTAGGTATGGAATTTGGAAGAGGGATGTGAAGCAGCAGCCATATTTATTTTACATTTGGAAGGTTGGTACAGGGCATGGAGTTGTGTTGTAACTCAAAGCACATTCTCACAAATCTCCTGGCTTACTGTGAGATATGGGACAGCAGCCATGCCTGCAGATTGTCCAGCTCTCACCTGATCATCCTTCAGTTTCTTTGAATCCTGGGCCAGTTGTGTGCTTAGCTCTGTGGGAAGTGGGCCAACTTTTTCTGCAGGCCACCAACGTCATCTATGGTGGAGGGTCGGAGGAGGTGGGAGGAATAGGGTTTACCGTCTAAAATCATGGGTTCTAGCTCATTTTTTTTGTTTTTGTTTTTGTGTTTTGAGACAGGGTCTCTCTCTGTTGCCTGGGCTAGGGTGCAGTGGCATCATCACAGCTTACTGCAACTCCGAACTCTTGAGTTCAAGCAATTCTCTTGCCTCAGCCTCCCAAGTATCTGATAATACAGGTACACACCACCATGTTCAGCTAATTTTTCTGTTTTTTGTAGAGATGGGATCTTACTAGGTTGCTCATGCTGGTCTCTAACTCCTGGCTTCAAGCTAGCCTCTTGGCTTGGCCTCCCAAAGTGCTAGGATTACAGGCATGAATCACTATGCCTGGCCCTAGCTCACTTTTGTGGGTTGTAGTTTGTCCCTGCTGCTGCTTTCTTCACATCTGTCTTCTCTTCCTGACTACTTGCCTTGCACCAGATGCAAAGACAACAGTTTCTTATAGACTGTTAAACCAGCTACTACAATTGCATACGAGTAAATGTCCTTAATAAATCCATGTTCATATGTATATATGAAGATATATACACACATACATATACATTTATATGTGTTTATATGCATACACATGTGTATATAATGCTGTGATTGATACAAGTTCCTCTGCTTGTTTTCTATTTGCCAATACATCTTTTTAACCTTGGTCCAGAGAAATAAAAAGACTACCAAACTCTGCCTGGATAACTCCTTTCACTTCTTTCAGACTGAGCTCATTGGGTCTTTTCCTAGGGAAGTCTTCCCCAATCTCCTCAAAACTCTTTCAAATAACACTTGTTCCCTTACTTCACAGAAGTTTTCACAATTTATATTATGCATAAACATAAAGTGAACGTATTTGTTTAATATCAATTTTGCTCAATAGATGGTAAATCACAAGAGGACAAGAACCACATTTGTTTGGGTTGTCACCCTATCCAGAGCCTAACTGGATGCCTAGAGTATATTAGGTGTCCAATGCACATTCTTGAATGAAAATTTATTGAATGTCTATTTCATACTCTTTCCTTTCATTATCACCCTCTCTCTACCCATTACTGTTGGTTTAGTAAATGCGTCCATTGGCGTATAATACCTAGAGGTGTTTGTTATGTATGCTCATTTTATGCCAATAATTGGCCCCACTAAGCATAGCACCTGGAACCTGTTAATTTCCAGAGCAGCTTCTCCACCACCATATAAAACCCTTCCTCTCTCAACATCATGCTTTCCAGCTATAGCCCTCTACCTCTCTCTCCTCATCCTATTCATCTCCTGAACATCTGTCTGTTCCCCCAGTAGCACTTTCTGGAACTAGACCTTCATCATGTTTTCACATGTTCATTTACACACTCATTTATTCAACCACAGATGGTTTTTTTCAGTGCTTATGATGTTCCAGGCTTTGTGATAAGACCTTATGTAATAAGTGCTTAAATTTCCCTATTTTCCTGAATCCAGGAAGAAGTCTTGAGCTGTTTCCATTTAATCCAAGCAAGGACAAGTACTGAGGACCTTCACTTCTATAACATCAAGGTCTTCTCTAGCAGTCTAAAGTCCCCCTGACTGATTCTTAATGCTCATAGGTATTATGAGTGTTGGAAGTTGGCAGGGTTGGGCTAGGGGAGAGGTCCATACATTGTGAACAACTCATAAAAATAAAATAAAGGTTTACATTTCTAGAGTCATGATTGATAAAAAATTGCTCAGTTTAACTACATTTTATAGTTTAGGTAAGCAATTTTAATTAAAAGCTGAGAAAGTCTTGAAGCACAGACTCCTAGGAAACACTGGAGAGGTGACACGCAACTGGCTATTGACATAGTGCCTTTGCCAGAGAGCCACAGGGTCCTACCGCATCTCCTCACCGTAAGGCAGAGCTGTCTTCACACTGTGCTCGCTTGTGTTCATGTAGCCCAACTCTTTATCTGTTTCTTTTTGATATGCTAATAATCTTCAATAATATGACAGGCTCTGACTGAGTTATGGTTTTTCTTTGCAAAATGATTTTGGTGGTTGTCTTCCTACTAAAAAACCCTTCATTTACAAATCATGTCTTCATCTTACCAACTATATTTTTTTCTTAGAAATGAGCTTCAAGAGCTTAATCTGATTATTTTCTTTCCCTTTACAACTCATTTATTGTAGCACATGTAGGTGGCTCTGGCTCATTAGGGAGACAGTTATGGCAAAGAATTCTAAGAATAAAAAGATTATCGATGTATTTTAAAACACAGTGTCGCCACACTAGAGTTGATGTGTTGTCCAGCAGAAGTTGAAGAACATGAATTGGATCTAACAAAAATCTTCTGGGTTTTGTAAACTCTTCTTGCAGCAATCATGATCCAGCATAAAGATGGCAGAGTTTAGGGCAAGCTAGGAATGGGTGTTTTCTAGGTAATTAGGCCCAAGGATGAGCACTCATGGTTATTGAGAGAGTGATTGAGATGATAATGCATGCAGTCTAAGGTGGTTAGAGAAGTAGAAGAGGCCAAGACTAAGCAAAGAAACTGCAAGGGAATAAGGCAGTTATTAATATTATTAATAATATTAATACATGCATATTTCCATGGAGCTAAGAGAATGCTAGAAGGCATGACAGAATAACAAAAGCAAATCAATGTCAAAGAACTAGAAAAATAATGGTTAAAATTTCTGACAAGGAGCAATTTGGGGACCTAAGGGATGGTCATGAGTTTGAGTGGGTAGAGTACAAAACATGGTCATCATAGTTGAGGAGATAAAGAAACTATGAAATTAAGATTCATGATTATTACTTATTTCACTTTTTGCCTATTAAGCTCCAAATTCTGTGAAGAGAAGTACCGAGCCTGTCTTACTCACCATAATATCCCTAGTTCCAATACAGTGCTTAATAGAGAGTTGACACTTAATAAAAATTTGTGAGAAAAAGAATAAATGAAGGATTCATTAGTATAGTCATTGAAGACACCCTAAAACAATAAATCTGGCCATGTTAAAGCACGTTCTCTCTTGCAAATAAGATTTTGCAGGCGCTTTGTACTCTGATTGGAAACAAACAAACAAAACAACAACTTGTCCAAATTTACATATAATTATTTGGGTCTCAGCTTAGTGATCAATTCTTACAATAAGTCTTTCCTATAACACCATGCTTTAGATATTTTTTTTTGTATTTTTATAGCACCCTGTACTTCCTCTAGTCTCGGACTTATTTTACCTGCTATAATTTAATTTCTTATTTATTTATCTGCCTCTTTCTTTTTTTAATTTTTTAAAAATTTTGCTCTACACGTTCAGAGAAACTTCTCTAGTAATGAACTATAGAAATAATCCTTGAAAATATACTCTTACTTCCTCTTTCAAAAGACTGAAATCTCAGACAGATTGTCTTATTCATCATCATTTTTCTCCACCCATTATAAAAGAAATGAAATAAGTTACTATTTTTTTCTCTCCTACTAGCAAAACAATGTAACTTTTTATATCACCCAGTCTTGGTGAGGAAATCCAGTAATAAATTCTCAAATAAAATGTAGATGTGAATGTAAATTAGAGTAACATTTCTAGAGGATAAATTGGTATTAGCAATCAAAATTTAACATGGAAATACAGTTTGACTCTAAATTTCATTTGAAAAATATGTCCTTCAAATACATTTACATAAGTAAAACAAGAGTGATAGACTTTGCAAGCTTCATTTGAGTATCAAAAACAATGTAAATAATTTAAATGACCATCAATAAATAACTGGGTACATGATTATGATGCATCTATATAATGGTGTTCTATGTCAACATTAAATAGGCTGCAATAGATATCTATATGTTTCTATAGGAAGTCCTGGAGATACTAAGGTATGAATATTATAATCCTATTTGTGTCATTTTTAATAAAGTTGATCCCTGAATAAAACAAACTTGAATGTGTGACTAATATCTACAAATCTTATATGCAGATTTTTTTCAATAAATATTTTGGAAAAATTTTTGGAGATTTGCAACAATTTGAAAAAACTCTCAACGCGCAGACTAGAAATGCTGAAAAATTAAGAAAAAGGTATGTCATGAATGCATAAAATACTTGTAGACACTAGTCTTCCATTTATTGCCATAAAATATACACATCTTTTATAAAAATTTAAAATGTATCAAAGACAAACACTTACATACCGTTCATGGCATTATTCACAGTCAAGAGAAATGTAAAAAAAAGGTAAAGATGCAATATTGAGTCATAACTGCATAAAATTAACTGTAGTATGTACTGTACTACTTTAATAATTTCATACTTCTCTCCTATTGCTATTGCAGTGAGCTCAAGTGTTCCAAGTATCCACTTAAAACACTGTGTGATGCTAATAATCTTCACATGAACAGTTCATCTCTCCAGTAAATTGTGCATTGCATAACACCATGAGACATATACAAAGTGCTACCAGTGATGCTGAAAGTGCTCCTAAGAAGTAGGAAAAAACATGACATTATAAGAAAAAGTTGAAATGTTTGATATATACTGTTGATTAAGGTTTGCAGCTGTAGTTACTCTCCATTTCAAGATAAATGAATCCAGCATAAAGAACCTTGTATAAAAAAAAGAAGAAGAAATTGCAGCTATGCCAGCAGACACAAAAAACTTGCACTTTTTTATGAAATATCTTTTTATGTCATATTTAACATGCACCTTTTAATATAGATGCAGGATTACTATAAGACTCTAATATGATCCAAGAAAAAACCAAGTTATCATATGACAATTAAGGTGAAGGATCTAAAGCTGGAGAATTTAATGCCATCCAGGGATGGTTTGATAATTTTAGAAAGAAGTTTGACTTAAAAAAATATCAGCATAACAGGAGAAGCAGCTTCTGCTGACCAAGAGCAGCAGATGAGTTCCCAGATGCCATTAAGAAAACCTTTGAGGCAGAAAAGATATCTGCCTGAGCAGGTTTTTAATGCCGATGAAAGTGCCTTATTCTGGAAAAAAAAAACGCCACAAAAGACTTTATTAGAAAGAAAAAAAAGTGAGGACCAAGATTTAAGGCAGGGAGGGATAGGCTAACTCCACTGTTTTGTACAAATGCAGTTTGGTTGATGATCAGGACTGTCCTTATCTATAAAGCTGGTAAATCCCAAGCCCTGAAGGGAAAAGATAAATGCCAGCTGATAGTCTTTTGGTTGTACAGCAAAAAGGCCTGGAAAACAAGAACACTTTTTCTGGATTAGTTCCATACATGCTGGCCACCAAGAACCCCATGAGATTAACACCAAAGGTGTCAAAGTGGTCTACTTGCCCCAACAGAACATCTCTCATTCAGCCTCTACATCAGGGAGTCATAAGAACCTGTTAGGTTCATTACACATGGGACTCCATGGTAAGGATTATCAAAACTTTGGAAGAGAACTCTGATAGAGAGAGCATCATGAATGTATAAAAGGAGTACACCTTTGAAGATGTCATTGATGTTAATTTTTAAAAGCCATAATAGCTATCAAGGCTAAAATAATAAGTTTCTGCTGGAAGAAACTGTGTGCAGATGTGCATGTCTTCACAGGATTTACAACAGAGCCAATCAAGGAAATCATGAAAGACATTGTGGATATGGCAAAAAAATGGGGAGTGAAGGGTTTTAAGATATGGATCTTGGAGAAATTCAAAAGCTAATAGACACTACAGCAGAGAAGGTGGCAGAAGACAACTTGATTGAGATGAGTCCTTCCAAATTAGTGCCAATGAGAAAGAAGATATAAAAGGAGTGCCAGAAAACAAATTGACATTAGACATTCTGGCAGGAGGATTCTAATTATTCAAGACAGCTTTTGACTTCCTTTATGGTATGGACTGTTTTATGAAATTAAAGCAAATGGTGGAAGAAAGATTGGTACCACATAGAAATGATTTTAGAGAAATGAAAAAGCAAAAAAGTTAAACAGAAATTACTATGTATTTCTGTAAAGTTATACTGAGTGTGCCTGCCTCTCCTGCCTCCCCTTCCACCTCCTCTACCTCTTGTGCTTCTGCCAGCCCGGAGACAAGACCAACCCTTCCTCTCCTTCCTCCTCCTCTTCATCCTACTCAACATGAAGACAAGAATTAAAGACTTTTTGGATGATCCACTTCCACTTAATGAATAGTAAATATGCTTTCTCTTCCTATGTTTTCTTAATAACATTTTCTTTTCTCTAGCTTACTTTATTGTAAAAATACAGTATATGGTATATATAACATACAAAATATATGTTAATCAACTATTTATGTTATTACTAAGGCTTCCAGTCAATAGTAGACTATTAATAGTTAAGTTTTGGGGGAGTGAAAAGTTATGCACAGATTTTCGACTGTGCAGGGGGTCAGCACCCCTAAATCCTGTGTTGTTCAAGGGTCAACTCCATATATCTGTTAGTTATTCAGGCAAAAAATATCTTTTAATAAAATGAGATTCAAGAAATTATTTTGTGGTCATCTTTTGAGGTAAGAGACTAAGGATGTAGGAGGAAACTATTTTTTTTTTAATGATTTGTGAGTTGTGCCATGAGTAATTTTTATGATTTTTTATTTTATATTACTCTCTACTGTTTTATTTTTTTAAGCCTTGCAATTATTTGTTCATTTTAATTACTTCAGTTTTTACAACAGATTTATCTACATCTGCAACCATTTTCTCCAATTGTTCTTTGGCTTTTAGAACTCTTACTCGCTGAAACAAATATTACTAGTCTTCCCTACTCTCTTCAAAGCCAATCCCTAGCTCCTCTTCAACTGTTGATTTTTGTCTCCTATTTAATAAAAAAAAAAAGAGGTATTCAAGGTCCAAATGGAATTGCCTCAGATATTTCTCCCATCTCCTACAGGTGCACCCATTCTTTTCTCCAGTCTTAGAAGACAAAGGGCTCCTCCCCTGCTGAAGGCCAATGCTTTGGATCTGATCTACCTCATAAATTTCCTCCTTTCTCTTTCTCCCCCACCCCTGCCTCTGTCTTGGATCTTTGCCCTTCTACTATAAGCATGCTCAAGTCTCTTCTTTCCTAAAGAAAAATATAATATATACAATATTAACAAATAATCCCCTCTGGCCTTGAGTCAGTACCCCTTTCTGAGCTAAAAGTAGATGACAAATGCCAACTCTATTTTTCTGATTAATAATCATTTCTCAATTCACCAACATATGGTTTTAGTTAGCAACACTCCACTAAAGGCTTTCTCCAGAAATCTCTGAAGCATACATTTCAAATGGAATGAAATAAATTCATTCCCATCCTATTGTCTTCTTACCACACTGTTAGCCACTCACTTCTACCTGAAAAACTCTGTTCTCTCAGATTCTCTTGTTCTTAGACTTCTAACCCCATTCTTTCTCAATCTTATTAAGAGGTCCTCTCTCCTTGACCAACATGTTGAACAAGAAGTGCGATATGGTAGCTATGTTTCTTTAGACCCACATAATGTGTAAAATTGAGATAATTCCCTATATTTAAAAATTGTTAGATTTCACATTTAAAAAATTAGACTTGGTGATTTCTTTTGAGAAATCAGAATATATGATAGCAATACTTTGTCCACATACTCCCATACTAAAAATTGGTAGAACTGTGTAAACACTGCCTCATTACATAAGTCATGCACTATCCATTTCTCATTCATTTTAACTTGCAACTAACCTACTCCACACATTTATATTACTTGCCTTAATCTTGTCAACCAGAGAACTCTAAACATTTTGATTTATACAGCCCTGCAGTAAAATGTTTAGCATTGTCCCCCATCTGTGTACATTTTTACACATAAATAATATTTCAATACTATATTTTTAATTTCTAGATGTTCCATTTCATTCTTTTAAATATCTTCATTTTCATTGTCTTGATATTTTCATTTGTTTTTCTTTCTTCCTTTTTATAAGTTTTATGATTCCTTTGATAGTGATAATTTTTTAATATTCTAATACAATTGCTCTAATATCTGAAGTTCGTGGACATAATAATTCTTTTGCTTATCATATCTGCTGACTTTCTGTCATGATTGAATATTTTCTCATGTGCTATAGGACTTTGATTTTTATGCACATCTCCAATGAGACTTTTTCTATAAAAACCTATTAAACTTAAATGGATGACATGTCTCTCCAAAGGCTGGCCTTTGCTTCTATCAGATTTCCAAACATATAATTGGCCTGAGACAACTTTTTATGCTGATTTCTTGTCTTGGGAGATTCCATCATTGCAAGGTAGTAAAAAGTCTAGATAAAGTCAGATCACAGACCTGTGTATTGGGTGGCCTGTGGTTAGAAATTCTCTCGGACAACTTTTTTTCCCCTCTTATACACAGTTTCTAGGCTAAGACAGACAAGCTTTCTTATTATCTTCTTGGAATGTTGGTCATATTTTTTCCAGTTCACTTTTCACAAGGGTTTAGTTTCATAGCCAGTGGCTTAGATTCCTGTCCCTACATGGGCATTAAATCACCAGCTCCAAACTTACAAAGAGCTGGCCCTGCACTTGCTCACCTGCTATCTTCTCTGCTTTTCAGAGCTCACCTCATCTTTTTTTTAATTCAAGTGTTTTCCTTATTTCCTGGAGAATAGAGCAATACATTTAACATGATATTTGTTACTCAACATCTAGCTTTTCCAGACATTCCGTAGAAAAAGTCTTTTCAGGTTATTTAGTCCACCATATTTTCAGAAACAGAAATCCATGTTTAAAAATGATATGCAGGCACTATTGTGCTAATACATTACATACCTTATAAATTACACACACAATGAGAAATAATCTCTAAAAAATAACTATTTTGTTTATTATTTATGCCAAAAATATTTTGGTTCTTCTTAAAATCATTTTTTATTGTTAATAATGTAATTGAATGTGCTTAATTATTTTTTTAAAATTCTTGTTTAAATCTTTGTGAAAAAATGATTTAGAGGCTTAGTTCTAAATCAAGTTTGCTTCAAAATTACCATCATAACTGGAAGTAATACTTCTAAAGATCTATAGATCCATGTGGAAGAAATATACCTTTATTAAATGATTTCCATTTCCTCTCAAAAATTAATTCAGGGTTTACTTTTAAAATTTCATTTTATATGTCTATCTTGTCTGATAGAAACCAGTTCTTGCAAAATAAATTTACTAGTACTCCATAAAACCTTTCATTTGGAAGATTTTCTAAAAACAGTTTAAAAATAATATTTTCAATTTTTTAAACATTCAGATGTGAGAATTTTAATGGTAAAGACACACCATTTTCATTTACAAAATCATATAACAATGAAAATATTTCCAAACTTTCTCAATGCTTTCTCCATAGCACGAATGTCCTGCTCATTGTTAAAATATCACTTTACATGGAGGGCAATATTTATTATTTTTTCAAAAATATTTGAAACATGCTTTTGAAAACTACTTATATAACAAAAGTCATCAATTGGGAACTTTATTTGAAAAATAAAAACATTCAATTACTTTCTTTAGAAATTTTACATTGAGGAAATTGCTAAATTTTCACAGAAGTAGAGAATATGATATAAAGAACACTACTGTATCAATCACCTAATTTCAATAATTTTGATTTTGTCTGTAACTGTTCTTTTTATTAGAGTATTTTAAGATGAATCCTGAATGCCATACCATCTATGTATAAATACTTAAGGATGTATTAATATATCTAAAAGATAAATATTTTTAAGTTAACCACATGCCCATCGTACTTAACAAAATTAATGACAATTTCTTTTTTAACAGCCTTATTAAAGTATAATTTACATACAATTAAATTCACTAATTTTAAGTATGCAATTTGGTGAAGTATTTTTTTTAAAAAAATGATTCTTGAATTAACTTTAGATTTACAGAAGAATTTCAGATAGTATGGAAAATTTTCCTGTATGCCTCATCCAGCTTCCTCTAATGTTAACTTCTCATATAACCATGGTACATTTATCAAAGCTAAGGGTTTAACAATGATATAATATTATTAACTATACTACATTTTTTAATTCAGATTTCACTAAATATTCTACTAATGTCCTTATTCTGTTGCAGATTCTGAGATCCCACACTGTATTTAATGACCATGTCTCCTTAATCTCCTTTGCGAACTCCTGACCTTGAGCAATCCTCCCGCCTTGGCCTCCCAGAGTGCTAGGCTTACAGGCGTGAGCTTAATCTCCTTTTATCTACAACAGTTTCTCAGTATTTCCTTGTCTTTCATTACCTAAACACTTTCAAAGAGAACAAGTCAGTTATTTTATAGAATGTCCCTCAATTTTATGTCTCCAGATTTGTTCTTTTTACTTAAGATTGCTTTGGCTATTTGGGCTCTTTTTTGATTCCAAATGAAATATAGGATTATTTTTTCTAGATCTGTGAAATATGACACTGGTATTTTGATGGGATTGCATTGAATCTGTAAATAATTTTGGGCAGTATGGACATTTTAACAGTGTTGATTCTACCAATCCATGAGCACGGGATGTTTTGCCTTTTTTTGTGCCATCTGCAATTTCTTTCATCAGTGTTTTGTAGTTTTCCTTGTTGAGGTCTTTAACTTCCTTTGTTAATTATATTCCTAGGTATTTTACTTTCTTGGTAGCTGTTGTGAATGGTATTGAGTCCTTGATTTGACTCTCAGCTTAACTGATAGTATATAGAAATGTTACTGATTTGTGCACATTGATTTTGTAACCTGAGACTGTGCTGAATTTATTTATCAATTCCAGGAGTCTTTTGGTGGAGTTCTTAGGTTTTTCTAGATGCAAGATCATATCATCAGCAAGCAGGGATAGTTTGACCTCGAAAACAGCATGATACCAGTTTAAAAGTAGAGACATAGAACAAAGGAACAGAAATAAAACCATCTACCTATAACCAACTGATTTTTGACAAAGCAGACGACAATATACACTGGGGAAAGGAAGCCTTAGGCAATAAATGATGCTGGGAAAATTGGATAATCATATGCAGGATAATGAAACAGTATCCCTATCTCTTGCCATATAAAAAATTAATTCAAGATGGATAAAAGGCTTAAATGTAAGGCACAATACTATTAAAATCCTAGAAGAAAATGTAGGGAAAATTCTTTTAGACATTGCCTAGGCAAAGAATTTATTACTAAAGCCCCAAAGGCAAATATAGAAATAAAAAATAAATAAATGAAACTTAATTAAATTAAAAAGCTTCTGCACAGCAAAGGAATTAATCAACAGAGTGAATAGACAAACTACAGAATGGGAGAAAATATTTGCAAACTACACATCCAACAAAGGACTGATAATCAGATCTACAAATAACTCAAACAAATCAGCAAGAAAAAAAAACAGCCCCATTAAAAAGTGGACAAAAGACACGAACAGAAGTTTTCCAAAAGGAAATAGACAAATGGCCAGAAAACATGAGCAAATGCTTAACATCACTAATCATCAGGAGAATACAAATTAAAACTATAGTGAGATACTACCTTATCCCTATCAAAATGGCCATTGCTAAGAAGTCAAAGAAAAATGGATGCAGAGAAAAAAGAATGTTTATACACTATTGGTGAGACTACAAATTAGTACAACCTCTATGGAAAACAGTATGGAGATTTCTCAAAGAAATAAAGGTAGACCTATAATTCAATCCAGCAATGCCATTGCTGGGTATCTTCCCAAAGAAAATGAAGTCATTTTTTTTAAAAAAAAAACACCTGCACTAAAATGTTTATCACAGCACAATTCATAATTGCAAAGATGTGGAATCAAGCTAAGTGCCCTTCAACTCATGAGTGGATTTAAAAAAGTGGTATATATATACATACTATGGAGTACTACTCAGCCATGAAAAGGAATGAAATAATGTCATTTGCAGCCACATAGAGAGCACTGGAGACCATCATGCTAAGTGAATTATTTCAGGAATGGAAAACCAAACACCATATGTTCTCACTAACAAGTAGAAGTTAATAGATGGGTACACATGGGCACAAAGTGATATAAAGGGCATGAGAAACCAAGAAAGGGTAAGGCTGGAGAGTGGATGTGGGATTAAAACTTACCTATTGGGTACAATGAACACTATTCTGGTGATGGGCACACCAAAAGTCCTGACCTAAGCATTATATAAGATATCCTTGTAACAAAAACACTTGTACCCTCTTAATTAATATTTTGAAATAAAAACAAGAAAAGGTAAATGTTTAAGGTGATGGATATCCCAATTAACCTGCTTTGATTATTATACATTATATGAATGTATCAAAATATCACATGTACCCTGAAAATATAAAGATATTATGTATCTTTTATGTATTATGTATTATGTATCTATTATGTATCAGCAAAATAAATAAGCAGGAAACTTCAAATTTAAAACACCCGATAATAAATACATTTACCAGAAAAAAAAAAAAGAATTTCCCTCAGTTTGAACTTGTCTGATATTTTCTCATGATTAGATTAAGGTTAGGAATTTGGATAAAGAATACCACAGAGGCCCTATGCCATTCTTCGTGTGTAGTATTAGGGAGTACATAATGTTGATATGTCTTATTACTGGTAATATTAATCTTGATCACTTGTTTAAGATGCTATTTGCCAGGTTTTCCCACTGTAATGTTACTGTGATGAATTTTGTTAGATGCGTTTTTGGCATCTTTAGAGATGATTTTTTTTTCCCTTTGGTTCCATTAAGGGATGAATTATATTAATGGATTTTCTAATATTGAATCACCTTTGCACTCCTGGAATAAACTTCATTGGATCATGATTCAATAGCTGTTTTTAAGTACTTTGCCACAAGCTAACCAGAAAATCTTGTTTTAGTACAACAGATTTTCAAGGTCAATCCCTAGCTCATGAAGAAGTATAATAATTTTGTTATTTAAGATAATATAATCTAGAAATCCACTTTTAAAAAACCACTACATAAACATGCTGTAAACACACAAATAGCACTCAGTTCCACTGTCAACCCTTCATCCTTGTGGAACTCTCCCTCTGCCCTTCAGTTACAAGATGTGGCGCACTTTACATCTGATCTAGGGAGCAGTGAGTGTGGTAGGGACAATCTCCATATTAAATATTGGTGACACTTAACCTAATCATTTCACTATCTGCTAAAAACTCTTCTGTAGCTCACAACTCTTACTGAACTTGGCTGGTCAGCATGCAGTCTCAGCCTACCTAAAAGTAACCCTTATTTTATTACCTTCTCAACCTCTTGTCTCATCTTTACCAGCTTTAGTGTCCCACAGTCCTCCAAAAGCATCATGCCAGTCAACAATACATAGCGCTTAGGTGATATCCTCTCTCTAGAATGCTTTTCCCTCCCTGCTCTACCTCACTGGCTCTTACTCATTCTGCAACATGTAGTCCGGTCATTGTTGCCTCTGGTTAGTCTATAGATTGTCAAATTATGAAAACATTTTTGCTGTTGTCTGGCTCCCTTACCAGACTGTAAGATCCTAGAGGGCCAGGCTTGTGTTTTACTGATGGTTAAATCCAATGCTGAGCATAATCATGGTACTTAAAAGGTAGTATTTAATAAATGTTTCTTGAATGGACTTGAATTGAACTTGACACTTAGTAAAGGTTGGTGAATTTGATTTTATTTGATATGACGGCTTTTACGAAACCACCAATTGACCGGGAAAAAAAGCACCCTTCAAATAAGGAATATTTCTGGCATTTCTTTCACTGAACATTTGCCTTTAATTGACTAATTTAAAGCCTTCTTTTAGTTGGTTATTTGCTCCAGAAAAGGCAAGTCCCTTGATAGCCAAATTCCTTTTAATTTCATTTTCAGAGTCTAGAGGAAAAAAGAAAGCTCTTTATGAACCTTACAAAACATTCTTATAACATCTGATGCACAAATATTGATCCAGGAAGGTGTTACCTCCTGTGGTTACCCTGTGGGTTTCCACTTTGAATTGCCAGGGAACTCACACTGAAATAGGAAAGTAATGTCATGTTATACGTCCTTTTTCTAATTCTTAGCCTTGAAAGTCATATAGTTTTTAAGCTCACTGTAACATCTGCAGACATCTAACATCAGAAAAATAAAAGAAAACAGTATATTGTAAGAAAACTCCTGCCTTTTTTGAAAACATTTTTTTTCAGTTGGCACAGAAAAAGTTAGCCAATTAATCTGTGAATAATTAATGACTGAAATTTAAATTGAAAAATAGTTGTATTTGTTAATAAAGAATTGTTTTAATGATTGATGGCCCGTTATTTCCTTCCTACAAAGTACTGCTTTGTTCTTACAATCTGCACATTTAGCTGAGAAAAGTATAATATTTATGTTCAGAGACAAGGACAGAAGTAGCAAGAGATTTAATTTTTTATCTACTGCCAATATCAGTTTGAACAACTACTTGGCCCTTGGCCAGTCACAATCAAACCCCCCATCAAGATTGCCAAACCACTGTAAATTTATTTACAGACAAAAACTGTGTTTGGATTGTTTTAGTGACATTGAGAGAAAATTTCAGAAACATTGCAATCATAGTTGCTATAAATTTAGATATATAGTAGCTCATGCTAGAATGAAAGAATTGATCCAGTGAGGTGATTTGAGACAATAAAATGCAGAATTCTATACATAATTTCAAAACTCCAGTTTCATAAAAGGATTAATAAAGTGAAGGAAAGTGAGCTGACAGTTTAGCAGTAGTATGTAATATGCTTGCCCCCCTTAAAATTTTAATTCAATTCATTGTTATTAATTAATTAATCTAGTAAGCTCTCCCTTCACCCCAAATGATAGGGCCTGGATCAGTGGCTGAAAACTACAGGGCACAAATTTGGATTCCATATGAGTAAATACTAATTACTGTGCCTGAAAAGAATAGGCCTGCTTTGGGAAGGGATGAGGTTTGTTCATTGGAATAAAAAAACAGGTTGAGGTACAGTCTCAGAATTCTTCAGGTAAGGCAAGGTATTTCCCTGGAACCGTGCTTCTCAATTGAGTTTTTTTTTTAAATCTTAGGGCCCCTTAAATCTGTCTTAAATATTATTGAAGACCCCCCCAATCTTCATTATGTGGGTTATGTCTATCAATATTCATCATATTACAAAATAAAATTGAAAATTTTAAACTATATTATTTATTTAAACATAACAATAGTAAATATAAACGTTTTTGAAAATATATTTACATTTTTAAAAAATGTAGTGAGAAAAATGGCATTACTTCACATTTGTGCAAATTGCTTTAATATCTGGAATAACAGGAGACAGCTGGATTGTTATACCTGTTTCTGCATTCAATCTAGTCACTATCCCATGTATATAGTCTCTGGAAAAGACAGCACACTTATGAGGAAATGAAAGTTAAAAAGGCAAATAAAGTCATCGTGCTATGGTAGAAATAGTTTTCACTTACAGATCCCCTGAGAAGATCAATGTGGCCCCCAAGGGTCCTGAGAAACACTACACTAGAAGAACTCTAAGGTTTTGTGAGGCATCTGATTCTATTCCTAGCAAGACCCCCTCCTATTTTCAATTCCTAAACTACAATGGCATATGACTATCTGATTATTTTTTTTAAAAAATAGAATTAAATATAAGGATAGGTAGCTTTGGTTGATTTTTGCCTCTTTGGCTTTTATAATCTGTAGATTTAGCCATAAAAAAAAGTATGTATTAATAGACATACACATGTATTTACTCATTTAAAGTTGGTAGAGTGGATTATTTCTCAAAGAAAAAACTGAGTTATATTTCTGTCTCCAAAATTTGTTAGGGATATGACCTCATTAAAGCCAATTCATCTCAGTGACTACAGACCTCACACAGTTGTTGATCAGATTAAAAAAAAGATAATAGTAAAGGACAAATTTTGTTGATTCATATTATGTTTGTGTCTCTTCTAAAATGCAATAATCATTTTGTATTTTTTCAGCTAGATTTGCTCTTTGCATCTTTGTGTCTTGTTATTTTTATTGTATTTTCCAAATGGCTAGTAAATACTTAGACAGTGACAAGGCCCTTATATGTCTGGCACAGTGCCTAATTATACTATATCCAGAGCCCAAAGCTTTACTTATTATAAGCACTGTGAATAAAATGCAAAGTACAATTTCTGTCTTAATTGGGAGCAGTGTAAGGACAGAGACTTTGTTTACTTGTATACAATTGTATACAAAATAATGCTTGGCATAAAATAGGTGCTAACAATATATTTGTCAAATGAATGAATAAACAGATGGTAAATTAGTCAAAAAATTCATTTCTAAAATCACTATACCTGTCAATTTCTCAAATTTTGTCCTGGAATTTTCTCAATATAAATACTACAGTCAATTTCAAAAATAGTACATGCAAATAGTATCTTAGTGTAAGAAGGGACTTTAAAGGATACCTGTTTTCTCGATTCAAAAATCCTCTCTACAATAACCCTTACAAATAGTCATCCACTTTCCTGTTGAAAACTAAATAACGGGGAACTTACTCCTCGCAAAGCAGCTCATTACACTTGATAAAACAGTCTTTCTTATGTTGAAAATTTATCCCATCTGTTTCCTAATGCCTAAATTTTAAGTCCCTGTTTTTTCAGCTCTCTGCAATTCCTGAGTAGATAAAAGCATTATGAAAATAACCCCCATGCACAAATTGACTATCCTGA
This sequence comes from Cheirogaleus medius, assembly GCA_008086735.1. Lineage (NCBI taxonomy): Eukaryota > Metazoa > Chordata > Mammalia > Primates > Cheirogaleidae > Cheirogaleus > Cheirogaleus medius. Next base: position 61,809,744 of record VBSM01000529.1, read on the forward strand.
ATCCATAAAAATAATTACTGCCTGGCTATTTCTGATCTGTCTATATTGCCTTTCTGCAACCACAACAGAGGCAGGGTGAGCTATTTATGTACTCAAGGTGAGACTTGCTTCCTGCTCTACCCTGTGGCCATGACTGCATACCCAACATGTTTTCTCTTCATTTCCATTCAATGCCAGCCACTATCATCCAGTTGGAAAAACTGGATACATATAAATTTGAAGAAGAATGTGAAGAAATTGAAAAAAAGCTTCTGCACAGCCAAAGAAACTGTCAAGAGAGCAAACAGACAACCCACAGAATGGGAGAAAATTTTCGCAAGCTACACATCCAATAAAGGACTGATAACTAGAATCTATTTAGAACTCAGGAAAATCAGCAAGGAAAAATCAAACAATCCTATCAAAAAGTGGGCAAAGGACATGAACAGAAACTTTTCAAAAGAAGACAGAATAATGGCCAACAAACATATGAAAAAATGCTCAACATCTCTAATCATCAGGGAAATGCAAATCAAAGTCACAATGAGATATCACTTATCTCCAGTGAGAATGGCCTTTATTAACAAGTCTCAAAGCAATAAATGTTGGCATGGATGTGGAGAGACAGGAATACTCCTACATTGCTGGTGGGACTGCAAACTAGTTCAACCTCTGTGGAAAGCAATATGGAGGTACCTTAAAGCGATACAAGTAGATCTACCATTTGATCCAGCAATCCCATTACTGGGCATCTACCCAAAAGAACAAAAGTCACTCTATGAAAAAGACACCTGCACTCAAATGTTTATAGCAGCACAATACACAATTGCAAAGATGTGGATACAACCAAAGTGCCCATCAATACATGAGTGGATTAATAAAATGTGCTATATGTATACCATGGAGTACTATTCAGCTATACGAAACAATGGTGATATAGCACCTTTTGTATATTCCTGGATAGAGCTGGGATCCATTCTATTAAGTGAAGTATCCCAAGAATGGAAAAATAAGCAACACATGTACTCACCAGCAAATTGGTATTAACTGATCAACACATAAGTGGACATATAGGAACAACATCTATTGAGTGTCAGGCAGGTGGGGGGGGGAATGGGTATATACATACATAATGAGTGTGATGCGCACCAACTGGGGGATGGACACACTTGACTCTGACTAGAGGAGGGAGGGAGGCAAGGGAAATATATGTAACCTTAACATTTGTACCCCCATAATATGCTGGGGAAAAAAATTAAAAAAAAAGAAATGAACCTAAACAACATTTTTTTAGCTCTGCCATGTGACAGAGATGGGCATAGTAAATGGGCAAAGGCATGGTTTTTGCTCTGAACTATTTCCTGGAATAGACAAACATGCACAAAATGTATCTTTGTTTAAGTCCAGGCAGGCTTTCAGAAATATTACAGCTGCTATAAACGAAATGATTAAAAGACAGGGGCTTAATTCTGATTGGAAGTATGGGGAAGAAAAAAATTTAAGGATTGCAGAAACTGTTGCAATTCAGTGTGAATGTCAAGAAAGTAGTAAGTAGTGACATGGATTAAAATAGGCATTTTTTGACCATTCACATAATAAATCCAATGAATTCCTATCAATTTTCATCCCACTAAAACTTCTTGCATGATTTGGCATGTTGGCTTTCTCTTCCTTCCTATCTTTGGAAATATTTCTACTATTTTGATTCTTATGTCACTTAATTCTTCTTATCTTCCTCCTTTTTTTTTATGATAGCCATGATTCCTAACTCACTCAGTACCTTGAACAATGAAATTGTATTCCCTAAATGGTCTCAATGATCAATCACAACTCTGTAGTGTTTTAGCAATATCAACAGTCTCTTTCTAGAGTATCTTTCTTTTCTTGAATTGTCAAAGAACTGCTCCATACAAATTGGATAACATCAATTACAACTTGCACAACAAATAACTTGTTAGTAATGAGTTTAAATACCAATGTTCTTAAATAGTTTGTTGTCTTTTTAATAAATTATTGGAAACATATGTTTATCTCTACAATATTCTCATTCACTTACATTGCAACATGCCCTAATGAGTGGAATACGGTCTGCATAATGGGGATTACACAGAACCTCTCAGCCTGCCTCATCTTGTACTGCACAATTTGCTTTATTTTCCTGAATATTTTTTAAAAAGATTCAACACTCTTGGGGATATTGTACACATGTGTTTGGCATTTTTCATGTGTATACAGCATGGTGGCATCAATATTTACTATCCTCACAAAATGGATCTAAGCTGGAGCCTCCGATATTTTCCATGACTTGCTCATAACAGTCTTAATCAATCATACATAATGAGGATGATATAAATAATTTAAGACTAAGTTAATTTTTGGAGGGGGAGCAGATGAGGCTATGGCATAGCCAAAGCCCATTGTTTATTTTTAGCCATATCTTCTTTTTGGTGTTCCATGTTACTAAATGTGTTTTTTAATCCTTCCTAATTCAATTAAATGAGTTATCTGCTACCTAATTAGGCAGCCTAAGTCAAAAAGTCACAAACAGTCTGTTTGGGGTCTTCTGCTTATTAATAGGGCTCACTTCCACCTAAATGATTTAACAGAGATAAGTCTGTAATGAACATTTTCAGATAAAAAGTCTTTCAACAAATGAAAGAAAACAATCTGGAAAAATATGTTGTTTAAGGGTAGAATTAACTAATTGAGATTCGGTTCACCTCTATCAAGAGATTAAAATGCTTGCCACTGTCCATGATTAGTTGTACATATGTGATTCTATCTAGCAACAACAGTTAGACAAATTCTATAGATACAGCTTTAGCAAAATGACTTTTATATTTCTCTGCATCTCTCCTTTGCCTTACGACACTGTGTAATTTAATACTTGCTAACAAAAACATAAACTTATATGATCTTTAAAATATTTTTAAAACTATAGGATTTTAATGACAGTTAAGTTTTTTTTTTTTTTTTTTTTTTGAGACAGAGTCTCACTCTGTTGCCCGAGCTAGAGTGCCGTAGTATCAGCCTAGCTCACAGCAACCTCAAACTCCTGGGCTCAGGCGATCCTCCTGCCTCAGCCTCTCGAGTAGCTGAGACTACAGGCATGTGCCATCATGTCTGGCGAATTTTTTCCATATATTTTTAGTTGGCCAATTAATTTCTTTCTATTTTTAGTAGAGACAGGGTCTCGCTCTTGCTCAGGCTGGTCTCGAACTCCTGACCTTGAGTGATCAACCTGCCTCAGCCTCCCAGAGTGCTAGGATTACAGGCGTGAGCCACCACACCCGGTTGACAGTTAAGTTTTTAAAAGTGAAGTTTTTAAAATATTTCAATCATTAGTTTATCAGCAAAATTAATTTGCTTCTTAAATAAGCAAAATTAACTTATTTTAAATAAAAATTTTGAAATTATGCTTTTAATGTTGTCAGATTGGAAAAACTCACTTTTTTATCTGAGCAAATAGGTGATAAAGACATCATTGTCTTTTTTTTTACACACTGACAATTACACAAGGCAAAATATGTCTCTATGTGTATATTCTAAAGCCACTTTCGTGGACTGTTTGATAATGAACTAATCAAGTAATTGGATGTAATAGAGAGTATAATTTTCAATATAAAAGAACTGTTTTAATATCCTTCATAGATTTTCTTAAACCATGAAAAATAGCACAATTCTAATATATTAAGATAGAATTTTGTGCCAGAGAGTTTTTGTAGCTGAATGGATTGTTTCTGGAAATTGATTATTACTTTGGAGGCAAATATAGTCGAGATTTGTATATGTCTACCCAGTATAACATGTACTGGAAATTTAGCCAATATATAGTTTATTTGATCAAGCTAGACAACTAATCTAGAAAATGCAGGTTCCTTAGTGTCCCATTTAGCTTGACTATCTCCACCGATCCTATTGTGAGAGAGCTGCCAAATCTGTACTTCATTTTGTGCTGTGGAGACAGCCGTAGGAAAAATGTATGGGAGTTATTTTGTTGTGAGTTTTTAATCTTTTAAGTTTTCCACTGAAACTTGTTTCATTAAAATGGGAGAAACCTGTCAGAGAGCTGCCTCTGTAGTTTGTATTATTCCTTTAGATTTGGTGATCTGCTTTATGTATAGAATTCCCCCCATGACGGGTTATTGTGCTTTCTAAGCCATAAGCTTTTCTAGCCATGTTTTGAATTTGTGATGACATTGTTTTGGTTTAATTTGACATCTAATGTATGTTTTAGATTAGTTTGATTCTCATTTAAGGTAATATTTAATAATAGCCTGAGAATTCGAAAGTTTTTCCACCACTCATACGTAGAGTAGTTACTAGAGATGCCAATTTATGCCACAAAAAAAATGCTATTTATCCCTTCAGTGTCTGCTAATTTGTTCTTTTAAAAATGAATATTTTGACTAGAGGCAGAATCTGTCCTTTTTCTTAGTGAAAAGCTATTTTCAAATTTTACCTTTGATCAAATTCACAAATACTTTAAAAAATGGATCAGTTTTGGTATGGTAATATTATTCTCAGGAATATGAATGTGATGCTTCATTTTGTGACATTTTTCTCTTGGAGTAGGACATTATGGCATGGAAAATGGAACTTTCTGGGCTTTTTGACTCCTTTATACTCATTTGCTTTCTATTATTCAGGATTTGAGTTAAAATTAAGCTTGTCTTTTTTGGTACATTTTTTCCCTAGGCACAGATTCTGGGCCTTTTAGATGCTAGAAGGACACAGGCTATGGTTAAAAGCATTTTTAGTTATAAAAAGTTGTATTAATAATAATTTGAACAATTCTCTGCTTTGCACTCCTTAACTCCTGGGGGGAATGTAAACCGAAATGTAGAGACTGATATCAGATGATTAATTCAAGGTCACACAGGGAAGCAAGAATGGGAATTGTGTGTTCTTAATAGTCTGCTAATCTTAATGAGCCTTCTCAATAGCTATGATTGATGGATTACACTTATTAAACACTTAATATCTATAGTAAATTATCCCAGAACTTGGAATTTAGAATGAAATACATAGACTTTAGTCATGGTCTCTATTTTCAATATTCACAATGTTCAAAAGACAGTGACGTCCTTGATTTCCTTTGACAAAAAGTAGGTACCCAATAAATTTTTTGTATGAATAAATGAATAAATGAGTGTGTGCAACTAAATAACAATCTTCAACAAAGTGACTTTGTGTTCAATATTAACCAGAAATTAATATTTTACCCTTCAGAGATGTAACCATCAAATTCTGAATTTTGGGTCATTTTGTATCCGAACTGTAGTCTATTGAAGGGCAGTATTCTCCTCCAAAAAAACTAATGTTGTTTAATATGACACTAAAATAAAGTCTCATGGCTTTGACTTTTCTTTGAAAGACCCAATTATCTACTTATCTTCATCAGTTCATAAAGACCAGTAAGGAAAAAGAAATTAAGTTTATTTTCTAAGTACTTACCAGAGGTCAGCATGGTGCTAGCCATCTTATAAGGTTATCTTGTTCTTGGATTACATGGTCTAAAGCTAACACCAATTCAATAAACCTTAGAGATAGGAGTCACTATCCCCAAATGACAAATAAAATGAAACGATTCAGAAAAGTCAATCTGTTCTACTTTAAGAGGCAGAAATGAAAATGAAAAAGTTTGTCTAATTCCATAGCCCATGTACTTAGTATGATACTTAATAGTATTTTACAATCATGACAAACAAGCTGGTGAATTTCTGGTTTCTAAGAATTTTTGCTTTTGAAGATAATCCTCTCTGTGGCAGTACTGCAAGTATGGCAGCTCATTATAACTGCATAAGATTCTTGCTATCAACTCTACAACTTAGTCTTCCTGTAGTGATAATGACTACTATCCATGATGTGGTGTTTGTTTAACCAGTTTTGTTAAACTGAAAGGCCAAGGGTGATAATTTAATGCCATCTCTGTCTAAGACAACTGTGAGAAGAAAAAGAAAATATGTTTCAAATACAAATCTAAAGGAATTGGAAGAGACTAAATTACCTCTAAATATATTTACCACTCTATGTTGGATGAGATCATTCCTAGAGAAATTGTTGAAAAAGAAATAATTTAACACTTAACCTTAGATGATAAGCTAATTATTTTTCCTGTTTTTGGAGCATACTTAGGAAAGGGGAAAAATCCATAAATCCTCAAGCGACAAAGTAGGAGTTAATATTTTCAAATACTAATAGCTCCTGGAAAAATACAAAACTACCGTGTAGCACAACTGATGGTGTCCAAACTTTAGCATCACACAAAATGCTCAGAACTGAAGTGTAAGAGTTTCCATGCTCCCAGACTAAGTTGTCATGTGTCTTATCTTAAAACCCAGCTATATGCAGCTTTCCGCTGGACTGATTGAGAGGGCTGACAAAGCTGAAGGAATTTCCTGAATAAGAAAGAACAAATGGCAACTGTATTATGATACCAAGAGTGAAAAATAATTATCTTAATAGGAGCTTTGTTATTGTGGAAGATGAAAAAGTATCAAACTTGCTTTGAGCATGTTTGTGAAATTTTATTTGAATTACTAATTTCCTGGAACTCTGCTAACATAGATGACATTTGCATATAGAACATTTAAAACGTCAATACAATGCTTCATACAATGCCTTAAACATAGAGTCCTCAATAATTATTGAATAAATAAAAGAATTATTGAATATATAAAAGTATAAAAATTAATTCGGTGATCTTTTCTTATTTTCTATTAAAAAATACATTTCAGACTCTATTGTGTGGTTCTCCTAAGTTCTTTTTTCCATGGGACATATTTTGAATGCTTTGCTCTCTTGTGTGGCAGAAAAGGCCCATTTTGATTTGTTTTGTTTTGTTTCTGAAGTTTGCACATGCTGAACATCTGGATGTTGTAGCATCAAAGTCGGTTGACACAGCAAGCCAATAGACACTATTTTTGCTCATAACCAAATGAGATGCATGATTGCCTTTTATCAAGCTTCTTCTTAACTTGGTGAGTAGAGTCGGTCTCTGATCAATAAATAACAAATCATCTGTTTCATAAATCAGACCTGTCAAAGCAAAGCAGCGCCTTGTGCTGGGTATACTCTTCTGTACTTGCTCAGGCCTGGTAGCATCTGGTTTTTAAAAAGCGTTTCTTATGCTTTTGACAGTTGTTTGGATATTCCATTTCAGCACTGTTCAAGTTTACTAGCTATTTAGACTTACTATCTTTCGCCCCCCTTTCTTCCTTCCTCTGTACCTCTGGGCTGAGACTCTCATCTCATGTGAAGAGGAAAAACTGGAGTGGAGAGGAAGAAAGTGCATAAATGGGTTTTCAGTTGCCAGTTTGATTTTCTTTAGGCAAAATCTTTGCTAAAATCACTATATTTCTTCTAACTACATACAGTTCCCTACCACTGAAATTATTGGCATGAATCAAGTGGTAATAGCTCATAAATCTGCCTTCTAATTTTCTAATTTTATTTCTCTTCAAATAATAATATTATTAACAGGTAACATTTATTAGTACCCTTCTTGCCAGTCACTATTCTTGGATCTCAATATTAACTTTACCTTTTTAAAATTCTTATAAAAATTATAAGAATTTAAGAATCCTTTTAGTTAATATAAAAATCTTGTGAAATAGGTGCTATTATTATCTCCACTTGAAAGACGAGAAACAGAAGTTAAATTACTTGCCCAAGTCCCTGTATGTAGCATTAGAACTCAGAAAGTCAAATTCTAGAGCCCTAAATCATTGTCTTTGCATATCTACTCTTTCTATCTACTTAGAATAGTCTTCCCTCCCATTCTTTCCAATCCAAACCCAATACTTCTTCCAATGCTCAGATTATTTCCTTTAAGAAATGATCCCACTCATTCTAGATTCATCCAATTCCTTTAACTTTTATAGGTATGATGATATACACCCAACTACATCTTATTTGCTCTTAAATTGCTCCCTAGTTTATTCATGCTTGAATCCCAACATACTATGTCATAAGCTTTTTGGGGGGCAAATACTACACTTATTAACTTCTGCAGTAGCCTTGTAGCACTTAATAGAGAGCAATTAATTGAGTTTATGGTTAATAAGGGTTTATGTGACATTCATATTTCCTATTGCTACTATGAAAGATCTTGAATATTAAAACTAGCTTGGTTTCTTTGGAGTGTGTGATTTCTGGAATACTTAGTGGTTTTTATTTCATATGTCAGACTTTTCAAGCATTCCTGGACTAGAGTTATATTAATGAGTTATTAAATAAAACTATTTTAACAACATTAATGCAATGGTTGAGATTGGAATTTGATGAAACATTCTACTCACACCACTAAATTTCTATTATGATGAGTGTCTGATATTATTCACCATGACTGAAGATCAGGTTTTTCTTCTTTTCCCCTTCTTTCAAGCCATTGTATACATTTTTAAGTTTCATATTCAAATATTTCAGAGATGACAGCTGGGTATCTTGTTTCCCTACTTTACTTATTCTGGACCACAAGTAAAACTCTTGCAAATATTCCAAGAGGGAGGGGAATTGTTTCTTTTTTCTTCAGGGAGTCCATTTTTCATTTTTCTTCTTTCTATCGCATCTCTACTTATTTCTCATTTCATCCTTCATTTCATTTCTCTCCAAAACCCTTTCTTATAATACTTCCTTTCCAGAATTTGACTATAGGCATTGGGTTTGCTATTTGGATTTTACATATATATAGTAAAATCTCTTTCTCCATATATAAATATATATGTATATGTATGTGTGTTTGTGTATATATATATGTATGTATATATATATGTATATATATATCTGCCTATGTAGCTGTGTGGCCTTGGTTAAGTTATGTAGCCTTATTTTGCCCCCATTTCCTGCTGAAAGTGAGGATTATAATACTCACCTTATAAGATTGTAATAGGAATTAAGCAAGCTACTATGCTTAAAGCATTTACATCAAAATCTGACATATTGATATTGTAAGTATTGTAAAAGTGTTTGCTAAATGAATAAATAATGTTAATTTTGTATTGAGAATTTATTCAAAGCCTTCTATGCACTTATAAACTCTTATAAACTAAGCTTCATAATACCACTACAAAGTGATAATATTGCTTTGTATTTATTTCACAGTAAATGGTAAAGCATAAATCTAAGGGGAGACTTAGAAAAATTTCTGATTTTCTCACTTTTGTTCCCCCACTTCAGTACTTTTATTGCACAATTAGAGACCTACTTTCTGAGGATAGAGGGAAAGTCATTTTTTCTGAATAATTTTATGTAGTTTTTCCCCATCAAAAAAAAGCAGTTAAATTTGATAAACCTGTGTTTCTGTACTTTAGGGTGTCTGTTGCATATGAATCTTGATTCATTGAATGTCCTTTTGAAATACAGAGCTCAGAAGGACTTTGGGATTAAACACTGTGTATTCTGTGAACTCTGACAAACAGCTAATTGTACCTGGCACATGCTTCTTGTCTTGTTAGTTTTCTGGTTTTGGCATCATTGGAATTATATGTCTTTTTTCTCTTAAATTTAATCCATCTTTGGAGAACAACACAGCACAACTATTTCCTGCTACTTATTGTATTCTTTGAACTTAATTTACTTCTTATTAAATTTGGCTTCTGTCTCATTCACTCCAATCATTTACTCCCCAAGTAATAAGTCACTTTAAGCAACATCATATTCACTGTGCTTAGATAATCAAAATGGATAGTTTCACTTTCTAAGTCATAGACGGTTTCAGGTATTTTTTTTTTTTTTTAATTTGGAAAACTTTAGAGTTAAAGCTGATCTCGAATGGCATTCACAGAGCAGTTTCACCAAATGACTCATGGCAGGTGCATAAATATGCACTCTCTTCATCCACTTCAATGTGCCAGAGCCCATTTTTCTTACCACTTATAGAAATGCTTTTCTACCGAGCCAATTTGTTCAGTGTATCTTCATTCAGTGACACCAAAATTTCCCCCCAATTGTCTGGGTCAATGCTTTTTAAAATAAAATCCTTGATTTTTTTTTTATTCACCTGAATACATTTTATATTTGATCTACATTTGAAAATTTTGAAATATCTAATTAATCTCAGTAAGCTATAAAAGGACATATCATCATATTCCAGTTGTTTCAGTCATGTCACATTTGATGTTTATAAAGTCAGATTGTGAATCTTTAAAAAGAAAAAGTGTGAAATGTAGAATCCAGTAAAGATGCTAGAGTGGGTGTTGTATTCTGAAAAAAAAGAAAATCAAACTGAGAGATTTAGATTAGGATTAGAGGTTAAAAAAAAGTACAGTACAAAGATTCCTAAATTTTTCATCCCTTTAAGCTTTTTGGGGGGGCAGGAAGGTTGATCATAAATCTTGCAACTTCCTTTTTTGGTGTTTTAAAATTCCTTGTATATCCATATTGCAGCTTTTTCTTCTCATCTCAAAGCCTCTAAATTCATCTGGTTTATTTTCTATGTTCATTATAGAAAATTTCAAAATATGAAAAAAGTTTAAAGAATAATTTAATAAATTTTGGGATACCAACACTAAGCTTTATACAATTTTAACATTTTTCATATTTTCTCCAGATCTTTTTTAATAGATAAAACATTACAATTATATTTGGAATCTATTATGTATCCGTTCTCAATTCCATTTCTCCTTCTTCCTTCCTCCAACATACTCATCATCTTGAATTTAGTGTATACCATTCCTATGTGTGTTTATATTTTTACCTTACATTTGTATAGCAATAATAATGTATAGTTTTGATTTGCATGTTTTCAAATTCAGATAAATTGTATCATACTTAATGTATTATTTTACAAATTAGTTTTTATTATTAAACATCTTATTTGTGAAATTTATCCATATGAATATGCATAGGTCTAATCTGTTCATTTTAATGCCTTTTTGATATTCAATTACATACATTTACCACAGTTTTTATATTCATTTTCCTATTGAGAGATAGTTGTTTCAAATTTTGACCTTTGTATACAATGTTGTAATGAATGTTCTTGTTTATGTTTCCTTAGAGAAATACTGCAGTAAAGTATTTCTGTGAATGCGATTATTGGGTTGAAGTGTAGACTGGTTTACCTGCAGATTGTCAAATTTTTACATGTTTATTCTCTGGCTATGGAAGTGTGCAATTTTTCTTGTCCAACCCATCTGATCTTTTTTCTTTTCCAAGCTGATAAATATAATATTGTATTTTTTTAATTTGCATTATTCTAATTATAGGAGAAGGTGACTATGTCTGTGAAATGCCATTCAAATGCTTGACTCATTTTTAAATTAGATTTGTCTTTTACTTTTGACTTAGAGAAGTATTTTACATATCCTAGATATTATTCCTTTGTTGATTAATTTGCAAGTTGTTGATATAATTTGCAAGTATTTTCTCCCAGGCTATATCTTTGTTTTTGGTGTATTAATAAACACAACTTTACTTTTTGTATTCAAATATATCAATCATTTCCTTTATGGATTGTGAATATAGCCAAACATATCAATCTTCCTCCTTTTGGCTTGTGGTTTCTGAATCCTGTTTCAAAACCCTTCTCTATTATTAGTTTAGAAAGATATTCCCCTAAGTTATTCTAAAAGTTTAAAATTCTTCTCTGTACATTTACAAATAAAATTCATTTTGCCAGTATGGTATGTAGTACAGAAAATCAATTGATCCACATCATTTATTTAATCATTGATGCTTTCTCCTTTGTCACTTCCATTGTATATCTAGGTTTTTATGTGCATATTGTAGGCTGTTTTTTAAGTTCTACTGGTCTGGTCATACATCCCAGAACAAATACTGTTTTAATTACTAGATCTTAAAACTTTTTAGCTACTTGTAAGTAATTCCCTTTACTTTGTTATTATTATCATTGAAAATTTTTCTTGCTATTCTTTATTTTTACTCTTTTGTATGAATTTTAGAATTGACATAAAATTTCCCAAAATAGTCATAGGGATATTGATTGGGAATGCATTACATTTATGGAATAATTTGAACAAACTTGTTATCATTACAATATTTTGTCTTTTCATCCACCCACTTGGAATATCTCTTCATATATTTATGTTTTTTAAATGTCTCTCTATAATGTTTTATTTTATAAAGGAGAATTGTATTTTTAGAATTATTCTTAAATGCATTTTAAGTTTCATTGCTATTGTGAATGTTATTTTTTTCTCTTACATGACCTGTATATTTAATAACAGTATAGAAATACTAATGATTCATGTTCGCAAAACGTGCCAAACTCTTTTGTTAAGATTTACTTATTTGTCTACTGATTCTCTAATATTTCCTTGGTAAACAATTATATCAACTGAAAACAAGTTGTCTTCTTTTCCAATGATTGATTACACAATTTCTTCCTTCTCATTTATTCTTGCAAAAGCTGGGACTTCGATACAATGTTCACTAGAAATGGTGAAAGTGAATCTTCATATGTTGCTCAAGATTTTCATGGGGTTGCTTTTGAAGTTTAATGTTTACCGTATTAAGGGCGTTTTGCGATTACACGCAAAGCGGCTGGGCGGTGGGTGGCGCTGGCTGGCGGGAGACAGGTCAGGCGGAGAGACACGCAGCTGGACGCCACAACACTGGAGAACGTTCTGCAGGGGGCAGTGACATGCGCCAAGCAGGAGAATGTAATGAAGTTCTTGGTCACCTGAGCTGGTTAAATAATCCGACAGCTAACGCAGTTACTCGTGGTGTTTACAGTTGCTGGACTGAGGCACGAGCCTCCCCAGCGAGGTCCGGCAGGTGGCACCTCGCGGGCTGGAGTGTGCGCCTGCGCACGGTTTGGCCCTGCGCAGACGGGAGCAGCCCAGGCCGCCGCCATGCTGAAGTTGTGAGTGGCTTGGGTCCTTTGCGTGGTGGGCGTGTTCTACTCATGCTGCTTGGCTCTCTGCTCCCTGTGGAGATCATGGAGACAGATTTCGAGAAGACTATTGCTTGAAAAAGATCCTTTCACTCTGCAACACCATTGGAGGCGGGGGTCTTCCTGGCCACGTGGTTCAACGCTCTGCTACCTGCACCGTGGAGTAAAAGGTCGGAGGTCCTTGGGTGGCGGCAGCAGCCCTCAGGCCTTATGGCCAGGGAGCTCTGATGCGTTTTCAACACTGATTCCAAGTTCATTGGTAGCCTTGACTCTCTAAGCGTGATGGGAAGTAGAAAATGAATTTGCTGTGTGTGAGGAGGAAGCTCTGTGGCGAGTGTTCCAGTGCAGGCTTCGGAAATTGGAAGAAAAGGCGAGGGGAAGCAGACAGGTGAGACATGCTCTTTATTGTGGAGGAGGGTGGGGGGATGCAGCAGCCCAAAAAGCATGGCTGAGAAAAGCATGGCGAGTGCTTATATATTGCTCTGAACAGTAGTGGTAAAATGCCATGGGAAAGTGTGATCACGTGGGTTCACATAGGAGATAACACCCTAGTTACATAGGTATGCTGACTCACACCCCTCCAGAAGGCGTGGTGGGAGAGAAGGTGTAGGGGGAGGTGGAGGGGAGTAGCGGGAGGTGGGGAGGTTAAAAAACACTGTGGCAGTCATCTTGGTTTGGCCTGAGAAACCTATTGCCTATACAAATACATTTTGCCTTACACTGTGTGATTGGTTGCTTTCCCTCTCTGCACCTTACTTGGTAAACAAGGGGTTTGGCCTAGACCTGGGCTACCCAGCTGGTGGGCTTGTTGGTCATCACCTGATAAATGTTCAGACCAGACCACCCCCACCCCAGGTGGCGCATACTCTGTCCTGAAGCTGGAAAGTGTGGCTTCCCTTCACTTCTCCTGTTAGTCAACTACTGCTGCTTAACAAAATAGACAAATATAGTATCTTAAGAGACGTTTATTATCTCACCATTTCTGTGGGTCAGGAGCCTGGGCACTGCTTCAGGATTTCACAGGGCAGCCATTGGGCATCTGGTGGGCTGTGATCTTATCTCAGTGTTCCACTAGGGATGGGTCAGCTTCCAAGCTCATGTGATTATAGGACAGATTCAGTTCCTTGTTGGTTTTCAGACCATGGCCTTCCATTTCTCTCTGGCTGTTGGCCAGGGACAGCCCTTGGGGCCTTGCTACAGGCCTCCCCAGTGTGGCCAGTTGCTTCATCTGCAAGCAGAGAAGACAGTAGAGCCTACCTGCAAGACGAAAGTTACAGTCTCATGTACCATAGTGTGGTATCAAAAACTAACAGTTGGCACTAGCAAGGATAAAAATGTCAGTTGTGCCCACAATGGTGATGTATACCTATAGTCCCAGCTACTCAGGAGGCTCAGCCAGGAGGATCACTTAAGCCCAGGAGTTCTAGACGTCCTGGGCAACATAGCAAGACCCCATCTCTACAAAAAATAAAAAAATCTTAGTTGTATCTGAAAAAAGAACAAACGCAAAAGCAAAAACAAAGAACAAAAAAGGGAATTTTGGAGATCCTGGTCTTTAGAAGAAGCTGAATTTCTGATTTCTGATAATAGCCTCCTTCTTGGAATTGTTCCCATGCAGCTTGTATTGTGAATATCTTTGGTGTAAGGAGACTGGAAACGGTGATCTTACCAAGAGCAATTGGAAATAAATATGTGTGATTACTTTCAGTTATGCTAAGAACCTGGCAAGTGTTAAGCTGTCAAACTTCTAAAAAATTTAGAGTAGTTGATATTATAATAAAATTTTACATGTATAAAAATGGATGCTTATAAGGTTGAGTGACTTGGCTATGGGCATGTAAGTATTAATACAACAAACTTAGAGCCCTGTTCTCAATCCAAACCATGTTACTACATAGGCCAAAACTATACTTTGTACCACAAATATGTCTGCTACATAAATGACCTCCCCTTTGCTGTATAATGGTAAGTAATTAAAGGGGGATCCTTGCCTCCCAAAACTGGGCAGTCACTTTTCTTTCATGTTTTTTCCTCCAATCTCTTCTGTATGTCGGGGATGGATAAGTCCTACTCTCCCCCAAAATCAACTGATGGCAGGGATTTATGATATTAAAGAGATGTAAAATTTTTTCATACTCTCCCCTTTCCCCGCCTTCTTATCCTAAAGGATATGTACAGATTAAAAGAAAATAAATAGTCTTGCTTTGCATCTAAATTATTCTTGTAATTTACTGAACTAAAAAATATATTCCTTTCTCTAGGAGGGTGGTCTTTCCATCTTATGCCTTTCAATCCATTTCTTCATATTTAACTCCATAATTTGTACCATTATCACATTCAACATATCTGCCAAATTGGGATACTCAATTTTATGTAAACAATCCCTATAGTTAGCAATCTTGTCATCCTAATTTCCCCAACCCCATGGAATATTTTAACCTTCCTTTTCTGCCTGTCAAAATATATCAATCTTCCAAAATCCAGTGAAATTCTACTTTAAGAAAAATGTGCAATTCTCACATAACTTGACCCATAATCCCCTCCCTGTCCCCCACACTTAATTTGTAATTCACCTAAGTTTCCTATTTAATTTTACTGGGTGTTGATTATTGTGAGAGTTTATCCCTCTTTGCTATTGGGGAAAAGAACCCAACTCACATAGGACAGCTTGTTCAAAACAACTACACCCAGGGTTTTTTATTTTTGTTTTTTAAAAAACAGTTTTGTTGAGATAATTCATATAACATAATGTGGGGCGCGGCGGCAACGCCATTCTAAGATGGCGCCCGTATCCGGTGGT
>VBSM01000529.1:61825481-61904568 GCA_008086735.1 Cheirogaleus medius
TCAGAAGAACTCCGGTTGCCGTGTCTTCCTTGCTGGCAAGGCGGGCGCGACAACATAAAATTCACCCATTTAAAGTATATAATTCAATGTTTTTTTTAGCATATTCCCAGAGTCATGTAATCATTCTGACAGTCTAATTTTAGAACATTTTATTACCCCAAAAAGGAAGTCCTATACCTATTAGCAATCATTCCCCATCTCCCCAATCCCTAAGCCCTAGGCAACTACTAACCTACTTTATGTCTATGAATTTGCCCATTCTGGACATTTCATATAAATGAAATCATACAATATGTGCCTGGCTTCTTTCACTTAACATAGTATCTTCAAGATTCATCCATGCTACAGCATGTGCCAGTACTTCATTCCTTTTCATTGCCAAATAATATACCACAATTTGTTTATCCATTTGCTGTTAATGGACATTTGTGTTGTTTCTACCTTTTGGCTATTGTAAATTGTTGCATGAACATTTGTGTACATATGCTTTCATTTCTCCTGTGTATGTACCAAAGATGGAATTGGCAGGTCGTATAGAAACTGGATATTTAACATTCTGAGAAACTGCTAGAATATTTTCCAAAGGAGTTGCACAATTTGACAGTCCCACTAGTGATGTATTAGGGTTCCAGGTTCTCCTCCACCTTGTTAACACTTGTGAGTTTTCTTTTTTTTTAAGTCTTTCTAGTTGGTGTGAAACGGTATCTCATTGCTTTATTCAAGTTTCAATAATGAATAATGATATTGAGCATATTTTCATGTGGTATTGGAAATTTGCATATCTTCTTTGGAGAAATATCTTGATATATTTGCCCTTTTATTGGGTTATTTTTCTTTTTATTATTGAAGTATTTATTATTGAGTTTTATTATATATGTTCTGGATATATACCACTTATTAAATATATAATTTGCAACAATTTTCTTTTATTATATGGGTTGTCTTAACTTTTTTGATTGTGTCTTTTAATGCTCAGAATTATATAATTCTATAAAGTGCAATTTATCTATTTTGTTTTGTCACTTGTGGTTTTGTTGTCAAATCTAAGAAACCAGTAGTTAACCCCAGGTAGCAAAGATTTACTCCTTTGTTTCCTTCAAAGATTTTAAAAATAGTTTATCTCTTACATTTATGTGTATGACCTATGTTGAGTTCATTTTTAAGTGTGTTATAAGTTAAGAGTCTAATTTCATTTTTTGCATGTAGATATTCAATTATCCTAGTATCATTTGTTGAGAACACTCTTTTTTTCTACATTGAAGTATTCTGACATCATTGCAAAAAATCAATTCACTATAAATGAAAGAATTTATTTCTGGACTTTTAATTCTATTCCACTGATTTATATATTTGTTCTTATGCCAGTACCACACTGTTTTAAATACTATAGCTTTGTAGTAGGTTTTTAAATTACAAAGTGTCAGTCTAGCAGCACTGTTCTTTTTTAAGAATGTTTTGGCTATTCTGAGTCCCTTGCATTTTTGTATAATTTTAACATCAGCTTGTAAATTTCTTAGAAAAATAAAAGTCAGCTGTAATTTTGAGAAGAATTATGTTGAATCTGGATATCAATTTGGGGAATGTTGCCATTTTAACAATAGTAAGTGTTCTAATTCAAGAAAGTGGGATGATTTTCCATTTATTTAGATGTTTAATTTCTTTCAACAATGTTTTGTAGTTTTCAGTGTAGAAGAATTTTTTTTTTTTTTTGGTTTTTTGGTTTTGTTTTGTTTTCCTATTCTCACACAGTCAACATATAATACTTCACCTTTGGTCACCAAATGTGTCAATATTTCTCCCCATCAGCATCCAATACTCCCGCACATACCAGCTAGGTGTCCTCTAATTCAACTCAATTCTGACACTAGGAGATAGCACTAGATTTCACAGGTTGAAAGCTCAGTCCCATAAGGTTGTCCCCCACTACAGATGCCAGTCACAAGTAGTAGGTTGTTACCTATACTTCTGACTGACCAGCTATAAATCAGAGTTCTCGCAACCCCCTCATCAGGTTAGTTCAGTTTGCTAGGATGGTTCCAGAACTCAGGGAAATACATTTATTGGTTTATTATAAAGGGTATTACAAAAGATACATATGAACAGCTTGATGGAAGAGAGGAACAGGACAGGGTATGTGTGAAGGGGCACAGAGCTATCTATCTTCTATCCCTCCTCCTGGTGAGCCACCCTCCTGGAACCTCCACTGGCTCAGCTATTTGGAAGCTCTTCTAAACTCTGAATGTTTTGAGTTTTTATGAAGGCTTCATTATGTAGGCATGATTGATTACATCATTAGCCATTGGTGATCAACTCAACCTTCATGCTTTGGTTTTTCTGGTGACCAGCCACCATTCTAAGGCTGTCTGGGGCCACCAGCCACAGGTCATCTCCTTAGCATATAAAAGACATTCTTATCATTCAGGAGATTCCAAGGCTTTTGTGAGCTCTGGGCCACCTCTGTACATAGATCAAGTATATATTTTATTATAAATCACAATATAACAAGTCTTACACGTCTTTCATTAAACTTATTACTAAGTATTTTATTCCTTTTGATGCTATTGAAAATGGAATTGTTTTCTTAATTTTATTTTTGGATTGTTCATTGCTAGTGTATAAAACACAATTGATTTTTGTATCTCAATCTCGTATCCTACAACTTTGGTGAACTTATTTATTAGTTCTAATAGCTTTTTAGTGGGTTTCTTAGGATTTGCTACATACAATATATCATCTGAAAATAAAGATAGCTTTACTTATTTCTTTATAATCTCTGTCTTTTATTTCTTTCTCTAGTTTAAGTGCCCTGACTAGAACCTCCAATACAATGTCATAATAGAAGTGGCAAGAGCAAACATCCTTATCTCGTACCTGAACTAAGGGAGAAAGCATTCAGTCTCTCACCTTTAAGTATTATGTTAGCTATAGGTTTTTCATGATGCCTTTTCTCAGATTGAAGAAATTCTCTTCTCTTTCTAGATTGCTGAGTATTTTTATTATAAAGGGTGTTGGATATTGCCAATTGCTTTTTCTGTGTCTGTTGAGATAATCATGTGGGTTTTATCCTTTATTCTATTAATATGTTATTTTCATAGGGTTGCTGTAACATATTACCACAAACTCTTTAACTTAAGATAACAGAAGTTTATTTTCTTGCAGTTCTAGAGGCCAGAAATAAAAAGATCAAGGTGTCAGCGTGGCTGTACCCTCTCCAAAGGCTCTAGGAAAGAATTCTTTCTTGTTTCTTCCAGCAACAGATGGTTCCGGGCATTTCTTGAGTTGTGGCTGCATAACTCCATTGACTGTCAACACATGGACTTTTCCTCTTCTTTCTTCTTTTTTTCTGTCTCAAGTCTTCCTCTCTCCTTATCTTACAAGAACACTTGTCCTTGGATTTAAGGCTGAACCAGATAATCCAAGGTGATCTTATCTCTGAATCCTTAACTTATTTACATCTGCAAAGACGCTTTTTCTAAATAAGGCTACATTCATATTTTCTGAGACTTGGACACATTTTGGGGGGCCACCACTGAACTGAACTCACCTCACATGTTATAATACATAGACTGACTTTAGGAAGTTAAAACAACCTTCAATCTTTGCACTTCTGAAATGAATCCTTCTTGGTCCTGGTGGAGTAACTTCTCTATATCTTGCTGGAATCTGTTTGCTAGTATTTTGTTGAGGAATTTTGTGTCTCAATTCATAAGAAATAATTTGCACAGTGTTCATTTCTTATATTTGCCTGGTTTGGGTACCAAAATAATACTGAACTCATAAAATGAGTTAGAAAGTATTCATTTTTCCTGTTGGCACACAGTTGTTCATAGTATATATTTGAAGTTTTTCTTTGTTTTAAAGAAAAGAAGTGAGATCCCCTCTTTAATTTCTGATTTTACTAATTTGTTCTTTTTATTTTTCTTGTTAAAACTAGCTAAAATTGTATCAATTTATTGATGCTACAAAGAGCCAAATTTTTGGATTCATTGGTTTTCTTTATTGGTTTTTTATTTTCCATATTGTCAATTCCTGCTCTAGTATTTATTATTTACTACATCCAGATTTCTTTATGTTTAGCTTGCTCCCCTTTTTTCCAGTTTTTTAAGATGGAAGCTTAACTTGTTTATTTAAGATATACATATTTTTTAAATGTAAGCATTTACATCTCTAATTTTCTCTGTAAGCAGTGGTTTAGTGGCATCCCATAAGTTTTGATGTGTTGTGTTTTTGTTTTCATTAATGTCAAGTCCAGTATTTTCAAATTTTACTTCTGATTTATTCTTTCACTTATTGGTTATCTACAGGAGTATTTAATTTTCACATATTTGTGAATTTCACATTTTTCTATTATTCATTTCTAATTTAATATTGTGTTCAGAGAATTATACTCTGCATAATTTCAATTCTTTTGAATTTATGGAGGCTTATTTTATGGCCAAGCATATGGTGATTCCTGGAAAAATATTCAATGTGAATTTAAGAAAAATATACATTCTGCTTTTGTTGAGTGAATTCTATAGATGTCTATTAGGTTAGTTTGTATAACATCCTTGTTGATTTTCTGCCTAGTTGTATTATCCATTATTGAAAGTGGGGTATGTAAGTCTTCGAAAATTATTGTTAAATCTTTTATTTCTCCTTTCAATTCAGTCATATTTTGCTTCAGATATTTTGGGGCTCTATTGTTAGGTGAATATATGTGAGACATATATAAATATATAGATATATAGATGTAGATATAGAAATATATTAATAGATATATAGATATACACATATATATTTATATGATATATTAATACTTTTATTATTATAAATGTCCATCTTTGTCATAAGTAAATATTTTTGTCTATTTTGTCTTTCATTAGTTTAGCCATTCCATCTCTCTTTGGTTGGTGTTTGCATGGCATATACTTTTCAATCTTTTATTTCTAGCCTTTTGGGTTTTTTTAAATCTAAAGTATGTTTGTCATAGATAGCAATAGTTGAATCATGTGATTTTGTTCATTCTGCCAATATCTATGTTTTAATTGGAGTGTCTAATGTGTTTACATTTAATATAATTACTGATAAGTTAGTATTCACATGTTATTTTGTTATTTGCTTTCCACATTTGATGTCTCTATTCCTCCATTACAGCTTTATATTGTGTTCAATAGATTTTCTAGCATACCATTTTAATTACCTTGTTGCTTCATTATATATTTTTATTTATTTTCTTATTGGTTGCCTGGGGTTTAAATTAGAATCTTAACTTAAAACAATTACTTTCAACAGTATACAGACACTCTGGTTCCACCTCCTTCTTTTGTGCTATTATTGTCAAATTAATTATGCCTTTATATATCAAGAGCCCATTAACACAGTTTTATAAATACTGCTTGTGTTGCACTTGTGTTTTAAATTAAGGGAAGAAAAGAGTTACAAACAAAAATATATACTGTCTTTTATATTTAGCAATGTAGTTAACTTTACTGGGTTCTTTATTTCTTTGTGTGGTTTTCAGTACAATCTAGTGCCCTTTCAATTTAGCCTACAGGACTCCTTTTAGTATTTCTCATAAAATAGATCTCTTCGGGATAAATTCTCTGTGTTCATTCATTTTGAAAGGGAATTTTGCTAGCTATAGAATTCTTGGTTGATAGTGTTTTATTGGGTTTTTTTAAAGCATTTTGAATATACCATCCTCCTGCCTTCATGTTTTCTTATGAGAAGTTGACTGTTAATCTTATTGAAGATCTTTTGTATGTGGTGTGTCTTTTTTTCCTTATTGCTTTTAAATTTCTCTCTCTTTGGCATTGATAGTTTGGTTATTATGTGCCAAGGCGTGGATGTCCTTGAGTTTATCCTATTTGGAGTTTGTTTTGCTTCTTAGATGTATAGAATAATTTTTTAAAAATCAAATTTGCAAAGTGGAACACTAATAATTTTTTTCATTTTATTTATTGTACTTTTTAATTCCAGGATTTCTATTTGTTTCTTCTTTCATAGTTTCTATCTCTTTATTGATCTACTAGGTGAGATATTGCTGACATAATTTCTTTTAATTCTTTAGACACAGTTTCTTTCAGTTCTTTAGTCACATTTATAAGGCTGCTTTAAAGTCTTTGTCTAGTAAGTTGAACATATGGGCCCCTTCTGGGCTGGTATCTATATACTACTTTTTTTCTCAATGTATGGACCAGAATTTCCTATTTCTTTGTAAGTTTCAGAATTGTTTTGGTTGAAAACTGTATATTTTAGATATTTAAGATGTAATGTGGCAACTCTGGAGATAATAACTTTCCTTGTCCACCATGGTTTGTTGCTATGGCTGTTTATTGTTGCTCTTGCTATTTTTCAGTTAGTGACTTTCTTGGACTAATTCTATATAGTTTGTGTTCCCTGACATCCACTGAAATCTCTGCTTGGTTAGCTTAGTGATCAACTAGTAATTGGTCACATTTCCTTAATTGCCTCGGACCAATAAGTCTTTCACCTTTTGTTGAGGAATTGTTTGCTGGTCCCTTGCCATCGACACTCAGGAATTTTAAAATCTTACCTTATTTTTCACTTCTTCCTTGGAAAGAGCCTCAAAGTCAGCAGTGGTGAGAGCACCCAGACCTGCAATGTGGCCTTCTGGAAATCCAGGAACATGTCAGAACTTTCCAAAGCTCATACAGACACCTTGTTCCTCAGATCTTCTTTTTAAATTTCTAGCCAAGCTTCTATTCACCTGAACTGGTACTGCAGCCTTAGGCAGCTTCAGTATTAAGCAGTTTTTGCTGAATGTTTTCCATAAACGCTCTGGGAATAGGTCTTTTCCTGCAGAGGAAGTTGGCAGCCAGATCAAGTAATGATAAAACACTATGAGTGGGGTTTTCCAGGGAGCTGCCAGACAAGTGAAATAGTGACAATGCTCTAGAGATGGACCTTTTTGAGGTCCAAACTTTGTCTTCCCCCACAGTTAGTTGGTTTTCACAGAAGTTGCAAGGCTGCTGGGGTTCAAGAGTTCTGCAGAACTGGGAAGAGGGGGCAGGGAAGAAGTAAAGTTACAATGTCACAAACCCTGTTGTTCTTATTAGGGTCAGCAGTTTTTCTTGAATAACCACTCCTTAGATTTGTTCAAGTCTTGGCTAATTTCCACAGTTTGAAATATTTAATTTTGAAAATTTTTGCCAATGTTTCTTTTGTTTTTCGGGAGGGGTGAATTTATAGAGGACCATTAACTTCACCATTCCAGAAGTCTTACCTCTTACTGCAGAGTTTTAATAGCACTAAAGATTTTGTTTATTTAAACTGTCTATATTGAGAATTAACTACATTTAAAAGCACTTTTTCAGAGACTAACAATACAAATAACAGCATTTTCATAGCCATTAGAAGACTTAATATTTAACTGGTATTAGTGAAACCTAAATATAAATAGTTAAATACAAATAGAAGGCAATATATGCTAAGGCAACACACACACACACACACACACACACACACAACTCCCAGTCTTGTATGTTTAAGATGGACTAACATGGATACAGGAGTACAGATTATACCAGTCCTTTAGAGTGGTATAAGATCCAAAATTTAGAAGATAAGGAAAATTATATCACTTCTTGGCCTTTTGGCTATGATAGAGTAGAAAATTACTACCTTGTTGTTAGGACTAGGATATCATGGCCCTACAAAGGGTTAAGAATAGATATGGATATGTGTGAAATTTGTGACTGTAGGTGTTGAGGCTCAGAAAATGATACCCCAGAATGAAGGGCCTCAGAAGCACGGTCTCTCCCTGACCTTCTCCTACCTTCCTATATCTCTCCCCTCATTCTTCCCTGAGGCAAGCCATAGAAACTAGAATTCCTCTTCCCCAAGGCAGGTCATAGAAACCACAGCCCAGAAGCCAATCATAAAGCTTAAAAACATTGCTCTAACCTTCGCCCACTTTCTGCGTAATAGCTAACCATAGAGAAATTAAGACCCTCCTTCCAGAGGAGTCCTGCTCCATACTGGGGAGAAGGGAATGCCACACAGAGAATCTAAGAAGAATCTGAGCAGACAGGCCTCGCTGAGTTTCCACACTCTATTTCCATAGCCTTTCTATGTCTATTTCATACTTCTTTTGTCCAATCACAGTTCTACATGGCTGTCCCTAATTCATAAAACCCAAACATAAAATGGAAAGTTTTCCCTGTATCTTTGGGTTTTCATTCTGAAGGCTCCTGTATTATGTAAACTATGATCAAATAAATTTGTTATGGTTTTCTTCTGTGAACCTGTCTTTTGTTTTAGAAATGTTGGCCGTGATGGGGAGGAAAGGGATCTCCCCTTTTCTGCCCTTACACAAGCACTCTGAATTAGTCCTGGATTTACATAATAAGTCATATAATTTGAGCTCACATAGTTCACTGTGGTTTGTAGCATAACAGCCACTGGGCAGCCCACAGATCATCAAAAAGTAAAGAAGCAATTTCTAATTGAAATCACAAAGGAATTTTGTTTTAGGACATAGGTTGAGGCTTTATGAGGTAGGCTGGAATTGTTTTAATGCTATTATTCTTAGATATAATGTTTGCTGGAAAAAGTGGTAAAGACATAGGTATTAGTTGTTATATCAAAGTAATTTAAACATCATTTCCGCTAAGACTGATATTGCTATATAGCCTAATGTGATATATTTCTGGAATCACTGCTACCTTATGTTTGTTACAAACTTACATTCCAGCCAAAACTAATTTTTTAAAGCAATTATTTTCTAAACAAAATCCCATCTTTTAGCTTTCTTGGCTAATTGGCAGATAAAAATTTGTCCAAATACATATTTCTTATAGAGTTAAAGGCCTAATGTGATCCAAAATTTTGTTTGAAATGGTTACTTAATTTTAATTACTCAAAAATGATGGTAACAAAATAACTGGTCTTATGTGGGTAACTTAAACCCCAGTTTTGCTAAGATTAAGCATGCATTGATTCTTTGGTTCTGAATTTCTTTTCTTTCTATCAGAATTCATCATTAATGATCTTCAAAACATCTGGTAGTTGTTTTTAATTTCCATAGCTTTTAAGAAGTAATCATATCCATGAAGTGACAAAATTGTAGAATTTTTGTAATTCAAGAGTTTTTAGAGATCACATAATCCAATTTACTCATTTGTTGTGTGAGGTACTGCTACCTGGAGAGCTGAAGAGACATGCCCAAGATTACACAGTTTTTGCATTTATAGACAAAAACTCAGTTCTTCCCTTTCAAATACACTTGTTTTCCAAAGTAATATTTATTCACTTTTTTATTATTGAAATTGAAAAAGCTCAAAGCTGAAGTATTCAGATAATAGTGGTTTTCTGTCTTTTAAGAGGCCTGGAATTATCTTGGAAATGTTGGAAAGCTCTTTATAAAATTGTGATCAAAAAAGTTTTCAAATAGTTAGGAACAAAAGTAGGTTGCATGATAATTAGATTGCGTGACACTATAGATGATTTAAAAGATTAAAATGCTATCTAGACAACTTTGACTATTACTATATGGTAGGTAGCATAATGACTTACCAATGATATTCACACATAAATCCCCAGGCCCTATGAATATGTTACCTTACATAACTAAAGAGACTTTGCAACTACGATTAACATTAAGAAGTTTGAGATGGGGGATTATTTTGGAGTATTCAGGTGGGCCCAATCTAATCACATGAATCCTTAAATGTGAGAACCTTTTCTAGCTGCAGAGAACTAGAGATATGGTGGCATAAGAAAAACTTGATGTCATGTTGATGGTTTTGAAGATGGAGAAGGGGGCCATAAGCCATGGAATGCAGGTGCCCTCCAGAAACTGGTAAAAGCCAGGAAAAATATTCTCCCCTAGAGCATCCAGAAAAGAATGCAACTCGACTGATACCGATATCTTCGCTCATTAAGACTCATGTTGGGCCGGGCGCGGTGGCTCACGCCTGTAATCCTAGCACTCTGGGAGGCCGAGGCGGGTGGATAGCTCAAGGTCAGGAGTTCGAAACCAGCCTGACCAAGAGCGAGACCCCGTCTCAAAAAAAAAAAAAAAAAGACTCACGTTGAATGTCTGAACTACACTAAGATAATAAAACTGTGCTGTTTTAAGCCATATGTTTATGGCAATTTCCTACAGCAGCAATAGAAAACTAATACATACCACAAATTCCCATTTTATCAACACTATCAGGCACACTGATTCATTACATTTATTCCAGATTTAATTCTATATATCAAATAAGAAACATTTCACTTGAAACCTAATTTCAAAATAACAGAGAAAGAAAAAAGTATAGTTATTACTGGTACAGGTGTTATTTACAAATTTGTTAGTTTATGTAGGACCAACACACAAAAATTTTTTTAAAAATTCATACAGTTTGAAGTCAGAATAGAACTAATAATATAATCAAGAAGACTTAGTTGACGTGAAGGAATACGAATTTTCACATTTCTACTCTATTTGGGCCCTTTATGGGAAGTTCTGATAGACTAGGACCAAAAGCAGCCAAAGCTTGCTGAAGCAATCCTTGGCTTGCAGTGGAGACCATGGCATGCCCTTGTCCTCATTCTCTGTAGAAGCTAAAGTTGAGATAGGTGCACATGTCCTGCTCTGAACTCCTGATTCACAGTGTGTTCTTCAGGTGAGCAGGGTCAGAGCAACATTCTTAACCTTTAAGAGGTGACATTTCCCAATGTTTAAGTCTGAGGGTCATTTTGTTTAAAGGGCCAATTTATGCATTTGAAATCAAAATGTTCATATTTTAATGAGAATTCGTATTTCTTTCCATGATGTACAATGAGAAGTTATTAATATAAAAGATGTGAATGTTCTGAAATTTCCTAACTTCAGATTTTTTGCTCTCTTCTTGTTTAACAAGAGGAATGAACACAACTATATTGACTCCTGCCCTAAGTGGATAGCTATGTGGCACTTTATGCCAAGCTGTTGGCCTCTTTCAGTCTCTTTTGATCTATTTTTTCACCTTTCTTGTAACCTTTATGAACAGTTGAATGATGTGTGGAAATTGAGTTCATCCCAAAATCAATGCCATTGAGTATGCTATGTGATCTCTCAAATACCATATAAAAAGGGGAAATCTCAGAGTGTCATTACCGCCACAGCTGCATATGTTGTATTTAGGAGTATTTAGATTGGACTCCATTTCTATTGCAAATTTAAATGCAGCTAAAAAATTATGATTTAGCCTATCAACCTGCCAATTATTATAGAAATGGGACAGTTTGCACTGCTTTTTTCCAGTGCTTCCAATAATGCTTCTCATATACCCAGGTCATTTTTCACCAAGAGGGATAAAATCTTTTTATAAATATTTATTCCTATATTTCACTCCCTATCCAGTGACTTTAACATCTGTAAAAAACTGGCAAAATTGAGGCATTATTTTTAATATTAAGATTGTAGGCTGGACACGGTGGCTCATGCCTGTAATCCCACCACTTTGGGAGGCCAAGGCAAGAGAATTGCTTGAGTTCAGGAGTTCAAGACCAGCCTGGACAACATAGTGAGACTTTGTCTCTACAAAACTAAGAAAACTATCTGATAGTGTGAGCCTGTAGTCCTAGCTACTCGGGGAGCTTAGGTGGGAGGATTGCTTGAGCCCAGGAGTTAGAGGTTATAGTGAGTTAGGATCACACCACTGCACTCCAGCCTGGGTGAGAGAGTAAGACCCTTTCTTTTAAAAAAAAATTGCATAGTAAGCTGGTGGACTGGGCTAAATATGGAATGACTCAATACTTATATCTAAAGTAATCCATACATTCATTATTAAGTTATAGAGATACTTTATGAAAGGGAAATGAATTTTGAAGTCGTGGTTGCTTATTTTTAAATTGCTTTTTCTCTTTTATCTCTCTGCATAGTAGAAAGATTGAGTGGGCACTAGAACAGCATTTACCTACCCAAGTCCGCTGGGCAAGAGGAGGATAGCTAACATTCTAACAAGGGTGAGGATAGGGGTTGGACAGGGTGCTAAGCAATTTGATAGAGCCCGTTTTGCTTTTTTTTAAAAAATAAAACTATTGCTTTTCTTCCACCCTCTCCAACATTCTTGACATCTTCTATGCCCAAAGGTCCAAAACATGAATACAAGATAACCCAGTCACAGCATGTATGTCCAGTGGCCATGGTTATGTTCTCTGTATTTAACTTTCTTCCTACAGAGAGATTGACAGTTTAGGTTCACTCAATCACAAAAACGTGCTCAATCAGATATATTTTTGGTTTTGAGCTACTACAGAATTGTAGTCATCAAAAGAAACCACAGTTGAGAACTTTCATAGAGATAAAGTATGAAATGGCCGTAAGATATTAAGTAGGTTTTCTTAGAAACTTACCACCCAAATTCAAATTCATATAGTTTGGTATATTTTGATTTGTTACTTTTCCTTTTTTGCTTTGACTTACTCAGAAAAGGGGTTCTATCAATCTCTAAAGCAAAAGATGTTGAGTAGAAGTAAAAAACCACTGTGGTTTTGCCTGCCCATTCTAGTTTTGTCATATTTGTTGGTTTGTTTGCTTATACATAGATGCCTCTCTTTACTTCCTTGGTTCTAGTTTGGTTTGATGATGTTGCCATGATTAGCAGACTAATTTGACTTTTAATTTGAAATCTTTCAATTCATATACTTTGTAATTCTTTATCTTCCCCAAGGGTAATTCTTTTGTTTTCTTCTTTCCAAATCTGATTTCTTAGAGAAATTGTACCTTAGAAAGTTGGTTTAGCATGAATTGATTCCTTGTTTGTGCACTTTTATGGAGAGTTGTTTATTTTCTGGGCACAAAAGATAACTGGAATGTTGTTTTTGTTCTCAGGTTGCTAATAGTAATCACCTTTTGAATACTAGAAAGATAGGTAAGGCAAGGCAATGAAATAAGAGATATAGTCTCCAAATTTATTTCTTAAAATAAATTGGTAACTCAGAACCAGTATTTCTTTTTCTTGTGTGTGTGGAAAATTTTTCCCTTGAAGAGTATGAAGAAGGTATAATGAGAACAAAGAATATTTCATACTTATTAAACCTGGTCAAATCTGAAATTCCTATGTGTCACAGAGTATTATGGAAGAGGTGCTAGGACATTTTTTAATGATTTGGTCACCAAACATATGGTGTTTTATTGGTCTCCTTACAGCGCACAACACAAGTTAATATTTTATGGGGTTCTAGTAAACTAATGGGCAAGATTTCAAGGAATGGTGCAAGTGTGAGTACCGAAATACTTTCATTACCAAAATTGGAAAAGTTACTGAAAGGGAAGGGTTTTACAGCAATGGAGTCGAAGTAACCCAAATCCCCTGTTAGAAATTGATCTAAGCAGAATTCCAACTAATAAAATGAGTAAATCAAATTATAGTGCTTATGCTTATTCTCCTGTGTTAAATTGTGAAACCACACCTTGGGAAATAGAACTACCATATTTACCAGAATATCTTTCATCATTTATTATGATGATTTCACCATAAATATGTTTTCATTTATATCAGGTTAAGTGCCATTAGACAAAGGTATGTAGCAAAACTGTTAACTTTTAATTTTACGTCACAATATGTCTTTAGAAATGTAGCATGAAATTCAGAATTATTCTTTCTCAAATGCCTTTTAAAATACGGAGGCAGAGAAATGAATCCACAGAAGAGATTTTGTAAGATGCTGTTGGTAGTCACTGAATATTCAAATACTGTTATGTTTTGAGAAGGTGGATATCATTCACATGATTCCAATCAAAATGTCTCAATGACATGGAAGTTCCAGGTAAAGGAAGATATTTTTATTCTAAATTATCTATGCAATTACATCAATTCTCGATTTCACTTGAGAACCTGACTTCTGACTGAAAATGTTGTTCAAAAATGGGAACATACAGTAGTGTTACGATTGCTGTGGTGACCTTTATTGCAGGTTTCTAGGAGTGAAAAACTAAATTCAATATTTTACTTATAAAAGACTTGAGGCTAAAATTTCAAAAGTAGTCTTTTACTTTTTAACTGCATATTCAAGCCTTCTCTAGAGGCATTTTTTTATATATATGCATATGCTCAGAATTTCATCCTAGTTTTACAAATGTGATAATGAGATTTCTTTAATATTTCTGCATTTGAATATCTGTCAGTGAATTTAAATATGTATGTATATGTTTAGAGTGACTTGTTTCTACTGTAATACCAAAAATAAATCTTGGCTTTGTCCATAATGAACATTGCAGTATTTTTGTCTTTGTTACTCCTTTGAGAAGGCTTCTCCCAAAGTAGAAAGACTGCTGCATTTTCTACCCTGATATGCTGTAGAAAACTTGTGTTGAGGAAGAATGTCTGGTGTGCAGATTTTTCACAATGTCTGATCATGCTCTCACTGTATTTATGAATCTTTGGAAGTGGGTTGTACTCCAATATTAATGTTTTAGCATCCTGGAAGAAGTTGAAGCATTCTCAGTGCCATCTTCCAATCCTGGAAATACGTCCTTTATACTGTCCATTGCTCTTAGTAAAATTCACAAGAACTCATCTTCTGGAGAACATTAAACATATCATATACCACATTACCAGTGATTTATTTGTTTCCAGTTTTATTTTAACCTTTCAGTTTGGCCCCAAAGTTTCAATGTCTGGTGTGCTTACATTTGCCTCTGATTGAGAAATGGTCTCTGACTTTTCTCTGTAGTTGCTAACAAATATATACTTATATCATGATTTCTATTCTACTGGAACTTTAAACATATTGCAGATAGATTTATAGATTTACACCTTGTGGGAAAAATGTCTTAGCAGGAGTATAGACATGGCTTTTTTTCATACGAGAATTCTTATAACCTGCAAAGTACGGAGCTGAGTATGGGGCAGCTTATGACAGATGGTGATGCCAATAATTAATCACTTTCTACCCTTTCAAATGGATATTTCTTAAATATTTACTCACCACTAATTTACAACAGTGGCTGAATTCTGTGTGGGGGATAAGTGGCAAAGAAGGACTGATAATGGAATCTGCTCCCTTGTCCCACACAGTTTAACCATGGTCCTATATTTGCACATCCTATTCTTGAAAGCACTGCAAGTAGCTTATCAAGTATTTCTTCCAACAATATACAGTGCAATATTTGACAAGATCTCTGTGAAATAGAATGTTTTCCACCTCAGTATGTTCCCAGTGTTATCTTAGCACCAAATTAATATTTTAAACCTTTTACAAATTGGTCCGTAGAAGCCACTGGCCAAATCTTTTGTGTCTTAATCAGCATGTGGCAATATAATAAAGAGGAAATACCACATGCTTTAGAATCAGATACTTTGATTGGAAAGCAAGTTCTGCCACATAACAGAAGATTGATCTTAGAAATTTTCTCAACATATGTAGCCTTATGTTGATGCTTGTGCAGAAATCCTTAATAAGTCTTTAATGGAGAAATGACTCAATTTGGCAATTAATGATAAAGAATAAGAAGGGGTATGGAACACCTTGGCTTTGTACAGGAAATAAAGTATCTCTGAGTAATGGAGCTAAGAGCAAGGTGGAGAAACAGGAGTTACTGGAAAAAATAAACACAAACATTAAAATAATAGTCTGATTATAAACCAAATCAAGGAATATTTAGTTTTGGTATAAACATAATTTTGAAGTTTCACTTTCTAAAGTTGAGAAATGGAGAACAGTATAGTAAACAACGGAGAAAGGAAAAGAAAATAGTATAATAGAATAAGCAGAAGGAGTTTTGAAGAAAGAAAGTTATGAGGAAAGAAGTTCACTAATGAAATATAACCTGAATTAAAACTGGTCAAATATTAGGCAAAGTGGATTTAATGCGAACAGCAATAGCATTTAATCTAATGCTATCGTTTTCCCTAAATGATACACAAGTAGTTCCCAAGCTCACATTTAAATGAGTCATGGTCAAGATAATATTATCATCCATTTTGTAAAAATGAATCCCATTTTTTTTTCCCTCAAATCCCAAAATGTTTTAGTTATTCTACCTTAGTGAAAAGAATTCAATTTTGGACCCCAGGAACACACAATGCAGTTGAATATGGGCCGGGAGCTCAGGAGAGGCTCTGGGGACTCAGGGGTATATAGTTCAGTGGCCAGGCAAAAATAGTGAATTGGCCAAGGTATGAGACGATGTACAAATGCTGGGTCTCTGGAAACGTTCCTTTTTGCAGGTAGTTTTTGACTGATGCAAAGGAAGCCATGTATCATCTGATGAAGAGAGAACGCTGAGAAATGATTGCCAGATGTGAATTTTTTTCAGAGGATGGGCTGAAGAAGAGGGCACAAATGGAATGGAAGGAGAAGTTAGATATATTGCAATATTTCAAAAAAAAACACATTCAACTTGATGAGTATCATCAAACTTAATTGACTGGTAATATTGTAAAAATTTTAAATATTAAAATACTAAGTAGTCTTAATGTTACCATACTGAGTGAAACCACTGTTCATATTTTGGGTATCTGTATATTTTTCTTTCAAGAAACAGGTCCTGGGGATACTTCTGTAAACTAAACTTACATGATCAAGTATAATTCTAGGATAACAACCAAACAAGGAAACCTCAGCAAGTATTTTGCAGGAAATTAGAAAGGGTAACAGATACAGCCTGCATGAATTATTCACTGGAAGCCTGAGGAGGTCTCATTAAGCCAAGACATGAATATGAGGAAGGCTTCCATACAAAGGGGTAAGAGTTGCAGGTAAAGGGGTTGCAGTTAATGCAAAGGCTTTG
The DNA here is from genome assembly GCA_008086735.1 of Cheirogaleus medius. Classification (NCBI taxonomy): domain Eukaryota; kingdom Metazoa; phylum Chordata; class Mammalia; order Primates; family Cheirogaleidae; genus Cheirogaleus; species Cheirogaleus medius. Next base: position 61,842,196 of record VBSM01000529.1, read on the forward strand.
AGGCTTGTCAAAATCGAGCTATGGAAAAAGGCTTATGTGGTAGGAGTGTGTAGAGACAGATATTTATCTAATGCAGTATGGATTAGACAAATAATTCGAGTATCTTGATATAATCAAATAGAATGGGGAATGCTGTGGGACCTTGGACAAGTAAATTAACTTAAAAACACATTTAGAGATATAAAATGCACCTTCATGTGAGCAATTTAATGAGCTGGTATATGTAAATGAATTGATTGGCACTTAGCATTCAATAAATCTTAGCTATTATAACCCCCAAAATTCTTCTTCATGATACAAATGTCACAAACCACTTTTCCAAGTTGGGATAGTATTGTATTATTAGTATTTAGTAACTGTGTTCTTAATTTTTACATTTCCTTACTGTTGTTCAAAAGACAAATGTGCCTGCATACGCACACATATTTAGGTATATGTAAATAAACAGTCTGAAATTGCAACCTGCACCCTTCATCCCCAATACTCCTTGCCCTACTCTAATTTTTTTCCTGTAGTACTTGTAACTTTCTAACATGCTCTATACTTTTACTATGTCATTGTCTTTGTCATTGTCATTGTCCTGCTAGAATGTGAGCTGTATAATGGCCGAGATTAATATTCCATTCACTGATGTAAACCAAGTACCCAAAACAGTGTCCAGCATTTAGTATTGTACAGTAAATATTTGTTGAATATTAAATGAACAGTAAATGATAAAAGACTTTTTTAAAAATTCAACACTAAAAAGCAATTCAAGTAGAAAATGGGCAAAAGATATGAACAGATATTTCTCTGCAGAGGATATACAGATGCAAATAAACATATGAAAAGATATTCAACAAAATTAAATCCCCAGTGAGGACTACACACCTATCATAATGGCTAAAATTAAAGCATAGTGATCACACTATTCAATTATTGTCAGAAAGAATGTGGAGAAACTGGATCATTCATCCATTGTTGATGGAAATTTAAAATGTCAATGTCACTCTGGAAAACATCTTGGCAGTATCTAAAACAGGAAATATGAAACTATAATATGACTCAACAATTATACATCTGGGCATTTACCCCAAAGAAATAAAAACTTATGTTCATACAATATATATACACAAATATTTGTAGAAGCTGAATTAATAATAGCCAAATACTGGTAATAACCCAGATATTCTTCAGCAAACAGTTAATGGTTAAACAAACTGCGGAACATCCATATCATGGAATACTACTTAGCAATAAGGATAAATGAACTATTGATACAATTGGAATAAATCTACAGAGAATTATGTTAAATGAAAAAAAAAGGCAATTCCAAAAGTTTATGCTCAGTATGATTCTACTTATGCAGCATTCTTGAAATGACTAAATCGTGGTGATGGAGAACAGATTAGTGGTAGCCAAAAGTTAAAGAGGGGATGGATGTAGTGTAGCTAGAAAAGCACAACCTGAGGCGTTCATGTGATGTTTAAAATATCCTGTATCATGATTGTATCAATATTAATATCCTGGTTTTTATGTTGTACTACAGTTGTACAAGATATTACTATCAGCAGAAACTGGGTAAATGGAGCAGGTGATTTTTCTGTATTATTTTTTACAATTGTTGTGAATCTGAAATGATCTCTAAATGAAAAGTTTAATTTAAAAATGGACATGAAATGGAGAATGTTTTTTATTTCAAAATATTATGGGCATACACTTTGGTTACATATATTGCCTTTACACCACATGAGTATATCTTTTTAAAGGTACTGTTTATACATCACCTTCCATGAGATAGGCAATATTCAAGGTACATTACATCAGTTAACTCATTTAGCCCTCAGAACAATTCTATGAAGCAAGTATTTTGTATTCTTTCTTATATAAATGCTGAACTGAGTATTAAGTAACTTGCCTTAAGTCACAGAGCATTATGTGATGGAAAAAGTTTTTTCCTTTTAAAAAGGACCCTTTTTAAAAACATAACCCCAAAACTTTGACCACACCTATAAAAATAAACAATAATTCCTTAATATTATCTAATATCTTTAACAGATGTTTTAATCCAGGCCATATGACTCCAGAGTGATGTTTTAACCAATAGATTTTCTCTGATGGAAGCACAGATCTAATACCTTATGGTCACCTAGAGCTAGAAAGAAAAATGGATGCTTGGTTTTAGAACAAAATATTATGGCAATGACTGCTTTACACAAAAACAAGGTTAACTTTTTCATTTTATTGATAAGCTTGTGTATAATTAATTTAAATCAAATTCTGCTCTGATCCTTGATTTTCTATGCTGCTTCATTGACAATTAGTTTTCCCTAGTTAGCTTAGATAGTTTCGTTTCATTATTATTTCCCTTTCCAAGTGGTCTCTTTCAGGTCTCTTTGTTGCTTGCCTTTTGAGGTTTCATGCTGCTCCTTAGTTATTGATCTTAAAGCATGTCACTCCAGTATTTCATTTTTCTTTAAGATTTAAGGAGCATATAGGCCTCCTTATCTCTATATGCTTAATAAAAGTTAAGTGTCTGGTATACTTGTGCAAAGTAAGAGACTGGCATTTAAAAATTTCATCTCCTACAAATTTTGGTTTATATCCAATTTTATACCTTCAGAAATAGCACCATATTCTGAAAGACCAACGATGAAAAATGGGAAAACCTCACACCTGCATAGTGCTTTTAATACATGATCTATCATTAGGAAAGCCAAAAAGACAAGTTTTTAAGCCACATTTCACAGCTATAGAAACTGAGGCTCACAGTGCCAGAGAGACTGACTTATTTCCTTGGTGACAGAATCCAAGAATTCTGAGACTGAGTTTAGTGTTTTAAAGCATATTCTTAAAAAACAAATTGAACTGAAAATGGTAACAGTGATAGGAAACATTAAAATACAATTCAAAGAAGAAGAGAAATTGGCAGCTAAGATTTAGATATATTTTCACTGAGTTGTACTAAAAAGTCCAGAATACTTTCTTGAATATAATAATATTAAATATCTAAGTTCTATTAAAGCCAACCAATGAGCTGCATATAGAATGCTCTTTCTAGTTAGCCTTTCTAAAACATGAAAATTTTAAATATCTACAAATCTTTCCCAAAAACGTGATTTATATAACATGCTTATACTTGAAAGTCACTTCATATCTTTTGCAACCTTTAACTTAAGGTAAAGGAGAGTACTATTTGCATTTGTGTAATGAAGAAGGTAGTTGGTTATTGAATTATGTTTCAGCTAGGCAAACAAAGACAATCTTGGATTCAACAATTTCAACTGTTAGTTCTTTCTCTAGGAAGCTCATGAGACATAATCTGTTGCTAATTGCTTTGATTATGATTTATCTGACCTCTAATCCCCCATGACCTTTTCCAAATCCATTTTCAATTTAATGAACCAAACTAGTAAAGTTTACACTGTCCTTTTGATAAAGGTTTCTAGTATGTTCTTATGAATTAATATTTTTTTTGTTCAAACTATGCTCCTTCATACTAAATGAGGTTGAAGAGCTGACATTTTTACCTTAAACTTTGCCATCTATTTACATAATTGTGCCTTGAATCATGTTTATGTCTCTGGGCATTTATAACTTTCAAATGCTAAAGGGTTTCTGTTCTCTCTTTGTTAATTTGTTAATTTACTATCACATTTCATTTCTAATATTATAAATATGTAGTGCTCAACAAGCACTAGCTCAAATAATGACCAGAAGTAACAGGTATGAAATTTGCCCTCATGCTTGAAACAACTAAAAAACAAAAAACAAAACAAAACAAAAACCCAAAATGTATGAAACAACAGGACTTAAGTCATTGGCATCAGGTAATGAACAACAATGATTCCTGAGAAATAAGAAACAAACAAGATGAGTCCTATGATTGTCCCACCTTGTTGCCAGGAGAAAGTTTTCAGGCTGTGGTGCAAGAAGGAGGAAGCCCTGTGGTCTTCCTGAGTTGAGGAGACAGCTAGCTAGGAGTTAGTTCAGGGAAGACAAAGCAGTGAGGTCACAGAACAGAGTAGCAGAAATCAGAGAGCTGCACAAAGACACAACCTTGCAAATTTGCAGAAGATCCTTCTGGAGAATTCACTCAAGAACTCATCATCACAATTGTATGATTAAACCACCATAAGATGGGGAATGAACCAGGCCAAAGAAGGAAGAGAACAGTGCCTAGAGCTCACACAAGGCCAGGAATAATGTCTGTTCTCAAAAATTAGTATGGAATACCTTATAATTCAAGAGGTGTTGGTAAGAATACTAAGAACTTACCTTCTTAGTATGGAAGCTGGATATTAACCCTAGATCAAACACAGCTCTGGTCCCACCTACCAAAGCTTCAAAATAAGACCTGAAAGGATCACACTGATTCCTACTAGCTTAGCTATATCTCAGAACAAAGCTACCTCAGCTCAACAAAGCCTAGTCACAAAAATGTGGGGAGAAAGCTACATCAAAACATATCATAAACAAATTGCCTAAGATTTCTGATAAAAAGAAATCTTAAATCTTAAAATCAGATAGGGTCTGGGCTCAGTGGCTCATGCCTGTAATCCTAGCACTTTGGGAGGCCAAGGGGGAAGGATCACTTGAGGTCAGGAGTTTGAGACCAGCCTGAGAAACAGGGAGACCCCATCACTACAAAAATATTAAAAAATTAGTCAGATATTGGTGGTGCATACCTATAGTTGCAACTACTTGGGTGACTGAGGTAGAGGATCACTCGTGCCTGAGAGTTTGAGGTTGCAGGGAACTATGCCACTGCCCTCATGCTTAGGCAACAAAGTGAGACCTTGTCTCAAAAAAAAAAAAAAAAAAAGAAAAGAAAAGAAAAATGAAACAAAAAGCAGATGAAAAAGACATTACTTACAGAGAAACAAAGATAAAGATAACAGCAGATTTCTCATCAGAAACAATGTCAACTAGAAGATAGTGGAGCAACATCTTCAAAGTATTTAATTTTAAAATAGGAAAACAAAAAAGCTGTCAGGTTAGACTTTTTTACAAAAAAAAAATGTCCTCTTCCAAAAATGAAAATTAAATAAAGGCTTTTTTACACATACAAAAGCTAAAAGAATTTATCACCAGTAGATCGACACCGGTAGACACATCAAAGAAAATTTTCAAACAAAAGGAAAATGATAAAAGATAGAAACCTAGATTTACACACAAATTTACCAAATTACAGTAAATGCTGCCCCTGACCTCTCAGTCCTTCATGTCCAAATTGAGGTTCCCTGTTAAACTTACTAAACCATATTGAGTATTTCATAGTATACCAAAACTAGCATTCTCTCTGTTAGGTTAATCATTGCTATGCCCATCACACCAACATAAATTCTGGCTTCCAACAGAAATCCTCGTCCCTAACAGAAAACCAAACCTTTCAGGTTGTTCATTATCATCTAAACTTAACTTATTTATTTATTAAACTTCTAACCAGCTCCGATCTCATACATTATGGAGGTCTTTGAACTCTTTATCTGCCATTAACGAGCTCACCTATACCTATAATTACTTTCCTGAATAATCTCTTTACCTTTTGTGCTAATTAAATTTGACTGTCTTCCAAGGAGACTGACTTACAGTACTCTTATAGTGGAGGTTGCTTTTTCTCTCTTACCCATATATCCTTGAGCAGGCAGTAAGTTATTAATACATGCCTCATTTGCTCATATCTGGTTAAAAACTATTTTCCATACTCTAACTTTCAAAACACTAGCACCATAAAAGCATCTGATATTAAATTATACAGCTTGCTAATCATAATGGTAACTTTCATATGCCAAATTTCAAGATCTCACTGATTGATGGCTTTATACCTGCTCTGTTCTTTTTATCTCCAAGCCTACTGCTCCCAGTGTCCACACTGGATGATCCATCAAACCACTTGGCCTCTCATCATTTCCAAAAAACTTCATAACTACAAGGCCCCTCCCTCCATTCACCATTGAAATATTATAAAGCAGTTAAAATAAATAAATGATATTATTCACCAGTGAAAATAAATGAAAATAAATCAGGAAATAACCAGAATTTTACACTGGATATTTCTTAAGTATTGCTGTTCATAATCGCTCAAATTTATTTAATTTGTAGGGACTATCCCTTGGTCTTACTTTTGCCTTTAAGGTTCAGACTTGGGATGAAATTTTGTAGTTGCTACAAAGTTATTATTTTCTTCTTAGTCCAAATTTCCTCACATTTATAGGATAAAAAGTTTAACTCATAAAACTTTTTAAATTAAGCAATGTATAACTTTAAAGCAATATCTTTAAATATATAAGCGCTCTCTATACTACCTGAGGTAAAATGCCAAATTGGGCAGGGCAGAGTGGCTCAAGCCTGTAATCCTAGCACTCTGGGAGGCCGAGGCGGGCGGATCGTTTGAGCTCAGGAGTTTGAGACCAGCCTGAGCAAGAGCGAGACCCTGTCTCTACTAAAAATAGAAAGAAATTAATTGGCCAACTGAAAGTATATATAGAAAAAATTAGCCGGGCATGGTGGCACATGCCTGTAGTCCCAGCTACTTGGAGGCTGAGGCAGGGGGATCACTTGAGCCCAGGAGTTTGAGGTTGCTGTGAGCTAGGCTGACGCCATGGCACTCCAGCCCAGGCAACAGAGTGAAACTCTGTCTCAAAAAAAAAAAAAAAAGCCAAATTAATAAGTTCTGTGTCTAACCATGTTTCTTAGTAATTCTATTTAGTTATGTCTTAGGTGAAAACTAACTCAAGATTCACATTTCAAGTATTTTCTAATTGTGCGTGTGTATGGGTATAAACATTATCTTAATCAAGATCTATAAGCATGGGTGTGTCCCTCATATGTTTTCATGCTGAAATGAATGAAACACGTATATGTGTTTTACACTTGATTCTAAAGAGTATGCATTATGTATACATTTTAATTATAAAAATTTCTGTTATATTTTATGTTGGATTTTCCTGTAATTTTTGAGAAATTTGGCTTTCTGTAATTTTATGCCTGCCTTTCCATTACATTGGTGTACTAGTCGGGGCTGGCCATTCCCAATTCCTAGAACAATGATGTCAGGTTCATATTTTTAAGTGTTCAACAAATGTGTGTTATATAATAAGTAACTCAAACAATAACAGAAAGAAATAATTTAAGTAAAAAGAACAATCAAAAATCTGTTTTTGACAATTAGGGAATGTAAGGTTTTCGATGTTGAAAGGGGAATAAGGAGGCAAAGTAGATGCTAACAAAGGTAGCGTTTATTAAAGTACCACCTGGGTCTCAGAAGTAGAGGGCTCAGAAATCGTGCGCCCAGGCCGGGGAACGGGGTTTATATAGGGGTTGTAGGGTTGTTCCTACTGCAATTGCGGTCTTCAGCAGTAGCTGAGCATTTGTTTTGCTGCAATTGAGGTCTGGGCAATAGCTGAGCGTTCGCAGCCTTTCCTGAAGTGCCTTGTTCGGTGTCTATATCAGCGTTTTTCATTGCAAAACTGGATGCGGTCTCGGCTTAGTTGGTTGGTTCCTTCTTGCCAGCTTCTTTTTCTACAGAATGGGGTTTCTACAGGAGAAGTTTCAACAGGAGGGTTAAGAAGAAGGGGGCAATATGTTTCAGCTCAGAAATTGAGAAAGGGCAGCTCTTACGAGACTGCCCAGAGGAGGTAAGGGGGGAAGGGAAAGCTCCAACCGCCAGTCTTACAGGGAACACTTATTTTGATTTTAAAAAAAAAGAAGTCAAAGTTCCCAAGTTCCTATCAGTGAATAAATCATCCACATTTTAAGACCAAACATACTTTAGAAGTCAAAATATAACCATACTGAATATTGTATAGAGTAACAGAATTTAGATTTGGATTATAAGGACAATTCTCAGAGAAGGAAAGATGTAGACTGGAAAGATAGCACAACAGTGTCGACTGCACCAGGACTTTGCTTGATGCCAAGGCAGGTGTAAGATAATGTAGGACACTGTCCCAGCAATCAGGAAAATTACAGTTAACTTGATAAGCTGTAAGAGGCCATATGCAAATTAACAATGCCACGATGAAAGAGCTAACTAACAATATAAGACAACTTTATGAGCAACATAAAAATCAGTAAATGATTAAGTAACTGAAGTGATCATCTAGTTCAAGATGACAAGTTAGCCAGCTAAAGGTGTGCTCTTCTTCCTGGGGAGCCATGGAGGCGTACTGTTTAGACTTCCTTTCAACAGCTGTGAAGAGAATAGGTTGGCTGCAGCTTCCAGCTGCCATCTACACTATTGGAATTTACTATAGGGTTGATGCTAAGGCCATTCTCTTCCGGGCCACTTTTATAATCCAATAGCTAAGCATGGATTGGGGTACTAGAAGCAGGGCCTTTCCACTTTTAATGGATAATCTGTGCTCTAGGACTCCCCATCAGCCTAACTGAGACTTTCTTAGAGCTGTGCTGCAATCTGAGGGTCTTCCTTCCCAATCTCCTTTCTTCTCTCCTTTCACAGATTAATAAATCTCTTGTACTTTTAATCCGTCCTTGATGTCTGCTTCTCACAGGACCCAGACAGACATGTAATGGGAAAAAAACAAAAAACAAAAAAAGAAACAACACCCAAACTCTGTAAATAACTTAAAGAGGTTTATTCTGAGCTGAATATGTGTGACTTATAGCCTGGAGAGCCACACCCAAGGAGCCTTGAGCAAGTGGTCTTGCCATGGTTGGGTTACAGTTTGGCTTTATACATTTCAGGGAGACAGGAATTACATGAAAAGTCATAAATCAATACTTGGAAGGCATATATTGGTTTGGCCCAAAAAGGCAGGGCATTCAAAGCAGGGGATTACAGGTTATAGGTGGGTTTAAAGATTCTTTGATTTGTAATTGGTTAAAGAAATGAAGCTTTGTCTAAAGGCTTGGAATGTTTTAAGTTAAGATAAGGAAGTCTGTTAATCAGGTACAAGCCACTGGACATATGCTGGACATACACCCAGACTAAAGCGGTCTGTTAACTAAATCAATGCCTTGCAGGTGTGCTTTAACCTTTGTCTTACATGGCCTTAGGCTTGTTAATGATTTTGTATATTATTGTTACAAAAAATAATTCCAAAAGGGATGGAGTATAACTAGGGGTGTCTGACCTCCCTTCTCGTGGCTGGCAACTCAGCTTTAAGGATTTTTTTTTTTGGTTTTTTTTGGCGGGGAGAACTCCCCTTGGCCAAGAGGGCATCCATTCAGTTGGCTTTGGGGTTTAAGATTTTATTTTAGTACACTGACATAAATGCCATTAAAATTTTAGAAACTTATAGGAGAGTATACAAACTTTTATGAGAAAGAGATTGAGAGGAATCAACTGACCACTCAGATTTGGGAAAAAAAAGAAAAAGTAACTTCTGGAAGACAGAGAGCAAATGGAAGCATACTAATTGAAGCAATAGAACTGTAGTAGCCACAGCCTAGAGTAAATATGGAAGGAACCACAGGAAAGAAGGATTTGATCTATCCTTAGGATTCTCAAGAGATAGCAGGAGTGAGGTATAAGGTCAGAACAGATAAACAAGTTCTTATATGGAACTGTTGACCCTCATCCTTACCCTATGTTATCAAACCAAACTGGGGTCCACTCACCTGGCGCAGTAAAGCCAGACACTGGAGCCGAGAGTTGCAGTGGGGGAAAGAGGTATTTTTATTGCAGGGTGCCATGTAGGGACAACAAGCAGTTAACACTTACAACCCGAATTCCCGGATAGCTTATAAACCAGGGATTTTAAAGGCAGGGGTACATTTCAGGCAGTCCTGGCCCCAAAAGGCAGGATATCCTGAAGACAGAAGTTTAGCTCTATTCAGAGATTCTTGGATTAGTGGAAAGGAATGTTGAGATGGGTGTTACAAGCCCCTCAGGGGGAAATTTAGAATACAAAATGGTCAGAGTTCAATTCCTCAGTTCAGTTCTCTCTTATCTGTATTTTCCATTGGTTTGGGGTTTATGAAAAAAACTGAAGAACCTATGCTAAGATGCTCTTTTAGTTTCCACAGAGAACCAAAACATCTTGTGACTCTGGCTTACTTGGGGAGGCCATTGTTCTCACCAGGTTGTCCATTTACTTTTCAAGGTTAGCCAGGGGCCCAGAACTTCCCCTAAAAGAACTCAAGAATTTTTTTATTTCTATGTGTGGTGGCCCAGCAGACCCCTTAGAGGGGTCCCTGCTGTGTCTCACTCAAGTTCAAAATACAAGCCAGCCATGCATCATCTCTTCGATTAAATACATATCCATACCACAATACTGTGCAATATTTGATGTTACAGTAAATATTAGTTTGAGCTGTATTTAATTTCTGTTTCAGCAGACCAAAAAAGTGAAATATCAACAATTTCTTTTGGTTCAACAGAGTAATAGCCACATAAACATGATAATGTAAATAATGTATTGTGTCAACTTTTTTTTTTAAGAGATGAGATCTGGCTATGTTGCTCAGGCTGGCCTTAAGCTCCTGGCCTCATGTGATTCTCTGCCTTGGCCTTCTGAATGGTTGGGATTACAGGTACATGACACCAAGCCGTGCAAGTGTCAACTTTTAGAAATAACATTTAGTCATAATTGAGAATAATATATATAATTATATGAATAATAAGCTAGCTGATTATATAACAGTGTAACTTCAGTTAACTTTGATGGTATTAAAATAAAAGTACAAATGTCAAAATTTCAGAGTTGGCAGTCAAGGGGAGCCAGAAAATGGATAAGACTTTAAAATTATGTTTTTAAGTATGTAGCTTAAGAAAGAAGAAATAAAAGTGGGGCTATATTATTTATAGATGCAAAGATAGTGGAACTAAGAAATGGTGATATAACTATATTGCTATAGGGCAGGAGAGGAAGAGTGGACATAAGCAAAATTCTCATCTATATAGCAGGAAATCAAAATATCTAAAATTGATAAATTAGGAAAAGAGATGTAAGAATATTAATTTAATTTTCATTCCCCCAGTGGACTAATAATAGGAAAAGAGAGTGGTTGGAGGTTAGGGATTGTTGGCTTTTTCTTTTGCACAGAGAATGTTTGCTTTGCACAGTTGTGTGAGACTAAAAAATGCCAACAGAAGCTTTAATTGTTCAAAGAAATTTTCATAATCAATGGGAAAAATTAAAATCATTCCATGATCTTTAAAGTGTTTTTTTGAAGCAAAATAGTCTCTTTCTGTAGGTTATAAATGTACAGAAAAATGGAAAAATTAATAAACCTAATATTTATTTAGTATGCTGTAATTTAAAACACTATAAACACTGAAAATTAAAGTGCTATATTTCTTTGTGAAAAAGTTAGCAGTTGTTTGAATAGTACTCACCTTCTCATCATATAACTTATGATGCAGAGCAAGCACCTTTTTATGCTTTGGCAAATTGTCATACTCCTTTCTAAGTTTGGATCAATTTCCAATATTTTATCCTATGTGCTTGTGATGCCATGAGATACTTTAAGAGTTCTTTACTGTGAAGTTTTTTACTTGTGTCTCTTACTCTGGATGTCTACATCCTTTTTGTCAAAATCATTTTTCTCATTTATGTCAATAAATTTGCCTTCACTAAATTCCCCTGGCTATATGTTCAGGGGCTTTCAAATGGCAGCTCTGTCAACATAGTCAGCTATTTCTTCCGTAACTCCATTTACATTCAATTATAATTTCATATCCACATTATCACTTTTCCTTTCTTTGCTGCACCTTCATCTTTGTTGTCTAATTCCCTCTTTCAACTATCCATTTTTATAAGTTGTCATGTAAGTTTATCACTAGGAGACCAGGAGGCAACACAACTAGGGCTTTACTGTATGAAGTGATAAGCAGTGATCAGACTTTGAAAGAAGTGACGTGATTGCTCACTGATGATAACGTGCACCTGATACTTATGTAGCAATTTGTGGACTGAAGAACCAGCAGCCAACTTTGTACTTTATGCAATTACTTAGTTAATATATATTGCGGTAACTGAAATTTGAGCCATATTGTTGTGGGACTGGCTTTATTTAACTCAATTGCTGTAATTGAAATTGGTTTATTCTGTAACTGTGCAGTGAAGACTGCCTCACAATGAAATGTTTATTAATTGTCTTTTTCTTCAATTATATGTTTGTTCATTTATTTTTACTTGTTAGTTGTTTTTAAGTTCCATGAATGAAAAACTACGTCTGTTTTATTCACTGATGCATACCTACCACTTAACACATCTATGTATAACATAAAATCCCAGTAAATGGCTGTTGAATTAGTGAATGAATAGAAAAAACAAATTCTGTGATTTTAGAAGAAAAAGTATTTGTTAGCTTGTATCTTGTTGGAGGCAACACTATACAGTGGTTAAATTACAAAGATTGAAAATGAAACTCTGGGTGAAAATCCCAGCAGTGTAACCTTCAGCAAGTCATTTAACTACCGCTTTCTTATCTATACAAAGGAAATAATGATAGTACCTATTAAATAGGGTGTTATGATTATTAAATGAGTTAATGTACATAAAACAATTTGAGAATGCCAAAATAGTAATCACTGCACAGAAGGTAGTCATGATCTTAAAAGAGATTGGATTTTTGGAGCAATAGTACTAAATATTGCTACCAAAAGATAGAATCAATAATTATTTCCATGTGCAAAATGGCTACTAGGCAATGATGAAGATACCAAGGAAAATCAGGTTGGTGTTTCTGAGATTTTATGTATGTGTGTGTTGTGAAAACTAGAGATATTTGTTGAACATAGTTGCATTATAAATGCCTTCCTAGAAACTGGAATCTGACATTGAATTTAACTAACTTTCTCGTATCTATTTTAAAAATATTTTCATGAGAATAGTGTAAACTATTTCTTTCTTTGGTAACAGAAGATTATTTCCAGAGCTTCCTGCTGAATAACTGAATTATAAAGTGGCAATGAATGTATTTTCTATTTTCTTTTTCTTTTTTCTTAAAGAGAAAAAAAAACAAATGTCAGGCTTCAATTTTAATTAAGCAATTAACTAAAATGTTACATAGAAAAGACAAGAAAAAAGTTCAATTGTGTAATTTAATTTTAATTGAACAAAATAAGTTAGTGAAGGCTAGCTGCTGTTTCATGAGTCTTTTCATGGGACAGAGAATGGATTTTGACAGCAGAAACAGGGGTAACATTGAATCTAATTCTATTTAATTAGCAGTGTCCAACCTTTCTTAACAGAAAAGCAATACTCTTATTAAATAATACTAAAAGTGCAATGGATTTAGGCCCAAAGTAATGAAGATGTGACCTCTACAAATAAGCATTTCCCGAGAGTGGATTCTGTATGCACTCAGAAGAGGGTACGTTCAAAATTTTAAACAAAGTAATTACATCATTTCCAGTTACTCTAGAATGAGAGCAGCAGCATAGATCCCGCCTGTACACATACACAAATAAGATCTATGTCCTTTGAAAAGATTAAACAGACTTCAACATCGAGTTATACTTTGGACATAATTGACTATCTGTTTATTACTTAGACTTTTAGGTGAAATTTTTATTGAAATACAACTTACAGATTATAAATATACAGATTACTGAATTTTCACAAAGTTAGCATACATTTAGAAATCAATCAGTGACAAGATCAAGAAATATAACAAAATTGTCCCGCCTATTCACTATTGCTCTATTCAAAAGGGCAACCAGGATTCTGATTTCTAGCACCACAGATTATTTTTACCTGTGTTTGAAACTTATTTAAATAGAATCATAATAGTAAGTACTCTTTGGAGTTTGTCCTTTTTTTTGCCCAAAATTTTGTTTATTAGATCCCTCTACATTGTTGCATGCGTTCAAAATGATTTGTGGCTACAACTATATTGTATTCATATACTACTATACATTTGTTCATTTTGATATTGATGAATAATATTTGGTTACTTCCTGTTTTGAAAGCTTTCAGGAATAGTGCTGCTATGAAGATACAAGCGAAAATCATTTGTGAACAAAAGAATGGGTTTCTCTTGGATATATATTTGGGAGTGGAGTCACTGGCTATGCATATATCCAGCTTTCTTTGAAACTTCCAGAGTTTTTAAATGCAGTTATAACGGCTTACATTTTTACTAGCAGTGAACGTGAGTTCAATTGTTCCACATTTCAGTAAACACTTAGAATGAATCTCTCATTCTAACCTTTCTGCTGGGTGTGTAAATATATTGCACTGTAGTTTTAATTTACATTTTCCTGATGACTAATGAAGTTGAGCAGTTTTTCATATTTACGGGCCTTATGGATATTCTCTTTTGAGAAGTGCCTGCTCTAAGTCTTTTAATCATTTTTATGAGATTATCTTCTTTTTTATTGATTTGCGGAAGTACTTCTTATGTTTTGGATATTTGTCCTTTCTCAGAGGTATACATTCCAACTGTTTTCTCTCCTGCCTTGTTGACTTTCCACTGTCTTCATGGTGTTTTCTAATGAGTGGAAGTTCTTAATTTTAATGTAATACAGTTTATCACATTTTATTTTAGAGTTGGTAATTTTATGTACTCTTAAAAAAACTTTTGTATGTCCAAGGTTACGAAGATAATCTCCTTTATTTTTTCCTGGAAGCTTTATCATTTGACTCTTTCTGTTGAAGGCACTTGAGAAACAGTAGAGGCAGGAAGGTCTCTCTGATTTTCTGCTTTCTACCTAAAAGCAAGGCATAAAATTTCCTATGAGAAAAGTGCTCTCTATGTACCAGGAAAAGAAGAACGTTCTTATCTCCTGAGACTGGGAGTTGATACAGAAATGGATCTATACAAATAAACATACTGAAATAATCCTTATCTGCCATTAGTTTCCCCTATGTATTTCCTAGTCACTGTCCCAAAATTTATTGCCTTTAGCCCCAATACCTGTGTCTTGTCACATCCCCACAATTTATCATTCTTTGTTTAAAAATGCAAATAAGCTTTTGGCCCTAATGGCTTCTTCAGATCTTCATTTTCCTTTTTAAGACTCTTGTGTACAAGTAAAAGTATTAAATAAACCTTGTTGTATGCTTTCTCCTTTACTCTGTCTTATGTCAGTTTAATTCTTAGGCCTAGTCACAGAACCTAAGAGGTAGAAGAAAGTTTTTCTTCTCTCATAAAATCCATCATTTCCAAAATTGAATGCCTGCTCTACTGAAACCTGCTCTACCTTTGTTCTTCCCCATCTCAGTTACTGGAAATTCCATCTTCCATTTGTTCAGGTAAAAAAATTAAGTCTTTTCTCCACTTCCAGTTTTCACTTATACCCTGCAACCAATTTGTTGAGAAATTTAATGGCTCTACTCTCAAAATAAATCTAGAATATGCCTACATCTTACCACATATACTGCTACTCAACTGAGGTAGTCACACCACATACACTGCTACCCAACTGAGGTAGTCACACCACACATACTACTACCTAACTGAGGTCGTCACATCACACACACTGCTACCCAACTGAGGTAGTCACATCACATATAGTGCTACCCAACTGAGGTAGTCACACCACACATACTGCTACCTAACTGAGGTAGTCACATTACATACACTGCTACCTAACTGAAGTAGTCACATCACACACACTACTACCCAACTGAGGTAGTCACATCACACACACTGCTACCCAACTGAGGTAGTCACATCACACACACTGCTACCCAACTGACGTAGTCACACCACACATACTACTACCTAACTGAGGTAGTCACATCACATACAGTGCTACCCAGCTGAGGTAGTCATACCACATACCTTGCTATTCCAGCTGAGCTACCACCGTCTCTAGTCTGAAATGCTTCAATGCCCCCTGGGTGATCTCCCTTCCTTTACCTTTACTTTCCACAGTCTAATCTAAACTCAGCAGCCAAAACAGTCCTCTAAAAACATGAGTCAAATCCTGTCACTCCACTTCTTAACATGAGTCAAATCCTGTCACTCCACTTCTTAAGACCCCCAAATGGCTCCTCATGTCGCTTAGAGCAAAAACCAAAGCTCTAACCTGTTTGATTTCATCTCCTACTACTCCTCTCTGTGTTCACTCAACTCCTGGAAAAATGTAGTTATAAAAGGAAGAGGAAGGCTATTAAATGCCAACACTATAATCATGTTATCTGTTATTCACATATAAAAACTCATATAATATTTTTTATTTTTATCCCATTAGTTAGCATTTATATTATATATATATGTGTGTGTGTACATATATATATAGCTTGTCTTTTTTATCACATCTTGTTAATTTCATTATAATACCTTGAGTAATTTTGGGGTCGTTTTTAGCCTGCTAGGAATTAGAAAGAATCTAAAAGTTGAGGACTGTAATGTGTATAAAGTCTAAGTAATTTAGATTTCTGATCATCACCTATTTGGGATATCAGATGAAATTAATAGAATGAGAAAACTCTTGAGACAAAGGGCTTACACTAGTTTGTTTATCCTTTTTTCCTCATTCTAATATTCCAATATTAGAATATTATCCTGATATTCCCTCCTCTTCCTTCTAATAAATTAGGATAGGAGTTAGAAACTATGGAAATTCTACTAATGATATGGTTACAAAAACCTCTTCTTCAAGTCAGGTTTAACATGTAATGTGAGATATCTCTCTTGGTGTTTTGAATGCTATATTTCCATAAAAATGTATCAAGATTCTACCTCCAAAACATTTTTTCATAATTTATATTACCCATGACCCTAAGCATTATGCCCAACATACACTATCACCAACCAGATCTAAGAAGTATCCCCAAATTACATTTAATGGACAAGGAGAACTAGATAAATGATAGAAGACACTTAGTGATGGCATGCAAAGTCAGGAGAGAAAAACGGTAGAAAGGTATGCTCAACTCAGTTATGTTTTCCCAATGTTGTGCAAGCATCACTCCCATACTACACTCAATAGTGAAGATTTCAACCTAGAAAGAGAACCAAGAACAAATTGCATTACCAAGACCGAGGTTTCTTTTCTGCCCCTTTCTTAAACTGACTCTGCCTAGTTTGCTTCTAGCTAGATATCTTACCAATTTTCCTCCATTGCTCCATGCTGTTTTAATGCTAAAGACCTGGAGTAGCCAGGTAAAATTAAAGTAGACATTTATCATGTCAGTCTTCTGTCATAACAGAAATAAAAAGGAGTCCCCTGTTTTACTTCCTTTGCACAGGTGGGGATGAAATAAAATATCTCAAAAAGTAAACTCCAAGCTTCTTGATTTTCAAAAATGAAAAAGGAGCACTGAAAGTTAATTTCCTTAAAACTTTCTGTACTCTATATACCTCTGAAAGTCTTAATGTGCCCCAAGGTTGCATATGCCCTGGTTTGAAAACCAGTTAGAGAAAAATTACAAATATCATTTGAACATATAATTCCTTTTTTCAGTGCAAGTCTAAAATTCTTGATTTTATATATTGCTTGTTTTAGCATATCAAATATATTTTCTATACTTTTAAAAGCTATTTACTAACATAATGTTAATATTAGAAACTCAATTATTTTCACTTTATTACCATCAACAATTACAATAATAATTGTTCACACTTATAGCACTAAATAATATAGGACTGTTCTAAGTGCTTTAATTTATGTCTCTCTTTTTTAAATAATCAAAGGTTTTAAAACCATAATCTCCTTTTCGGGTACATCTTTAGTTATTTGGATAGTTGTCTTCTTCTTCTCCTTTGTCTTTCCTCCTTCTTTGATTAAACTTTTGCTTTCAATTTACAAGGTTAGAAGGGTTGCTGCATGTTCTACTTTATATAAAGTCAGTAATGCTTTGGAAAGAGTAACTGACTCTGCTTAAAAAGTGCACAATTTTCTACTTATTAGGCATGTTCTTTAAAATTTATGAACTCAATTATTAAATGCTCTTTAAATTAAAATTTAGAATTATACTATTCTTTACATTTCTAACAGTTTCGAGATTATGCTATTTAGGGCAAGAAGTTAAAAAAACCCATGATTTTACTAATGATTGTATCTTTTATCAACAGAATTATTTTATTCCTTAATTTTAAACTATTCCATTTTAATTGTATTCAGTTTTATGTTAAAATTGTCATCATTAACTTATTAAGTTTTTAAAATAGAAAATATCTTCATTTTCGAGAAGGTATTTCAAGAGTAATACCCTTTACTCTTGTGTTGAATATTGTTATTGAGTTTTGGGGGTAGATGATATTGTTGCTTTAAAAAATATTTAGTAACAAGACTATTTTTATAGGAAATATAAGGAAAATTAAAGTTTTCTACAATATACTCCATCTAATCACTTTTAGTAGTTTAGTCCATTTTCTTCATGTCTTCCAATTTCGTCTATTTTGTATAATAGCATGAAATGTATAAAGGTCATTTCAATTGGTATAGGCATTTTAAGATCTTCTATAACCATTGTCATAGTGTTCTCCAATTTTGATTGTTATTTATTTGTTATTTCATACTTCATTATTATTTTTTTACCTTCAGTCTTTTCTATATAGGTTATAGGTAGTTCATTTTGATATTTTATAGTTATTTGGAAGGCAGATAGAGTTGAAAACTAAAAAATAATTTTCTTTACACTTTTACTTTCTCTTTCTCCTTTCATGTCCATTTCCCATATTTTGTAAATGTAATCTGGAATCATAGAATAAGATTTTTAATGATGAAATATATCTCAAGAATTTTTATTTGTTTTATTTTGTTACTATATTTACAATATTTTGTACTTATCTCTATCTGTTTAACTGAATCTCAGTGTTGACTGACATTCCTTCTACTTTTATAAGGAAAAAAAATTATCTGCTCTTGAATTCTTTATTTTGATTCTTCTTCCTGTTAGCTGAAATACATTTTCAAAAAGAGTTTTCTTGGCAAGGGGATGTAAGCAGTGTGTTTTATCAATTCTCAATTACCTGAGATTACCTTCCTGTCACATTATTATAGGAACAACACTTTGATTATATATTTGAGTCTAGTCCTGAAATTTCTGTAGAAAATCATCATATGTGTGTTCAGAATTTCCCAAGAAAACTCTAAAATCAACATTTTACTTCTGTATATATAATGTTTTTCTTATCCTTTTGGTTAGATGCATGTCATTATTTTATTTATGCTTAAAAATCTAAACTATTATCAGACTATGTCTAAATAAAAGTTTATTATTTTGCCAATTGACACTAATTAATTTGAAAATTCAAAAATTTTTATCTCATGAAAGTTTTCTTTAATTATGTCTTTCAATATTTCTTTTTCTAAATTTTATTCCGAGTTCTTCAGGAATACTAGTTTTCACAAATTGGAGTTATTTTAGTCCATTCTTTCTCTTCTTAATTTATTACTCTTCTCCTATTATTTTTATATATTTCTTTTTCTCTCTGTGAAATCATTTAATTTTGTGAAGATCATTTCCACAGGCCTTAAATGTAGAACTGAATTTTTATTGGAATTCTGGTCTCATACTCCTGGCCTCAAGTGATCCTGCTTCCTTGGCCTCCCAAAGTGCTGGGATTACAGGTGTGAGCCACCACACTCAGACTTTTATTGGATTTCTGGATCTCTTTATTTGACTTCTTTTTGTTTTTGTTGCTAATGTCAGACACATTCAGTACAATTTTAAATAATTTGTTCTTTTTTTTAAGTCTATAGAAATTATTTATTTCATTGAATTTGAAGAAATCAAGACATAAGAAGATATCTTCTAAAATTTCTTATTTTCCCAAAACACACAAAACATGGGCGTTTCTTTACATCTTCTGGATAATGTTCCTGTGTCCAACAGATATATTTACAAGTCTCTTTTTTGTGAATTTTTTGCTTATTCCTATTTGAAAAAAATGGGCTTTTTCTAAATCCAGCACATTTCTATAGAATCCATTTTGCTTGTATTACCTCTAATTCTCTTTCACCCTTTTCTTTCTCTACCTCTCTTACCCTCCTCTTCCTCTCTTTTTCTCTTTCCCCCTAGAGTACTAAAGTCAGACCCAGAATCAAATTCCAGCTTAGTCATTCATTAGTTTTAGATTCCTCAGTTTCCTAATCTATACAACGAAGATACTAGTACTTCCTACCTTATAGTGTCAATGTGACAATGGCAATAGAATGTCAGTGGCTAGAACTTGCCTGAGACATAATATACCTTCAATATTTTTTAAAAATTAAATTATAAGGGAATAGTAACTAATAATATTAATAATTATTATTAAAATTGAATTATATAACAATGTTGCTAGTGTTATTGTTATAATACATCTCTGCTATATTATGGGTGTTAATATTTAAACATGCATAAATAACATGGATAATGTGGTAAAAGGCAAAGGTAGCCAACCCTGGTTTGTTCAGAGATAAATTATATCAGTGAGAATTTGGAGTGGAAAGTCCATGTCTCTGGTCAGTGATACTCTTATGACTCATCCAATAAGATTAAATAAAATCTTATTCCTGCCTCCTTAGGGGTGTTCTTTACTGCTCTGCGTAGTCCAAAATATTAATTGTCCATACATTCACAGCAGTGTTCCAACTAGTGAGTATTTGTACCACACTTTGACATTTGGTCTTCTTTTTTAACTAGTTTTCAGCACTTTAGCCCAATTTTGTCCTTTAACTCCATGGGTTTTTAATGTGCAGACCTCTGAGGTATTACCAATGTACTGTCATGTTAACAAGAAAGTTCCATTCTGATTTGTAATCATGTTTCCCTTCTTCAAAAATAATATAGTTGTCTCTGCAAGATAGGCAAAATTTAAAATCTAGCTGGTCAATATGTGTCCATGTATTGGATGCTTATCTCTCACAAATAAAAATATTTAATATAAAGTATTTATTTAATATAAAATATCTTACACATTTTATAGATTTGAAAATATTTTTCTATGGCTTTGACTATGAACAGCTAATTTATAACAACATATTTAAAGGAAAAAAATGCCTTTGGAATTTGTTTTTGTAAAATCTACAATAGGCGATACCACATTATTCAATAGCATACTCACTCAAATTATAGACAGTTTATAGATTGGGCTTTTCTAATAATGAAGTAATGTCATAATTTTCCATAGTATTATCATTCAAGATGTCTTTTTACATACTTTAATAAAAGTTTTGTGTTGAGTTTTATTACTTGCAGTTAAAATCTTATGCATTTGTCATCATTGCAGTTTTCATTTCATTAAATTAAATATCCACATTAAAATAATTTATATTATGACTAAATATCTCAAGAAGAAAAGGACAATGGAATATGATAGAAGATGTCTCCTCATTTTCCTCTTCCTCTTAGTGAATCACAATGGTAATTATTCAGAAGGAAATTTAAGATAAATTAATGTAATACTATTCATTAAATCTTTTTTTAAAAAGATAATTAGCAGAAATTCTGTCATCTTTATGAGAGGTTTGCTTGGCCACTGTGAATCCAAGATGATAATGATATCTAAATGAAATACTCACTTTTGTAGGATATGAAAGATTAAAGGTGATATAACTAAGTTTAATTGACTGGTTCTTGTCACAAAATATTGAGTGAATGATGGTGTTATTTCTGAAATAGTACCTTGTTTAAGAAGGTTCTAGTTGAGAAGACTAATGTGTGCATTAGGAGAAAATCATAAGCACATTCAAGAATTAAATTCTATTTCTATTTCTGATATGAAAATGAAGAGTAATCATTACATAAAGTGTAATACTTTGGTTTGAGGCTTTTGCCTTCATCCATGAGAATATAAGATCCACAGGAGTAAGCATAGTTTTAAAACTAAAACTCTTTAATCTTAAATTTGAATTAGAAATAAGAGTATGAACTTATGACTAATTTCTTAGAAAACAGTCAACAAAGTAGTTCCTAGCTTTGTTCATGGAAAGGCTCAGATTCACTACGTGTCACCCCTAGCACCTGGAATGTGGGCTCTGAACATCTCTTTTAACAAAAGGACCCAGGGATTCCTGGGGAAATGTCACCCCAGGCTTATGTCAAGAATTCTACAAGATGAGTCTGGAAAATGCTATTCTATCAGAAAGCATGGGAGTTGTCTAAAACTTCTAGAGTCTTGTTAAAAGGTCCCATATGCCAACTTCAAACAATTTGACTGCAATGGATTTAAACATATTGAATATATTAATATTCTTGAGTTTATAATGATAGTGAAAAGAAAGAAAAAACTTTACCTTTGGTTTATGTTTGGTACTCTGTCTTAGGGAATCAACTTATTCTGCAACCTGGTGAATATAGGGTAAGAATCAAGCATATCGTCTATCTTTCCTGCACAAACTACTTTTCATGTAAACAACCTAATTGATAAGGAAACTTGTTCTTTATAAAAGGATTTTACAAAATGCAAAAGAAATGAAACAATTAAAACATTATCATTTCATAACAATCAATTAATGGATTCTAGGAAATGATCATCCATGGTTGCTAAAACCATTATGTAGAAGTCGGTGAGAAACTATAACAAATGAATCTGGCTGACAGTACTTCTACCTATTGATCAATATTAATATCTCTAAAAGACAGGTTTCCCAACAAAGTGCAACAGGAAGTACACAGCACCATTTATAAATTAGATTTGCAAAGAAAGGAGAGAGACAGGCACTTTTGATTCTTTTGTTCCCACCTATCGTAATACCTGACACACAGTAGGGAAGGAAAGCATATTTATTGAATGATTGATTGGTTGATTGATTGAAAGTAAGCAGAGCACATTTTTGGAACAATAAACTCAAAATCTTTTACTTTTTGTCACTGATGACGTTATCCAAGTTAGGACGTCTTACATCAACAAATAAGAAACTTTAGAATAAATGTGTTAATGGATGCCCTAAATAGTGTTTTTGCAATTGTCATCCTCTAGTGTACTTTTGTTTGATTATTAGACGTAGTCTTAATTCTCTCAATGAAATGGTTATGGCTTAAATTTTTTACTTATAATTTTGTATCCTTAATACTACTTAACATATTGCAGTATTACAGATATATTTTATTTACATCTTTCTTCTACACATCAGGGAATCTCATATTGATGTCCTTGGAGAAACCTAATTGCCCCCAAAGCACTTCCTTTTTCAGTGTTTTGTTGAATTTGAATTAAGATTCCCTATAGTAAATTGCAAAGTTGTTCAAAATTGACTCCAGGCATCGTAAGAACCCTAAAGCTTCCAAGGGACTTGGTAAAATCTAAAAACTCAATATCTCCTGGAGGAAAACCACATGTCAGACATATTATTCTGTGTTATTGTGGTTTCTGTTCTAATTCAATTTGAAATCAAAAAGAAAGTATCACATCCCAAACAGTTGCTGTCATTTTTCTCTAATATTAATTCTAGAAACAATGCAAGCAAAATTAGAATGACTAATATAATTAAAATGGTATAAAATTTGACATATTTTATTATATTATATGGTCATACTTGCATATGACAATCATCTTTGATTCTGTTGCTAAAGCACTGAGAAAGCTGAAATAATTTGAGAATTAACATAATTAAATTTCATAATATGCTGTAGACTTATTTTCCATTTTCATGATTCACGTTTATTATCACCTTGTTTTGATATTGATATGATGTTTATATTTGGAAAGATTAAAGTCAGCATTTCAATTGCTCATGAACAATGTGATTTTCAATTTTTCTTTTGTTTTTCTTCTCTGTCCAAAAAAAAAATCTATTATGACACATTGAAATGTTTAAGTAAATGAATGCAAAAATAAATTTTAGTCAGTTCTTATCTAAGATTGGCCTTACAGGTCATTACATTGTATGTTGCATTATATGCAAAGAGAATATAAGGCACAAGTAGATAAATTACTAAGTGCAAGTGCAAGAAACAGGAGGTATCTTGAGGCATGTCTGCCTCTATAGTCCTTCTACTATATCTCACATTGCCCATTTCACTGACAATGGATAACCCAAACAAATGTTTTAGTTCCTCATTCATGTTACCCACTCTCTTGCTTTGCTCATGCTGGTCTCTGGGTCTGGAATGTCCATCCCTACTCTGGCAGTCTGTAGTGCATCTTCTCATTCTAGAGAGACCTTTCCTGACCACACAACCATATCTTGGTCCTCTTGCTCCAGTCTTCTCTATCACAATAACCTGTTTGTTTTGTTCATGGAATTTTCCACTATTTGTAGTTTTATAACTTATATATTGTTTATATCTCCCAATTGGACTAAAAACTCCACAGAAAGAATCCATTGTCTTTTAGTACCTTGCACATAGTCATTCAAATAGTTTCTGAAAGAATCAATGCAAGCCTGACATCTCTGCTATATTTTCTATATTCTTTTAAACCTAAGGATAGTGGAAATTATGTAAATGATTCTGTTTACTTCTAAGCTTCAAATATTAGAAAGCTGAGTGCCTGTTAATCATTTTTAGGGCTGAGCAGAACATGGCAACAAGACACAAACTCAGGAACTTAGAATAAAGCTCAAATTAGAGCTCTGACATGTTTATTAAAAATTACCGTTGTGATGGTATGTATAGGGCTTGATGGTTTTCAAATTCATAACACAGTTCAGTAAGGCAGATAAATTGTTCATTGACTCTACCTTATGTACTAATAGCACTTCCTTTTTCCACTACTTTGCACTTAGTCAGACAAATATGTCTCAGAGTATGTGTCTGAGTGGGTCCACTTAGAGTATGCAGTACAGACTTCCATGGAGAGGGAAACCAAAATGAAGTCTATGGCATTTGTCATTAGGCCCGGTGCCTGATTTTCATTAGGCCTGTTGCCTCTGTCTCATTAGGCCCACTGCCTGGTTTTCATGAGTTTCACTGCCTAAGCTTCATTAGGCCTGTTGCCTGACTTTTATTAGGTACATTACCTGATTCTTATTAGGCCTGAAGCCTGATTTCTTCTGGATCCTCGGTATATGGGGCCAGTGCTTATTGTCATGGCTGGTCTATTGGTTGTTGATGGTCTTTCCCAAAATCTGTGATAACCAGAATTTGTAAGTTTTTTGTGCCTGATAAGATGCACAAGTGAAGCGAGATTTTCACAACAAAAGCATTTTTGAAACCAAGGCATCCCACATCCATTACAATTCATTAGCTTTTTTTGGCTTAAAGTTGATGTAATATTACCTTTTTCAAACCAGTACATGACACATGAAACACCCTCGCAGCAGAACAAATAAAAAAAAAAAAAAGAATGTCATTAATTTGAATTGGAACAAAAATAATTTAAATGATGTTATTAGGTTAATTAAATATTTACTTTCTATTACACTTATTTATTATACATTGGGAAATCAGCAACTTCTGTTACAATATCTCTTTTGTAATTACAAAAGAGAATATAGTTTAGTGTCTTTAATTTATTCACATGACAACCATATTGATAGTTAAGCCATTTTAATCCAAACTCAATGTACTTATAAATAAAAAATACATTATATACAAAAACACTTTTATGCTTTTCTTGAGACATCACTCTACATAATTTACATACATAACAGCCAGCAATAAAATAGTTCTCCATGTCACATAAGGCAACTCTTTATATATTCTTGTTTTATGTAAAATTTAGCATATTTAACATTAAAAAAACTCTATTCTCTTTGAAATATGAAAGACAACATATAGTTTTTGAAAGCAAAATGCTCAGTATATTAACAAATAAAGGTGATGTACTTTTTGTTATAGTAGTGCACATGCCTTTCATAAATAAATGGATTTATATTATTAACTTCTGGGTGTTCGTGATGCTATAACTTACATAAACAATATTGGAATACTTAGAAAATGTTTTGAATTCAAAACCACATTTCAATTGTTTAAAGTTATTGACTATGTAATAACATTAAATAATAATATTCAAAACTTGAAAGTTGTCTACTTTGGAAAACATTATCATTCATTCTTATCAAAGGAACATTAACATTTCCTGGCAATCTCCACATCCTACTTTTCATGAAATTTCATATGCTCAAAGAATAAAATGTTTTTATTTATGTAAAAGAATTGAGTGCAATAAATAGAAGAAGTATGGTTGGTGTTTATAAATGAGAAATAATATATTGCCATAGTTTTTGATTCAGGATCAACAGTCCGAAATTCTTGGTTAATGCACATTTGAATCATCTTCTATTTTAGTCCAGGAAACACGATGAGATACCATTTTCTACTTTCCAAATGTTATTCTCAAATATTTTAGGCAGTTTTCTGACAGGAAAAAAATGGAGAATATTAAATGTTGGCTAGGATGTTGGCCTGATCAGATCTGGAGGCTAAATTCCTGTTCAAAGACCCATATCTTACATACTCACTGCTAAATCTGTCCTAGGCCAAGAAAATTTTGATCTTGAATTTGTCACTTTATTAATCACTTACATGTGGGAAGCTGACAACCAATAACATTCTCTCTTGACAGTAATGTTTAGATGAACTGTTCATTAAACATTTGGCCCAGGAATTATGACAAACATATTGGTTTGAAAGACATATTTTGACGAAATGTTTTGTTGGGGAGATTCATACATCATCAGTGTCCACATGCATTGACTTATTCCTTGTCAAAACATTAGCTTCCCAACACATAGTCACAAGTTTTTCTGAACTAAGTCATATTTAAGCACTCTAGAAAAATAAGCACTACCCTGAAAAATCTTATGGGAAGAAAATGCTAAAAATGGGGTAATAATCTACTGACATTGACTTTTACACCCACGTTGAGCTGCATATTGTACACTTTCTTGTCATGTTGATTTAAAGAAGACAGTCTGGAATTATTAGACCCTTTTATTCACTTATAGAGAGCTTAGAGGGACCAAACTACGCATTCCTTAAAAATGCCTTCACCTTTAAATAAGCAAGTGCGATTAGCCTCACGACCTTTTAGAAAATCTGTCTCTTTTTGAAATTGTATTGATGTTTCTGTTTTATTTTTTCTGTTCCTATAATACTATAGCAGATAGAATTTGTTTTTGTGATATTTAGCCCTTAACTCCAAAATAATTTGAGATATGGAGAACTTCCAAAAATCAGTATTAAGAAGAAAAGTGTTTTTCCTGCTATAATTTAATTCTAATAGTAAAGTACTTGTTAACATATAGCCCTCATTGTTTCTAGGAAGACTTCCCTTTTATTTCATTCAGTCATTCGTTTTTAATGTTGGTCAAGCACCATATTTAGGAAAGTTGTTGGCCAGAAGAGGAAATAGTTTGTGCCAGCCAGCTAACAAAATCAAAGGTCAAATCAAGTGATTGAAATGTCAACCAGCAGAGTTTCAAAAATGTGGATTACCAGAGGGTCCCATAGCCTTCTTAGGTCTAATTACATTGAAAGAAACTTTATTCATGGTTAATCTAAAGCGACGGAGTACATGGATCCTCCCACAAGGGCTTTTCACCTTTTTCTAACTTTTAGTGAATATATTCAGGCTGCAGGCATAAAGATGTCCAATATTTTAAAAAATAAGAAGAGGAGAAAAATGAAAAGAGAGATTAAGACTCACATACCTACTTAGACTTCCAGAGATTAGAGATGGCTTGCAGCTCTAACAAACGCATTTCTTCACCATGCTTGACCTGTGGACATGGGATTTCAACCTTAAACTAAGATTATACCCATATGGCTTTGAAAACGGATGGTTTCATAACTGTTCTTGCTAGAAAACTTTGAAGAATTAAGGCAAGTAATTCTATTATGATTTTTATAAGTATCAAAATGTATTGAATAGGCTGAGTGTCATGGCTCATGCCTGTAATCCACTTAGGGAGAACGAAGCAGGAAGATTGCTTTAGGCCAGGAGTTCTAGACCAACCTGGACAACATAGCAAGACCCTGCCTCTAAAAAAAATAGAAAATAGCTGGGTGTGGTGGTGTGTTCCTGTAGTCCCAGCTGCTGGAGAGGCTGAGGAAGGAGGATCTTTTGAGCCTAGGAGTTGAGGTTGCAATGAGTTATGATGATGCCACTGAACTCTGGCCTATGTGACAGAGTGAGACCCTGTCTCAAAAAAAAACAAACAAATGTATGAAGAAACTGGCCATAAAATAAGTTAACACTCAATTCCACTCAACAGCTTCCCCAAAGTCCAAATTTCTATTTCTCAGAATGTATCCCAGGCTTTTATCTTTCGTATTTCAAACTTGCCTGTCAGCCCCCTCTTACTTACTACCATGTGCTGGTAACTTCACCTCTCATTCAGTCTTGCATGGAGCCTTTTCCCCCTTCTGCATCTTCATCTTTGTTATCTCAAACTTTACCACCAGCCAGTATTTCCTATCTACATCACTCAACTATACCTTTATCCTTCAGTACATTACTGACATCTCTGTCCACTGCCAGTTTGTAAAGGAAACTATATTCAAATCTTTTGTCTTAAAACTTTGCAAAACCAAGGAAATATTCTGGGGAAAAAGGAAAGCAAGTAAAACCACAACTCGTCTCTTTTGTTGGTTACCTTACTGCAATCCTTTCCCCCCCTCCTATAATATTTAAATAAGCTTACCATCAGTATTTTGCAGTTACTGAAAATCCTTATACTTCCCATAAATATTTCTTTTTGTTCCATTACATCTCTTGCTATCTTCTGAGGGAGAGGCTGTTTTCTTGGTTTAACTCAATAATTTAGAGAATTAAAAATCCGCCTTTCAACATTTCATGCTCTCATGATATCTCTTTGCTCTTCACCTAATGTCTATTGCTTATATATTCTTAACAATCTGTTGGTGATTTTACATCACTTTGTGGATAGCAGTCAGTGTCTGATTCACACTAGCTCTTTCTAACTTTCCAAATAATTCTCAAATTCCCTTTTCAATTTGACCAGAGCTGTTTGGAAATGTTGATGGAAGTTTTGGCATAGGCACAATAGTCATCCAACAGTAACCCAAAATTCAACAAATATTTGTTGTCCACTGTGCCAGGCTTTATGATAGATGCTGAGTAAATGATAAATAATGTATAATACAGTGTCTTTGCAGTGAGAGAGCCTAAAATTTTCAAGTAAAAGCAAAATGACTCCATGAGGCACTCTTAAAAATCATAAACATATATATATATGTATTCAAAAGTTATATTTATTAATGACCTTCGGTTCTTTAATAGGGTAAAATTATACCTAGTGGGAGAATCAACCATGAAAAAGTGTATTTTATAAAATGTTTTTTACATGAATCAGTTTTATGTCTTTGGGGCATTCCTGCATATCATCCTCCAACAGAAACTTCCTTCAGACTGTCAAATCCTAAAGGATGTTAGTGACCTGAAAAATCCTCTTGGTTTCCTAAATTCCAAATACTAGATTAACTTCAGGGAACCTGGGTTAAGACAGTTTGACCAGCTAAAACTCAGCTTGTGTAAAAAAATGAAGTGTGACTTTGAGAAATTTGAACTTAGAACCTAGCAAATGTTTTACAGTTTCAGGAAACAATAGAGTCTTCATGTACTTTACCCACAATGCTTATTTTGGTTGTCCCACATTTCCTAACTCCATGTACAAGTCATATCTTTTTGGTGCCATACCTGACTCAAATTCACCCCCTTTAGTACTAAGTACGATCATGTCCATACTCTTAAGCCAGCAGTCCCCAGGGACCAGTTTCATGGAAGACAATTTTTCCACAGACTGGGGAGTTGGGGAGATGCTTTTGGGATGATTCACGTACATTACATTTATTGTGCAGTCAAACCTCTCTGCTAATGATAATCTGTATTTGTAGCTGCTCCCCAGAGCTAGCATCACCACCTCAGCTCCACCTCAGATCATCAGGCATTAGATTCTCATAAGGAGCATGCAGTCTAGATTCCTTGCATGCACACTTTACAGTAGGGTTCATGCTCCTATGAAAATCTAATGCCACCATTGATCTGACAGGAGGTGGAGCTTATACAGTGATGCCAGTGATGGGGAGTGGCTGTAAATACAGATGAAGCTTCTGTCACTCACCTCCTGCTGTGCATCCTGGTGCCTAACAGGCCACTGACCAGTACCCAAGGGCTGGGGACCACAGCTCTAAGCCATGTGTGGTTTTAACATGGCTCTATAAAGACTTGATTCATGGTGTTCAAGGCATTCAGTGAAAGCTCTTCACTGTAGTTGGCTTAAGTTACAACTTTAATATTGTCTTTTGAGTGTGTTTTTTTTGTTTTTTATTAAAAGAAAAAATGTAAGAAAAATATGTCATTGAGATTGATTGTAATGGCCAGCTGTTATGATTTCAATGGAAGTATAAGGGCCCCTGCCTAAGGTGCATTGAAGAGTGCCAAGCCTCATAGCAACTCAGCTCATCCTAAAAAGCATCATGGCCTGGAGTGAAAGCTGCAATTTAAAAATCTCCAAGAGACCCATTATTTGCAAATCATTGACACAACAAACTGTAACAACCCTGGTCCTCCTTGTCAATGCATGCTTAGGGAGCTTTTCATCCGCAGAACCTTGCATGCTCAATAACTTTTCGTACTAAAAATCCTTATGAAATTTCTGAAGAAAATAAGCAAGTGCGCATGGGCCAAAATCCACTTTAAACATTAAAAAAGAAAATTATGATTGATTAGACTAATCAGTGGTATCATATTTGGGGAAGAATTATCAGAAGTCCCAGGTAAGTTTTCATGTTATCAGACTGCTTAAAATAAAGCCAACTGGTTACTCAATTTTCTGGCAATAAAAAGCATCTGAAACATCTCTGTTGTCATTTCCTCCCCTTTCTTCCTGCTAAGATCTTAAAAATAAAGTAATGGCTTTCCCTCTAAACTTGAGGAGAGGAAAATATCACTCTGGAGTGTCAACCTTTCTGCCAAGTTTAACCACAAAGAGAATTTTCACAGCTGAGACATTAACTTTGAAAACAAAGGATTTATAGCATAAACATAGAAACAGGTTTTATTGTTAGTAGCCACTGCAGAGATATTATTTCTGAAAGAAGGACATATTTAGGCTTATGCTGTTAATATTTTAATACATGATACTGGCTTTTTGCAGAAAGGTAAGTTAGTTGAATCTTATTAATAGAGCTGATAGTACTTCCAAATATGGTATCATTGGAAAGCCTCTCCCAAATTTTGAAAATAAGAGAAATGTATTCTTTTGGATAACAAGGGAGTAGAAGTATCACCAAGAGAGAATAGAAACTTGGGACATTGACAAGAAAGTAAGCAGTGTTTGAGATTGCTTGGGAATGAGGACTCTGGAATAGAGAAATCCCAAGATATGTAACCAAAATTACTGAAGCAAAAGGCAAGCTATGAAAGAAAATACCCCAGAATATTACAAGAAAAAGATGTTGATTTTGATTCTACAAATATTTCTTCTTGGACCTACTATGGGCCAGTATTCTTATCCATATACAACCACAGATTTATTTCTTCCAATGATTCTGCTAGGTTTGAGTTATTAACCCCATGTTAACAGTTAAAAACTGAAACTTTGAAACTATGAAAAAGTTATTTGCTCACAGTTATACCTATCACCAATTAGCCAACTTATTCCATATCAAGTCTCCTAACTTTAATTCTTTTTTTTAAAATAAACTGTTTCAATGCACATCTAACATTAAAGTACATTTCATTTTTTCAAAGATTTCCATACTTGTCTCCTTTTAGCACCTTAACAAACCACACAGAAGATAAGGTAAGAATTACCATCTGCATTTTACAGAGAGATCCTAGTCACAGATGGGCTAAGCCATTCATTAAATACTGCATATAGATTCTGGTTTCTAAAGTCTAGGTTCTTTTTACTGGGAGATGAAAAGATAAAGAAGCAGATTATACATCTATAACTATAAGTAATATAGATGATATAGTGGTTCTCATTGGAGAACTATTTTGCCTCCCAGGGGACATTTGGCAGTGTCTGGAGAATGTTTTATTTGCCTTCCCTGGGGGTAGGGAGGATGCTGTGGTAGCTAGAGGGTAGAGAACAGGGATTCTGCTAAACATCCTACAATGCACAGCATAGCCCCTCCTAAAAGAACTGTCTGGACCAAAATTGCAATAGTTTGAGAAGTCTTGCTGTAGATGATATAGATATAGTTAATTTAGCCATAGATGATACAGACGTAGACATAAATTTATACCTAGGTAACGTATAGATTGACATGTAGGTATTCTTCTGCTTCCTCTGAACAGGTGGAATCAAATTCACTATAAGTTTAGCTATTTTATTGTTACTTTAGAAGAACCAGCTTTTCTTCTTATTCTTTCTATTTCATTAATTTCTGCTTGCATCTTTATTGTCTTCTAATTTTTTTTTCTTATATGCATCATGTTCTCTTTCACTCTTCCAACTAAAGACAAAAATATTTTGGTTGACCTTTAATAAATACATTTTAGGTTATAAAATGTCCTCTCATTTAAGAGCATCCCACATATTTTGATGCATTATTCTTTTGCTTTCTGTGCCAAATAACATATAATTTCCATTTCCCATTTAAATTGATGGGTTACAAAAGAGTGCATTTTTAAGTTTTCAAATATAACATAAAAAAACAACTTCTTGAACATAAATAGACATTTCTTAAAAGAAGACATACAAATGGCCAAAACAGGTGTATAAAAATGTTCAACATCCACTAATTATCAGGGAAATGCAAGTCAAAACCACAATGAGATATCATCTCACCTCAGGCAGAATGGCTATTATTGAAAATGCCAAATGTAACAGATGCTGGCGAGGATGTGGAGAAAAAGGAACTCTTATACACTGTTGGTGGGAATGTAAATTAGTATAACCACTATGGAAAATGGTATGCAGATTTCTCAAAATATTAAAAATATGCTGCTATATGATCCAGCACTTCGACTAGCAGGTATTTAACCAAAGGAAAAGAAATCAGTGTATTAAAGGGATACCTGTACTCACATGCTTATTGCAGCATTATCCACAGTAGCAAAGATATGGAGTCAAGTTGTGTCCATTGACAGACAAATGAAGAAAGAAAATGTGATATATATACACAATGAAATAGTAGGCCATAAAAAAGATTGCAATTATGTCATTTGCAGCAACCTGGATGGAACTGCAGGTCATTAAGTGAAATAAACCAGATAAAAAAAGACAAATAGTGCATATTCTTACTCATATGTGGGAGCTAAGAGTTGACCTCATTGAAGTAGAGAGTAGAATGACTCATACCAGAGGCTGGGAATGGTGTGGGAGAGGGGAAAAGGGAAAGGGGAGTGAAGAGAGATTGGTCAGTGGGTAGAAACTTACAGTTAGATAGAAGGTATAAGTTCTAATGTTTGAAAGCAGAGTAGGGTGACTATAGTTTAGCAACATTTCTATAATATATTTCAAAGTAGCTAGAAGAGAGAACTTGAAATGTTCCCAACACATGGAAGTGATAAATACTCAAGATGATGGATACCCCAATACCCTAACTTGATCATTACACATTCTATGCATGCAACAAAATATCACATGTACCCCATAAATATGTAAAATATTATGTATCAATAAAAATTCAAAAATTTTAAAAAACCAACTCTTTATTATTGACTTCTTGTTTAATTGCCTTATTCTCTAGGATCCCATACAGCTGTAGTGTGGGGCCACATTCTAGTCCACAGCTTCAAACTCTAAGTTCTAGTCCCCAATCAGGCGTGATGATCTACTGGAGGCGTCCTCAGTGTGGCCTGCCCAGGACATTTATCTAGCCCTCTGGGTGTTTTTGCCGCCGCTGCCTGTCCTGCTTAGCAGCCGACTCGTCCCGGGCCCACAGTGCGCACTCTCCAACGGTCTGAGGGACAGTGAACTGGCCCCCTGTTTAAAAAGTTTGAGAACCCCTGATACTGGTTCCCAATATTAAACACATGCCAAATCCTCAGCTCCCCTGTATAATTCTGGGCTTGGAAATACGGAGAAGGTAGTTTTAGCCTTGATGTCTGTGCTTCATTTATATTCTACTTAGGATTGAGGGGGGATGCAACACAGCATGAATTCCTTGTGTCATCTTGCCTAATGTCCCCACCTTTTAAAAAAAATTCACATGCCTAAGTAAGGTTGACGTTGATCTTTTAGTAAAAATAGTTTATATTAAGTTTAATATAGAACATGATGAGAGACCAAGGTTGAGGTTGAGACACATAACAAAATAACTGCTCAGGAATTACTTGGAATCCTAATAGCAAAGGAAGGACAGGAGCGAGTGCTCAAGGAGCTGTTACACAGGTGTGGAATGATGAGTAGTTGCCTCTGAGAATGGGAAAGAAGAAGAAATAATGCGGCATACAGTTACCTTCTGCTGAATGGAGAAGTAAATCAAGAGATTATTTAGAACCAAGGAGAGAACACAGTAGTGGATAGTAACATAATTTTCTTTCCAAGTAAGTTTACATGTCACACTATTACTATGGTATATCCATTTTAAGAAAATAGCTGTTGTTTTTGAACTAGAAGGTCCTGTGAATCATTTTGATATGTTTAATTTTATTTGTTGTATGCTACTTTTAAATTTGATATCACTCTGTAAAATAAGTGTGAACGGCCTTTGATTTACCAAGAAAAATTTAAAAAGAAAGAGCACATATGCAAATATGAGGACCTCAAATTTGTTATTTTCTTTCAAATTTGCCTAAAGAAAGTGAGGTGAGAAGTGGGAGGGAGGAGGCTTAAGATACTTTCCAGATGAAGTGTCTGGATCTTATCAATTTCACAGCCCAGAAAAGTTCTTCACATTTGGGAGTTATATTTTATTATTGAGTTGGAACAAACAGTGAGAAGGTAGATCACATTACAGAATATAAGATATTTTAAAACTTTTTCCCATGCTTAAGACCGAATTTTCCTCCCTAAAATTATAAAATGAATTTCATGCTTACAAAAGATGGCAAACCGATTGCCCAAGGAGAAATCTGTTTTCTATTTGTGGAGCAGGTCTAATACAACTAGCCCTGCCTGTACTCCCACACATAGAAATGTTTTCTAGTGTTGGATTCTAGTACGTTCAGAGGATATGGTGAGCTCAAATAAAGCGTGATTAATTATCAGAAAGTGCTTCCCATCTCTGGCAGGATGTGTTCAGCATGACAGTAGTACGGCTGGCATAGCAGGGGTCAGCAAACTTTTCCTGTAAAGGGCCAGATAAGTAAATAATGTTGGCTTTGTAGGTCACATGATCTCTGTGCAACTACTCAACTCTGCTGTTGTAGCATGAAAGCAGCCGTAAGACAATACATAAATAAACAGGCAGGGCTGCGTGCCAACAAAACTTTATTTACAAAACCAGGTGGCGGGTTAGATTTGTCTCACGGGCTATACTTTACTGACCCTTGTCTTATAGCTCCAATGGACCAGAAAATAAGGCATTATGTGTCTTCAGGCAGGTAAATTGATCATTACACCATTCTACTGGTTATGTAACTGCCCCTGTGAGAGGTTAATCACTGGCAAGTGGTAAAACACAGATATGAGAACCTAGTTTTCCTGCCTTTTAGTACAAATACCAGTACATGACCAAGTCATGGTATCCAATTGGTACCAATTTGAGAAAGACCCAGAAAGTAGTAATTTTTAAACAGTGATACTATGTCCCTTGTGACCTTTAAAATGTATATTATCTTCACCACTTTCTGTTTAAAAGTTCCACTTTATGCAAATCTATGGAGCCTGAAGTGATGTGGAAAGCTGGCAATTTTCTCATACATTTAACTGAGGGGAGAACCAGTACAGATAACGTAGATCCAAAAGTGACTATATTGTCCTAAATTTCATGGTTTACCTATCTACATCCCCCTAAATGCACAGAATAATTGCCCACTTCATTTTGTGCCTACTACATTATGTATTTTATATTTATCAAAGCAATCAATATAATTGTTCAAAGAATTCAAGTTTACTGAACCACAGTAGGGTGTTAGATTAAAGGATTACACAGATTCATCTCTCAGTAATAAACATATCACTACAAATTGTTGTGTCCAAATATTTGTCCTGAAGAGATAAGCAAGTGTTAAAAATGCCAGCTTAACTACCTAAGCATCAAAGTGCCAATAAAGTTAAATGTATCCAGCAGAAAACAGCAGTCTATATCCACTCTCTTATAATTCTTCCCCAAATCCCAAACTCCAAATGCATTTTATTTTACATTATATTATAATATATAATATATGTTATAAAATGCATTTTATAAACATCTGAAATCTGATAAAATATGAGATATGATTAATAATTACATATACTATGTTGGTAAACAATTTTATTTTTCTGTGATGTTTGTTGTTATGCAATTCTTAAAAAGACAAGAGATCTGTGGTCTGACATCCATGTCTTATTGGGCAAATGGGCACAGGGAATAAAAAGTCTTCCTTATACACTGCTGCAAAAGCATGTGGAGACTGTGCTCTTTTAAGGACAAATAAAATGACCAAGAACGGTAAACATTAGGGGGGAAAATGCAGAAACTTTGGATTAACAGTGGCTTGGGGAACCTGTGGTCTTGGGGCCATATGTGCCCTTCCGGATCCTTGAGTACGGCCTTTTGACTTAACCCAAATTTTGCAGAATGAAGTTTGGGTTCGGTGGAGGGGCTGCACTGGGGCATCTGGAGGGCCACATGAGGCTTTGAGGCCTCAGCTTCCCCACCCCACAAAACCATTTAAAAATTTCCTCAGTTCTGTGAATGATTGCTACAATAACTTTGAGACATGCCATTCTACATAAACAGAACATGAGCTATTCATTTCTACAGGGTACTATATAAAGAATATGAAGTAAATTGTACACTGGCAAAATATGTTGGGAAATAATGTGATTATATGGATAGTTAATAACCACTCAAACTTCTTAACACTAATAGACTAATGTTCCAGGTAATTTAGTTTGCTGTAGTTAGGTGAGTATATCTGTTCCCCTTTTCAAATGACTGATAGAGAATGTGGCTATGATATATAGTTTTTATTAAGATGATTTTATTGGTTCATCAGTCAGGTAGATGGATAAGATGCAACATAACTCTCTATCATGAATTTGTGTACAATGTGGAAAAATGATCAACTTTGAGAACTTCACATTTTGTGGTTTATCTTTTTAAACAAATAGACATGCAAATCAGTAAGCATTATTTATAGTTATAGCTATAGCTATATAAATATAGTATTAGAAACTGAGTGGTCTTTTATAATATGTTCTCCCCTTTTTAAATATTAATGCCTTTCCTCAGGATTCATTTGCCACCTTGAATAAAGACTTCATCTCTCAGCCTCAAAGCACAGCTAGGTGTTGTGATGAAACTGCTCTGGCCAGTTAGTAAGTGGAGCTCTGCTATGGCAATCTCTTTTTTAAAAAAAATATGCCTTTGTTTCTCTTTCTTAATTGTCCCTTTTTTCCTGCTGGCTGGCTGGTAGATGTGATTCCAGGAGTTGCACCAGACAGCCATCCTACCATGGCTTGACATTGATAATGGAGGCCACACAACAGACAGCAGTGGTCCCTGACAATGCAGAAACCACAGTAGCCTTGAACTGATTATGTCAAGAGCTTTTTGTGAAACAGAAATAAAATTCTGTCCTCTTTAAGCTATTATTTTCAGATCCTACTTATAAATATATACATATACACAAATGCACATAACTGGAAACATACTCTAAATAATGTTTTATAATCACTGTAGATTACGTAGGAGTGCATTCTTACCCTCTGAATAATGCAATCACCATCAATAAGGTACCTAATATTAACAGTAGATGTGTACAGGGCTCCTGAAGATGAGATTAACCACAGTGCCTCTCAGAGGGAAGGTGATGGTTAATGTGTTTTAGTTCCCTGGGGGCTCACTCTCCTTTCTTAATTTGGAGTCTTTGCCAGTTCTTTGCCCTTTCCTAGGAGCCTCTTCCCTTCCTTCTTCCTCTGGATTCCTCTTTTTCTTATCATCCTTCTGGTCTTTGCTTTGAAATTGCTTCTTCTTCAAGCCCACCCTAAATTCAAATCAAAATTTGAATTCTGCTTACTAATTTGGTTCTATGGCAGCATGCATTTCCTCTAAAGTAGCAGATGCTATAATATAGTGAAATTGTCTATTGATGCTCATGAGAGAAAATTTCCTAAAGGCAGGAACTGTGTCAGACATGCTCCTCTACATTATTATTTTCAGCAGAGTCTTGATAAATATTGTTAGATAACTTAATGGATGCCTTAACAAAGTCTCATTATTTTCACTTTTGCCACCATATCAAAAAATAATAGCCCCTCTTTTTTTTACAGAACACTCTGATGTTGCTTACATAGCCTTCTTTATCTACCTTTTAGAATATCATTTCCAAGCCATTTTAACTCCTCCATCTTATTCAGCCTGAAGTGCATCTTTCTCAAGTTTGCAAATAATAAAGACATTTTTTAACATTAATTTTACTAATTTTTGTATTCCTTTCCTTTTGCTAAAAAAATAGAGTCAAAGATAAAAAAAAATTAAAGGGTAAATTCAAATATCAAACTACAGGTGAATATGTTGAATTGTATAAATGAGCCTCTCTTCTCATTTTTAGCATCCTGGCAGGTCAAGTGATTAGTTATAGCAGTGTGACAGGGTACACACAAGAAATATAGAGAATAAATCATCCTCATTGTTGGAAAGAAAGAAGCAAGTTTCTCAAGAAACATTTCTGGTCCTGAATCCTAAGAGAGGTTTCTCACATGGGACAATTTATAGAGGGCATTGTGCAATGCAGTGGGCAATATCATTCAATACGTTATGCAGAAAGAGCAGAAATTAAATTTATATAGCCAATTCTTGTAGCTGCATTTTATAAAAGTGAAAGGTGTAACAATGACGTAAAATTCAGTGAAGGTGACTGGGTGATGGTGTCTAATTTGATCAAAAGAGAACATTTGATTTTCCAAAGAAGTGGAGGGGTGACAGGCACCTTGGAGAACTCTCTCTTGAGCTTGCTTTTGAAAGACTGTTACTAACAGCCAAATAGCAATTAGTTCAAGGTTTTCCTGTAGGACAAAAAGACTGAAGTCTTTTTGTTCTTAACAGTTTTTTAAATTCCTAAGCCTGAAAAACCATGTAAGTGCTATTATTTTTATTAAGAGAATTAAGGATTTTCTACATTATTCTCAGCAGAATGGAGAAACTACCACCTCTTCCAGAATGTATCTACACAAAAGACAAACAAACAAACAAAAATACTTTTTTGTTTTGTTTCACATCAGAAGCTCTTGGAACACAGATCTTGAATAAATCCTGTATAAAGACTTTGAATTTTTACAAAATGGCAACTCAGAGAGCAAATTCAGTCTGTTTTCATGAGAGAAAGAGCTTTGGTCATTCCACCACAGTGATAAATGACTCCAAATTCAAATGTCCCTAATTATGTTCCTGATACTCAAAACCATTTGTCCTTTAAAACATGCAAAGATTTTCTGCCATTTTGTGACCATATGAGCTGCATTTTAGAAGTAAATCAACATATTGTATGTAGTTTCCAAAGTATGCTTTAGTACTTAATGAATTTTATACAATACAGTTAACATTTCAACAGTGACAGGAAAGTAGAGTAAATATTAATCTCCCTACCCAATTAATCTAAACAAAATTGTCACCCTATAGTAAAAGAGTTTTTATATAGCTGTGTTACCCTGTGTCAAAAGGAATGGCATAAACAAAATTTACAATTACAAATTTGGCAACATGTCAAGCATCTCCAGGGCCTTTTTGACCTTTTAATATTTTTTTGCCAGATCCAAGTTATTTTGCATTTGATACAAGTAGAAATAATAATCTAGGCACATAACAATGTAAGAAAACATAGCGACTCCTGTCCAACAGAAAGTCAGTGGGTGATGTGCCTAAAACACTCAGTAACTGCTTGTCTTTTTTAGTAGCTTAGGGCTATTGTGGAATAGGTACTAGCATTTGTGCTTCTGCCTTGAATTTAGTTGGAAGCAGAAGATTGTGATTACAAATCTAAGAAATCTGGGAACAATAGGAAGCAGCAGGCATACAAAGGGAACACTGGGGAATGTGTTCAAGACCTATGAAATTTAAAGGAAGCCTCTGTTTTGTACAAAAGTAACAAAGGTTGAGCATTCCTGATCTGAAAATATGAAATCCCAAAAGCTCCAAAATCTGAAATTTTTTGAGTGCAGACATGATGCTGCAAATGGAAAACACTACACCTGACCTCATGTAACAAGTTGCACTCAAAATTCAGGTACAAATCACAATTCATTCAGTGTTCCCAAGGGAAAAAGGCCCTCCCACCCCCCTTCAGCACATGATATATCTTTGCTGCACACAAACAGATTTCCCCACTCAGTCATGTCCACAAAGGATAATACAATGGCACACGTGCAGGCTGATGCACAGCTATGACAGGTTTTCCACAATGCCTCCCCCATGGGACCAAGACTTATGTGTATCAGC
Source organism: Cheirogaleus medius (assembly GCA_008086735.1). Taxonomy (NCBI): domain Eukaryota; kingdom Metazoa; phylum Chordata; class Mammalia; order Primates; family Cheirogaleidae; genus Cheirogaleus; species Cheirogaleus medius. Next base: position 61,882,416 of record VBSM01000529.1, read on the forward strand.
CGCTCTCTATGTGTTTTTTCTTATTCTCTGCCCTTTAGTATAAAGATAATGTTTAAAATGTCACAAAGGCCTGCAACCACCCCCCTGTAATAGTGATAAGAAAAAAAGGAAGCATTGATGTTTATTTATAGCACAGAAAGTCAAGCAACTAGACAACAGTGTAAGTATGAAATGTCTTACAGAAGAGTATGATGTTGCAATGATTACTATATATAACTTGAAGAAACAGAAGAATAAACTGTTGGATTTTATGCTGAAAATGATCAACAGAAGTTAATGGATAATAGTGAAACACTGCATAAAGCTAAAAATGAAGATCTTGATTGTGTATTAAAAGAGTGGATTCATTGGTGCTACAGTGAACACATGCCACTTAATGGCATATACTGATCATGAAACAAGCAAAGATCTATCAAGATGACTGCAAATTAAAGGGAACTGTGAATATTCATTAGGCTGGTTGCAGAAATTTATGAAAAAAATGCAGCATTAATTTTTTAACGATTTGTGGTGATAAAGCATCTGCTGCTCATGAAACAGTGAAGAAATTCATTGATGAGTTTACCAAGTTTGTAGTTAATGAAAATCTGATATCAAAACAAGTCTGTCATGCTGTTGAAATGACACTGTTTTGATATTATTGCCCCAGAAAGACACTGACTACGGCTGATGAGACAGCCCCTACAGGAATTAAGGATGCCAAGGACAGAATAACTGTGCAGAGATATGCTAATGCAGCAGACAAACCCAAGTGTAAAAAACTTGCTGTGATAGGCAAAAGCTTGGGTCCTCACTGTTTTCAAGGAGTGAATTTCTTCCCAGACCATTATTATGCTAACAAAAAAGTATGGATCCCCAAGGACATCTTTTCTAATTGGTTTCAAAAACATTTTGTACCAGCAGCTTGTGCTCACTGCAAGAAAGCTGAGCTGGATGAAGACTACAAAATTTTGTTATTCTTTGACAAATGTTCTATTTATCCTTCAGCTGAAATTCCCATCAAAAATAACATGTATACCATGTACTTGTCCCCAATTGTGACTTCATTATTTCAGTCATGTGATCAGGGTTTCCTTAGGCCAATGAAGAGCAAATATAAAAACACTGTCTTGAACAGCATGCTAGCATCAGTGGACAGCGTCAAGGGTGTAGAAGGTTTTCAAAAGGAATTTAGCATGAAGATTGTCATAAATGCTAATACTTGGAACACAGCGGCTTAAGGCAGAGTTATGCATGCCTGGTACAGCTTCTGACCTGCTATGATGTTCCATGATGATGATGAACAAGGTGGTGACTTTGAAGCATTCTGTGTGTCAAATGGAAAAAGAAATGTCTGATCTCCTTACATATGCGAAAGATATACCTTCAGAGTCAGTCAGTGAGCTGGAAAGTGGATATTGAAGAAGTTTTTAACATCATAATGAGGCTCCAGGTGTTCGTGCATTGACCAATGGTAAAACAGCTGACAGGGTTCCAAAGTGATTGTGATAATAGTGACAATGAAGATGATGTTGTTAAAGTTGCAGAAAAAGTGCCTATGATGACATGGTGAAAATGTGTGATGGGCTTATTGAAGGACTAGGGCAGCATGCATTCACAACAGAACAAGAAAACATGTCAGTTTATAAAATCAAAAAGAGACTTCTAAGAAAAATCCGTTGTTAATGAGGCAGATGATTCTGGAAGAAACCTTTTAAAAAGCCATCCAGCAGAATGCCTCCTCATCCCTAGAGGACCCACTTCCTGGTCCCTCAACTGCTTCTGATGTTTCTTCTCACCTAAAGTAATAAAATACAGTGTACATTAACCTTTTAACTAAAATACAGTATTGTAAGTGGAGACGGAGAGACTGACGTTTTTGATTGTTGCTGTTGTTTAACAGCTGATACAGGTATTTGGTAACACTACTGTGCTGCTTAGTTATCCTGAACACATTACTTTTCACTGTATTAATGGTATGTCATTTTTTTAAAACTAAGTACTTATGTGTGAATAAGTGTAAGAAAATGATTGCTGATTGGTAGCATGTAAACTCAGAGTCAGGAATGAAGGTGATGCCGAACAACCACAGATGGTCCACTTAGGTGGCTGAGTTAGTGACACCTTTGCTTCCTGATGGTTCAGTGTACACAAACTTCATTTCAGGTGAAAAATTATTAAAAATATTGTATAAAATTACCTTGTATATAAACCATAAATAAATTTCATGTTTAGATTCTGGTCCCATTCCTGAGGTATCTCATTATATATATGCAAATATTTCTAAATCCAAAAAAAAATTGAAATCCAAAATACTTCTAGTCCCAAGCATTTCAGAGAAGGGAAACTCAACCCGTAACAATAGTATCTACCTTGTAGGATTTTGGGGAGGATTAAATGAAGTAAGATAAATAAAGTATTAGAATAGTTCCTGGCACACAGTAAGAACTATTTAAATGTTAGCTATTATTTATTGTTTCTAATTATGAAAAGAACATCCCAAGCTTTATGTCACTTGCTTGCCATGTCACCACTAGGAAGTAACAGAGAATGAATGTCTCACTGACTAGAATTCTTTCTATGACATCAATGTCAAAAAAGTAACCCACTTCATAAAATTAATTTTTTTTTAAAACAGGAGTCTTACTAGAAAAAGGAAGCCCTCAGTAGGAGTCCAGAATTTAATTTGATACTTAGAGGCATAACATTTAACCCTATTTATTTCTTCATTCATTCTATTTGTCAACATGTATTTAAGAGTATCTGCTTTGTGTAAAATTCTATACGGGACTTTCTTTAAGACTAAAAATTTTAAAGCTTATATGTAATCAGCATATAATTTAGTAGGTACAATTCATAGTTATCTGTAACACCAGGTTATGAGAGCCATCACATGAGAGGTACACAGAATTCAAGGGCAGGAAAGAGGGAAAAAGTCTAACTGGATTTCTTAGGAAATTAATCATGTGGGAAACGACATATGGACTGGGCCTTTGTGAAGGGATGGATAGAATTTCAATAGTAAATATCAGGATGAGAGAGTACTCCAGAGGGAACAGCATGAACAAAAACAGAGAGCTGGGAAATATGGTATTTCAAAATTAGAGTATTTTTACTTTTTTTACATACCTGACTTAAAGTATCCCACAAGGATACATAAATTATAACAAAGTAATATGATTAATAATTATATTAAAAAAACACTTCAGGTATTTTTTGGTTGAGTTCAGGCTGCTAATAGTAAGAAGCAAAGCTGGAAAAGTGATTTTGGACCACAGTTTAGAGATTTTGAAATGCCGAACTAAGAAAGTTTTATTTTAGTCATAGGGAGTCAGAAGGCATAGAAATTGTGTGAGCAAGAGTTGAAAGGGTATTAATGGGGCACTTGAAAGAGCACCAGGCAGCAAGTTTGAAGATGGGTTGAAATAGGGGTGGTAAAAACAGAGGATGGACTAATTGGAGGAAGGAGATCTAGACAGGGAGTGAAAACATTTTGTGGTAAGATTATGACTGTAAGAATGGAAAGGGAGAGAAAGCCGTGAGAGATAAGAGTAGAAGCATTCAGGAAAGAAAAAAGTTTTTACAATTAAAGTAGTAACACAAAGGAAATGTCTGTGCAGAATAAGTAGGATTTACTTCATTTTTTTGTTTGCTTGCTTTCATCTAAGATGGATGCAAATTCTCAGGGTTGTTGCTTCAAGTTGTAACCTTCTCCTTCCCAGCCCGATTGCCTCCAGCCATGGGTCTAGGGGATAAGAGGGAGGTAGACAGGCAATCAGACTCTCTCTCTTCATTTAGGCAGGAATGAAAGACTTTTGGGAGAATACAGATGTGTGCATGTAATAAATCTCAACAGAGCCGTCCCGGAGAGATTCACAGCCCAGGATTTGGACTAGAGAGATGAAAATAATTCAATTTGGCACTCTGTAGCTATAAAGAACCTTTCAACTGAGAATGCCTGAATATATTCAACTTTCAATTAGCTATGCTAATCAACCATCTACATTGTATGAAGAGCAAATAACATGAAATAGCAGGAAAATCACCTTACTCTACTATATGATTTTGAAAGGTTTATGATTGCAATCACATACATTTGATGATAAGGCAAACCTGAATACAAGGCAACTCTTCATTGTCCCAGTAGAAAGATTTTTGGGGGGTGAAGGGGACAGTGTGAATGCATAAACACTGAAGCATGTAGATTAAATAGCCAAATAGCTACTTCTAATATTTATTAATTTAATTATACACAGTTAAGGTCAAATATTTGACTAAACAATATGAATTTATAAAATGTTCTCAAGCCAAAATTTTATGAAATAATTTTATTAAGCTCTTCACATGATTTCCAACATCAGTGACATCCCCATCACCCAAGTCCCCTTTTGAGCCATCTTCCTCAATCTTCCAGAGCACAGCTTCTGTCAAAGCTGTTTGAGTTAATTTTGAATCTATATATGATGCTGTCACTAGAAGTTTTACCTCTAGTTGCAAGTGCCCGTTCATATACCATGCTAGCATTTTTAAAAATTTTCCTGAAGGTATATTTTTTTTGTCTCCACAAAGTAAAAATTATTTATTTTTAAAGATGATCTTTAGAAGGCTTTTTTATAGCAAGACCCAACACATACAAAATTGTAAGATGATGCATCCAAGAATAACTAAATGTATTTATCTCCTTTTTCTTTGATCGACCAATTCTCTTATGTGATATCTATAAATATTACAGACTAGCATTGATTGAGGTTATCCTAGGCCTATATTCAAAATAAAATAATTGAGAGATCATACTTCATAAGACAGACTTTGCAAGAACTCAAATACATGACAGTTCTCCTTTTTCAGATACGAATTTTTCAGAGGGAAAAAATGGCTTATATATGGGGGCATAGGGCAATTAAGTATGAATTTATCTGATGTTTTACAAATTTACATTTCAAGCTAAAGAATGAAACCAAATGTAATAACTGTTTACTTTAACTTCTCTCACTGCCCTTCACTTGGTTCCTCTTTGCTAACTGTCCCTCCAGTGTGGAGCAGAGAAAGACATTACCCTATCTACAAATGGTTCCGGATATGATCATTTGACTTAGGATTTTTTTACTTTGGGACAGTGTATAAGTGATAGACCTTCAGTATGTTCCTTGACTTATGATGGGGAGACATCTGGATAAAACCATTGTAAGTTGAAAATGATATTAAAATGTATTGTACACGAAAGTGTGTTATATGGGGATAACTAACACGACTGGTTACATAATTTGTGGGGTCTAGTACAAAGTGAAAATGCAGGAGTTCTTGTTAAAATACTATTAGGACTTTTAAGATGATGACAGCAGAACATTAAACAAAGTGCGGGGCCCTTCCAAGCATGGGGCCCTGTTCAACTGCACGAGCTGCAGGCCCATGAAGCCGATCCTGAAAACTAATCCTGCTTGTCTTGGCTGTGTCTTGAGTGACTGGGAGAGAGACGGTGAAGGAAGGAAGGTTCAGTGTTTTGAGAACTTTCAAAACTTGTATGTGTAAAGGAGCTTTACTACCTCTACAGGATTCAAAAAGCTCACCTGAAATATGCAGTCTAAATCTGCTGTATTTCTAGATGATTTCTTCTTTCATTTGGGTTTATAAATTATGTCTGATGAGAGAGTGAGAGAGAGAGAGAAAGTAAAACTGGAAAAAAATTAAGAATTTCAAATTTCAAAGTTTACGGATAACTGAAAGTTGCTATTTAGACTTTTCTGAGAAGAAAAATCAAGAATTGATATTCTTTATTTGTACAATGTACATGTCAAGGGTAGGCATTTTTTTTTTCCTGTGGATGCTAAACAAATCATATCTCCTATGAAAATGGCCAGTTATTTGTCAAGAGTTTATTTCCACAAAGTCACATATGTCTCCTCATAAGAAACTTTTAATTTGATATGAAAAAAAATTCTATTAGAAAATCTTGTCATTTAAATTATAGAGGATTTTCACAAATGGAACAAAAGGTCTTGCTATGACTTCAGAAAAAAAGTCTTGTCCCGCTGAGGAAGAACAAACATTTCCTGTTATGAGTAAAAGTAACATCAAGACTTGAACTCAGAGATGAAAAATCAAAATGGGAATTGTGAGTGGGTGTGGCAAACTAAATTCCTCTGATGGATTATCTTTGGGGAGCTATAAATTTACACTGTCTTAAAATTAAAAATAGAAAAAAGGCATTAGAACATGTGAACCTATTCATTTTATGCAACTATTTGACTAAATGTTTACACTAAAATATTAACAACACTTCACTGTAAAAATAAAATACATTGAAGGGAACATGTTGTCAAAACACAGTACTCCCTTATTGTCATAATGGGTAGCAGTTAGTTCATCATGAGAGACAGGATAACCTATGGAAAAGAGGTAGATTTAACCATTTGTAACTAAAGAAAGGGGTATTTCTGAGCTAACCTCCAAAGTTGGAAATATGATATCTTGTGCAGCTATGAAGAAATTAATTGTAGGTTGTGTGTACAATTAATTTAAAAATAGCTAAAAAATTCAATAGGCCAAATAGAGAATAATTTGGATTAGCAATATCATAAGCTTCCCTTAGAGTAAATGCTCTGTAAAAAGTTGTTTTGCAGGAGCAGCCCCCAAACATGCAAAACAATCTGACAGTGCAGAAACAATAACAGCTGAGACAAGCCTCATGAAGGGACAGGCTTCAGGACCACCTAAATCTAGGCTTTGTGTTCATGGGTGTGTGTCAGTTCTTCTCTTTGAGCCTTATTTTCCTCATCTAATAATCAGGCAGGAGCATTATAGGGTAACATACTGCATGTCATTAATTCCAAATCATGGATTGCTTTCTCATTTTAACAAATCAGGATGTGTCTTACAACTGACGTTGACTTAGACTCAATAAAATGTAGTATATAAGATTTCTTGCACTTGGAGGCACTCACTAGCTGTAACTTACTTTAATCAGCTTTGTGCTATCCCTTTTCATACTCTACTTTAGTGATTTCGTACATTTTCAATGTGTCACCTACACAATAAAGAATTTCAAATTTATCAACATCAGACTCAACTCTTAACCTGAATTTGAAAATAGAGTACCAGCTTTCCCAGCTAGGTGACCACAGGGAATACCACAGGGAATATGCTGAATCCCCTTGCATATTGGTTATCTAACAAGTAAAATGGTGAGAAGACTTTCTCCATAGGGCTGTTGTGTTGGCTACATGAGAAAAGTTATGTGGTATTAATAACAGCCTTTATAATAAATCAGTAAACATAAATGTTTCCCTGAGTTCTGTGAGCCACTCTAGCAAATTAGCAGATCCCAAGAGGGAGGTATGGAAACCCCAACTTGAAGCCAGTCAGTCAGAAGTTCCAGAGGCTGGCACTTAGGACTGATATTTGAATTGTGGCAGTCTTTGCGGACTGAACCTTCAACCCATGGGATCTGACACTATCTCTAGGTAATATTGTCAGAGTAGAACTGAATTAGAGGACACTTATTAGGTATCTGCTGCAAAATTGCTTGCTTGCTTGGCGTGTAAGGAAAAGAGAAAACCCCCACACATCTGATCACAGAAGTTGTCTGTGTTGATTGTTGTTGAGTAAGAGAATTGAAAAAGCACTTTGAGTTCATTTTTTCCATACAGAGGATGCTAATAAAATCAATGTAAATCTGTCCATTTATTTAAAAAATGTTTTTATGTATAAAATATGTATAATATATTACATATATCATGTCCTGTAGTATATATAATGTACAATATATATAAAATGTGTGTGTGTTTTACTGAAAACCTACCACATACCAGGCGCTCTTCTAGGCTCTGATGATTTAGACATAACTCATGTCAAGTTCTTGGCTTTATAACCATCCTGTGCCTTGATCTGCCTCCATTTTCTCATCTGTAAAGTCAAGAGAAAAACACTGTCTGTATTGTAGGATTGCTCTGAGAATTAATTGAGCTAATGTTTGTAAGTGCTTGGTAGAGTGGCCAGCGGAGAATAAGGGTTAGCTGTTATCATTATTATCTATTCTCATGCTGCATTATGTGGTGTTTATGGACAGACTCTGAAATTAGACTGGTTGGGCTAAAATTCCTGTTAACTACCTACCAGCTGTGTGACCTTAGACTACTTACTTGATCTCTTTGCACTTCTGCTTTACTATCTGTAAAATAGGGATAATAAGACCCATCTCATGGTGTTTATGAGGATTAAATATTGTGATATTTGTATAGCACTAATTGTCTGGCACATAGTAAGATCTATATGAGTATTTATCAAGTCAAATTAATAAATAAAATTGTGCTTCCTTTTATATGAAATCCTGGAACATGCAAAACTTATTAATAATGATAGAAATCTGATCAGTGATTTCCAGTGGCGAGTGGTGAGAAAGGATTAATTGCAAAGGGGCAGAAAGATAATTTTTGGAACAAAAGCAATGTTCTATATCTTAATTAGAATGGTGGTTACACAAAGGTCTGTCAAAACTCATCAAACTGTACACTTAGAAATGGGCACATTTCTATAAATGTATAGTATGCTTCAATAAATTTGAAAAAGAGTTACAGCAAATGTTTGCTCAAGCAGCACTTAGGCTAAAATAGGAATGATGAGAAAATGATGAATGGAGTCTTGCACATTATCTGCAAAGCGGCCATATTTAGATGTGGTCATCCATTGTGTTTGGTCAGGAGCAGAGATTTTGAATTTTGATGGACCCATGTATGTACTATTAAACTTATTATGTATGTGATGAAAGAAAAACACTGCTCCTAGATAATAGATGAGACAGATGAAAAATGTGCCCTTGGGCTTGTCGCGTCTTCTGAACATTAGTTTCCTCCTTTGTGAGTTAAGGGAATTGGGTTATTCCTGTGACCTTTCACTTCTAAAATTCTTTGGGTCTGTGACTTAGAAATACCATAATAATTAGTCAGAGATAGAGCTGGAAACACTTTCTTTTCTTTCTTTCCTTTTCTTCTTTTTTGCAACTTTTAATCCTCAGGATCATTACTAATAAGGGGCAATTTAAATGAAGACAAGGATGAGTAATTTTTCTTTGAATCATCTCTTGGCAAACCCATAGCATTAAAAGTTTTATTTGTAAATTGGTATTTTTTTAGTTATTTCTTAAAACTACTGTTGTCTGTGAATATGCTGTCTGATTCACTGAGGTTTAATTTGCTTTGGGGATCTTAAAAAAATAAACTGCACAGCAGTACCATTAGATTCCTCAAATTCCGTTTGACGTAGCACTCATTATCAAAAGGTTAATGCCAGAAATAAAGCTAGCCTCACATGTCGTTACTATATGTTTGAATGACGGGAAGTGAGCTAGTGCTCCTACTAAAACCAGATTATTTCTGTTTGAAAAATGTTGGGAAAAGCACACTGCTCGAGTTTATAGAAGCTATTTGTTAGTTTTTGGGCTATCAGACACGTTTAATTTATATTTACACCAAACAGTAAGACTTTCAGAAATCTATGTATGGTATATTTAATGCAGCTGGGTTTCTTTTTTGTAAATACCTATAGTTGTTTTCTTTCATTTTTGAACAAAAGCGTTTATTCACTTTTATTTGCAGATGAGCTTTTTAGAATTATGTAATACAGTTTTTGCACGGATATTTGAGATGATTATAAAAAATGTGTCCCTTGGTATATCATTATAACTACATGTTACTATTGTGCAATATAAATGAGAAGTTTTAGAAGGGTATAGCCTCAAAGTGAGACAATAAATACAAACAAAGCACTTTTTTTCCCTTAATAGTTCCAATTACCTCATTAATATTTGTTTAGATGCAGCAAGCAGAGAATATACTTTGTAACATCTGTTTGTTGAAGGGGGTTTTCACTGAATCACAATTGGCCACTAATAGCTGCAACAAAGAAAATTATGAGAAGATTGTTTCTAAAGCACAAATGCTTTTTTGCCGTTGTTTTCCAGCAGTGAATATGCTTTTAGGAAAAGAAAAGAAAAGAAATAAACGTTAAAGAGAGTAGCACAGTAGTCTCCCGGCTGTGTATGTCACATATTCTGTGAATGGGAGCATCATTGTGTTACTGGATAGCTAAACGACTGCTTACGTGATCGATAAAGAACATTATCTTAAATCATAGCATGAATTCCCAATATCATACATAAAATCAATAAAACACACAAAGAACAGGACTGAAATTTTCCACTAAAAGATTGCCTGCTGCTTTGGAAAATAATATTTAGTAGGTTGGATTTTTTGTTGTTGTTGTTTTACTAATTATGAGCTCAGTGGCAGTTTATTCTGCAGTAAATCTGCTGGTGTGAGATTAAACCTGTTATTGAACAGAGTTTTGAATCTACTGCAAGGCACTCATCACTGCTGGAGAGTGAACATTGCTGTTATCTCATTTAAAAGTTGGCCAGCAAAGCAGCCCATTTGTTTAAAATGCAATTAAGCTGGTGTCTTGAAGAGAAATTAGCAAGGAGTACTTCATTTTGGAGGCATAAGAGGTCTGTTCGTAGACACATTAATCCTGTGATTTGGGACATCGTTGCAATTTGGGACTCTGTTCTGAAAGGCTGTTCAAAACGCACAGGCACAAAAGGAGAAAGCTGGGTGAGAAGACGGTTCAGCTCTGTTCTTGATCAAAAGGAATCACGTCCACGTGTTCACACCCTAAACCTTCAGCACAGCCTTGCATTTTACGTGCACCAGTTGAAGAAATTAAAAGGCAAGTTTAATGAATGTTGCTGCTGAACTGAATAAAAAAGGTCAGCCATTTTTCACATAAATGTACATACGATACAACTTGTTTTTAGAAGAAAATATATAGCAATTTCACTGCTGGGTAATTGTTTTAAAAATGCTTAGCATTGAGTCTGTTTTAATTTCACGATGCAATGATTACTAGAAAAACAATGGATGAATATTTGTCATGAAATTTCCCAGAGAATCAGTTACATGAAGCAGATAACTTTTTTTAACCAGTACACTTTCAGATTTTTTTATGAATGCTGTTTCTAATTCTAGAAAAAAAATAATGTTTTTAGTGATATCACCAAATATAGTATTTTACAAAAACACAGATTCTGTCTTGCAAAAAGCAAATAAGTCTCACAATGTTTTACTTATTTCTTCAGGTAGTAACAATAAGAAACCATAGGGTGAGATTTAAAAAATGAAGCAGAGGTTAGGTAATTACTTAGATGAGTCAAGTAAAAAATAATCTAAATTATGTTAATCACAGAAACAACAGATTTTTTTTTTTTTTTGGTGTCTGAAATGTCAGGTGTTTATCCTCATTTCTGTTTAACTTTTCCTAAAGTGGCTGACATGTAGGATATTTGTGTGATGTAAAAATTCAATGGGTGCCTATTTCTTCCAGGCACCCCTCTTTATTTTGGTCTATACTCCCAAAAGTATCAGAATAAGCAGCTCATTTTAATATTTCACTCAATCCTATATGCTCAAGAAGCATATACAATAAAATCTCAGCTTCGCAGAGCTCTCAGTTGACTCAGATGTAGTTGGAGATTAACTCTGTAAGAGCCAGAATCATTTTTTAAGTCAGTTTTGCTACAAACATTTCTAAAATATACCTTGTACTTCCGTCATCTTTATCAAAATGTACTAATTTAATTTCACTGTGTCTAGTCAATCAGGATCATCATAAACATCAGCTGTTAAGATGAATTGAAACACACACACTCACAGCAGAAACAGCTAGTGTTTCCAAGGGGCTAGGTGGAAATGCTTCAGGCAAATTTAATAAAATTCTATTCAAGATGCTGACATTGTAACCACTTCAACAATATTTTATTCAAATTATTAGTTAACCTGTCTAAGCTCCTTGAAGGCAGGTATAGGCTGCATTCATCTTTGTCAACCTAGCACTAACCAGTGCCTGGATCATTTTGAATACAATAAATAACTGATTTTTTTTTTTTTTTTTTTTTACTGCAAAAGCCTGGCCTGTTTTTTATTCTCCACTTCTAATTCTAATCAATGACACGCATGACTTCTGATCTTCTCTTTGCTATTTTATTTCCTCTTTTGTTGTTATTATGACTGTTGTTGACTGTTGTTTTCTTTTGACACAGCCTAAAAGGCCACCTTCTCAGGGCTGTCAACAGACCATCCATCAAGACACCTTTCTTTTTGCACTACTCCCTAGAGTGTGGGGGCAGGGACTCTTGCCTTTCTTTTCTATCCTTGGGTTTACATTTTGCTACAGTAGGAACTGGATTTGTGCTTCTCCATGAGAATTTTTCTTTCTTAATTCAAACTACATTTGGTTGGAAAGCTAGTGTAGACTCTACACAATATTAAAATGCAATTTTTAAAAACATTAATTTGTATTCCTTTGACTATATATGAGTTTGGACTTTTTTCTTCCTTACCTAGTTTTACTTTTATTTTTTTAAACAACTATTAATTTAACAGCCAGTTGAACGTTATTGTAAATATACTCCTCTTAATTTTTTGTACATTTTCTCTTAGGTCCTTAATATTTTCCCTAATTGTTTGTGATATTTATATGTTAAGAATATATACTCTGTGTCATATTTCTTGATAACATTTTGTTGTTTTTTAATGTTTAATTCAGTTTGGTTTTAGAAGTTCAAAAGTTTCAAATTGTGATATATTTATATCTATATATCTTTCCCATTGCTATTTCCTTTCACATAAATAAATCAGAAAAATATTCACAAATATTATCTTCTGTTTCTTCATGGTTGGAAATTTTATATTTAACTTTTGTTCCACTTGGAACTTATTTTCATAAATGACTTGAGATCAGAATCTGAATGGATTTTTATCCAAATAACCAACCAATTGCCCCAGCTCTGTTTATTGAAATAATCTTTTCCTCTCTCAAAGATTTGTTATGCCCTAGATTTGTTATGCCTCCTTTATCATCCATAACCTATTACTGGACTACTTGCCAGTCACCAAGGAACCATATTTAAAAGAAGACCAGACAGTGATTATGAGATGCAGAGAGGATGGGGATGCACATGCCTAAGGGTTAAGTATTTAGAGTTTACTGTGAGACACTGGCCTGCCCCAAAAATTGCATAGAGCTTTTTGCATGAGTTTATCAGCATCATCTAGGCTGCATATATAATACAACAAAGCTCCAGTACCTTATGCAATAACGTTTCATTAAAAAAGAAAGTGGACAATCAGGAAATGGGAAGTATATTGAAAAGATCTGTAAGTTACAAGGCAGGCATTTAGTCCATACTTATACTTTGGGAACATTTGTTATGAAAAATATAATTGCCTTGAATCCCACAAGGTGGGAAAAGATATTTGCCATACATTTGTCTGACAAAGACTTGTTTCTAAAAGTCAATGAGATAAAAAGAGACTACTTAATAGAAAAATGGCAAAATATTTGAATGTATACACTTCATAAAGAAGACACACAAATGGCAAATGAGTATATAACAAAACATTCAATTTCTCTATTCATTAGAGAAATGCATGTTAAAACACTGATGAGATAACAACCATCCCTCAGAATGGCTATAAAAAAAATTAATACCAAGTATATTTTTGGTGAAGATATTAAGAAACTACAACTCTTATATGCTTCTAGGGAGTATAAATTAGTGTGACCAATATCTACTGTTTTGCTGAACAAAATTCTATGACCCAGAAATTATACACTTAGGTATACAATCACAAAAAAAATACATTTTTATGGTCACCAAAAGATATGTACTAGAATACTCATAGCTCTTCATAATAACCTTGCACTAAAAACAGCCCAGATGTCCATCAACAGGAGAATGATAACTATATCACAGTATATACACAGAATGAAATACTACACAGCAATGTTTCTAAAAATTAGTATTAGAATCATCTGGAAGGTTTGTTAAAACACAGATTGCTGTGCCCTATACTGGAGTTTCTGATTCAGCATATTAAGAATTTGCTTAGAAATTTGTATTTCTAAGAAGTTCCAATAGTGCCGTTACTGGTGGTCTACCAACACATGTTGAGAATCACTGGATACAGTGATGAGAACAGACGATCCACCACTACTGCACAATGTGTGTGAATTCACAAACTGATATAGAGCATAACATTGATATAAAGATGAAAAACAGGCAAAACAAATTCGTAGTGTTAAAAGTCACAGTGTGGTCACATGTAGGGGCTGGGAGTAATAGGAAGGCTAGGTGAATCCTTTGGTGCTGGCTCTGATATGTTTCTTGATCTAAGTACTTGTTTTATACATATATTGTGAATGTATATATTACATATATTGACATATATATTACACATACATTTGTATAGGTCAGTAAATATTGAAATTAAAAAGCCCAAATACTATACATGGACTTCCCATATTTAATCAAATGACCATGATATTAATGAATTCTAGTCCAGAGTATGTGTTCATGTAATTAAAAGTCATATTTTAAACCTCAACCAAGGATTTCTAACTATTAATGAAAATGCACTGAGTGCTGCACTGTTTCTGTTCTAGGTCTGATCACGTCAAAGCTTTCCCAACTGTGCCCACAGAGCCCAGTGGAGAAGGTGCAATCTCTGATCTGCAGCCCTCAAAGTAGCTCACCTACAGCTTTCCAAGCCGCTGCCTTGTGAGGACGTGCCAGGTGGCAGTCTCCTACACCAGCTTTAACTGGAAAAGAGGTATTGAGGGAAGACAAGAAGGAAGCAAGAAAAGGAAGGAAATAATACAAGAGTGAAGAGAAATGCCTTCCAGCTGTGGCAGGACAACAGAAAGGTCCTTCATAATCATAAGGAACAAGTGAACACAGAGCTGAATCTTGAATAGACAAGGGAGCGGGAACATGCAATATTGCTCCTGATGCCTCGCCCTCGGTGGGTATGCCTTAGTAGTGCCCCAAACCAGACTCCGAAGAAAGAAAGAAGGCTCATAGGAGTTTATTACCCTTTATACTTGGCTGCTACTGTTGTTTCCCTCTCAGGGTCACTCCTCTTCAAAGCCAGGTTAACAAGACAAAAGTAGATTTTTTACAAAGTAAATTGCTTTCACAGGGGGAAAAGAAGACCTTCCATAAAGACCCTAAATTCTCTCAATGCACTTTCCCTTGCTGCTCAGTATTTCCACTGGCCTGAAGGTTAACAGCCTCCAACTCCTACCATAGCACATTTTACCTCATCCTCAGCCTGTTTGGTGCTTCTGATAGATTAAGCTATGAAAAGACAAAGTTGCCTGTATGTTTTGAACTTTAAAAACGTTGGGATAAAAACAAGCAGAAAATAGAGAAATAAAATTCAATATGTGTCTCTCTTATCTACTCATTTTTCTGGCATTTGTATGTAAGCTAGTGGTGATGTTCGTCAGCATCTTATGTAGAAACGTTAGCTCTTTCACTGCCAAAGGATACTCTTTTCTTAACTCTTACCAGGATGGGAAGTAGAGGGAAAGCACAAAAGAAATAAGAATTGCAACTATCAGTTTCATACGCCAAAGCTTGGATATCCAGAGACTAGCCCTACCAACAACAAATGTAAAATATGACAAAGAATAAATACTTTTTGAATGCATAGTTGTAGATTACTTAACAAACAGTCCTTTAGTATCATACTAGATGCTATAGAGGGTAACATAGTTAAAGAAAAATAAATAAATGAAAGGCAGGAAATCTCTCCTCAATGAGTTTACTGCCTAACAGCAAGTGATTAACAAAATAAAAGAATAGTCCCAGGATTTAAAGAAACAAAAGAGAAAGATATGAGAGATAAAATCTATCTATAATGAAAAAGACACTCTGTACGGTTCGCTAGACATCCCAGTGCTGCTGACTGGTTTAATTCTACTTTGTTTAAAAATGAAATTCTTTTATTTGTGAATTCATCTGTAACAACTCTTCTATGTTTTTTCTATTTTTCAAAGCCATTTCTTCCACACTTTTTCAAATCCTTCAAATATGTGGTAAACATTTTCAGAAATAGGACATATTCTCTTTCATTTTATTGAATATTAGTACCTTTCCTCATTTCTCTCCCAAGTTTCAAAATATATGGATTATAAAGATAGGTACAAAATAAAAATTGCTAAGTAAGAAAAATGGAGCAAAGGGAAATTAAGGGAAGAAGAGATAATATATAGAGTTAGGGATAAAGTTAATAACTGAAATCAATGCCATCAAGTATTACAAACTTAGAGAAAAGTGGCCTGAAAATTTGATCTGTGCTTCCTAGGAGACTGTTCAAAAAGGGAAGCCCAATGTTCCCTTCACAGGGCAGTTGTGTGTTCTTTTCAGAACACAGATCTAACCATGTCATACTTTCCCAACCTGCTTAAACCCTTCCATGACTTCCCATCTCCCCTTTCACTTCTTTCAGGACCTCAGAGATAGGTCAAGGCCCTTAATCTGTGACCTAAGAGCAAAACAGAACTCTATTTCACAGCACACATTACAGTTTCATTTCAACATTTTTAAATAAGATAAATATTTCCTTAAGCTCACCTATTAAACTCTATGTTCCATGAGGTTAGAGACCAGGTCTCTTTGTGTTCATCATTGTATGCCTACTGTCTTTTACAGTGATTAGCACATGGTGAAGATTCAGTTAAAATTTGTTAAAAGAATGAACAAGGAAGAGGTATACCTTCTTTCTTATTGAAATATGATACAAATATTCCTATTAGGTCCTCATAAAAGGAGAACATGTTTTGTGGGAAACATTGCCCTCAACAGTCTCATTACAATTAACTACATTATAGTAAATGAGATATTTACTAATAAACATTTTCTTCAATGCCAAACTGCCAAGATACAAAGGCATAGTTTTATAATAGCAGTTCAATAAAAATCCAAAATGATCCAAGGATGCAATTAGGCAAAATAAAGGAAGACTTCATATTTTTCAACTAATCCATCACAAATGCTTCTTATAGCCAAGTATCAAATAGAATAAACACTCAGAGTGTAATTTTTTTTAAAACTAATTTATGGTAGAGCCATACCTTAAGAATAAGTCAAGCAGAGGTGAGATTGATATTTGCTCATGAAACCCGAGGAGCCCAATCAAAACAAAGGCTGAATGAGAGTTTGAACTACAGATACAGCCAGTGTTAGTGGTAGATATTTGAAATATAGTCATTGCATGAATGAAACTTTCCTTATTTCCTCTCAAATGACATCTTCTTTATTAACTTATGCTTAGGGTAGTTGTTTTTCCTGAGTTTCCTGTTTTTCCTATAGTTCTATTTCCTGAGTGGACTTAAAAGACATTTTGTTAGTTCTGAGTAAGGTCTTTGCACATTTATTTCTAAAGAATTTCAGTTGAAATTCATGCTTAAGTATTTATTCCCTGAAATTTAAAAGACATAAATTTTTTAAGTCTTTTATGATGATCCAGATCTAAAATTGTTGACAATTAGCAAAACTAAGTACAAAAATAAATTTAGATCTGTGAAAAATGACATTGGTGTTTTGATGGGAATTGTGTTCAATCTGTAAATCACTTTGAGCAATATAGACATTGTATCAATGTTGATTCTTCCAATTCATGAGCATAGGACATTTTTCCATTTGTTTGTGTCATCTAATATTTCTTTCTTCAGTGTTTTGTAGTTCTCCTTGTAGAGATCTTTCACCTCCTTCATTAAATATATTCCTAGGTATTTTGTTTTCTTTGCAACTGTTGTAAATGGCATTGACTTCTTAATTTGACTATCAACTTGACTGTTATTAGTATATAGAAATGCTACTGATTTGTCTACATTGATTTTGTAACCTGAGACTTTGATGAATTTAGCAATTCTAGGAGTATTTTGGTGGAGTCTTTAGAGTTTTCTAGATATAAGATCATATTGTCAAGAAACAGGGATAATTTGACCTCCTCTTTCCTGATATGGATACCCCTTATTTCATTCTCTTGCCTGATTCCTCTGGCTCAAACTTCCAGTACTACGTAGAATAGAAGTGGTGACAGTGGGCACCTTGTCTTATTCCAATTTTTAGTGGAAATACTTTCAACTTTTCCACATTCGCCATTCAGTATGATGTTGGCTGTGGGTTTGTCATATGTAGCTTTTATTATTTTGATGTATGTTTATTCTATGCCTAGTTTGTTGAAGGTTTTTAATCATGAAGGGATGCTGGATTTTATCCAATGCTTTTTCTGTATCTATTGAGATGATTATATGGTCTTTGTTTTCACTTTTGTTAACACAGTGAATCACATTTATTGATTTGCATATGTTGAACCATCCTTGCATCCCTGGGATGAAACCCACTTGATCATGGTGGATTATCTTTTCAATGTGCTGTTGAATCCAGTTTGCTAGTACTTTGTTGAGGACTTTTTGCATCCATGTTTGTAAAGGATATTGGTCTGTAGTTTTCCTTTTTTGTTGTGTCCTTTCCTGGCTTTGGTATTAAGGTGATACTGGCTTTGTAGAATGGCTTACAGAGTGTTCTCTCCTTCTCAATGTTATGGGACAGTTTCAGGAGAATTGGATAGCCACATGCCGAAGAATGAAACAGGATCCCTGTCTCTCACCACATACACAAAATTAACTCAAGATGAATTAAGGACCTAAATGTAAGACCTGAAACCACAAAAATTCTGGAAGAAACCATAGGAAAAATTCTTCTAGACATCAGCCCAGGCAAAGAATGTATGGGTAAGACCCCAAAGGCAAATACAGCAACGACAAAAATAGATAAATGGGACTTAATTAAACTAAAAAGTTTCTGCACAGCAAAGGAAATAATCAATAGACTAAACAGACAACCTACAGAGTGGGAGAAAATATTCACAAACTATACAAACGGCTAATATCAGAATCTAAACTGACAAATGGCTAATATCAGAATCTACAAAGAACTCAAACAAACTATTAGCAAGAAAAAAATGACGGCATTGAAAAATGGGCAATTGACATGGAACAGAGTTTTTTCAAAAGAAGATATACAAATGGCCAAGAGACATATGAAAAAATGCTCAACATCACTAATCGGCAGGGAAATGCAAATTAAAACCACAATGAGATAACACCTTACCCCTAACAGGAAGGCCATTATTAAAAATTAAAAAAAAAAATAAATGTTGGGGTGGATGTGGTGAAAAAGGAATGCTTATATGCTGTTGGTAGGACTGCAAATTAATACAGCCTCTATGGAAAACAGTACGGGGATTCCTCAAAGAGCTAAAAATAGACCTACCATTTAATTCAGCAATCCCACTACTGAGTATCTACCCAAAGTAAAACAAGTCATTAAATCAAAATGACAGCTGCACCTGAATGTTTATCGCAGCACAATTCACAATTGCAAAGATGTGGAATCGACCTAAGTGCCCATCCACTGATGAGTGGATAAAGAAAATGTGGTATATATACCATGTAGTACTTCTCAGCCATAAAAAGGAATGAAGTAATGTCATTTGCAGAAACTTGGATGGAACTGGTGAACATTATCCTAAGGGAAGTATCTCAGGAATGAAAATACAAACACCACATGTTCTCAGTAATATAGTGGGAGCTAAATGATGGGTACACATGGTCATAAAGTGGGCTAAAGGACATTGGAGACTAAGAAGGGGGGAGGATGGGAGGTGGGTAAGGGACTAAAAACTTGCCTCTCGGATACAATGTACACTGTTCTAATGATAGGCACACTTAAAGCCTTGACTTTGGTATTATATAATTCATCATGTAACAAGAATGCTTGTACCCTCTAATATTTCTAAATAAAAAATTATTTTTAAAAAATACAATTATGGGATGAGATATTAGTCTGAAGATTTGATGTTGGAATGAATATAAATAGTTGCCAAAGAAAACTTCCCTCAAATGGAAATGAAAACTCAGAGAGTATTTCACAGACCTAGGATGCCAATGTAGGGACTTAGAAAATAATATCCCAAAATAAGGCCTCAGAAACAAAGTTTCTCTCTGACCTTCTGCCCTCCTGTCTCTCCTCCTCCATTCTCCCCCAAGGCAAGTCATAGAAAATAGAATTCCTCTTCACCAACATGAGTCATAGAAATGAGAACCGATTTTTCCCAAAGCCAGCCAGCTTTAGCCTAAAAAATTTTAATATTACTCTAACCTCTTCCTGCACCCTACTTTTCTGGCCATTAAGAATTTAAGACCCTCATTCCAGAGGAATCCTACCTATACCCAGGAGAAAGAAACACTACAACAGAGAAGCCAAAAAGAATCTGAACAGATAGGCCTTCCTGGGCCTCCCCACTCAGTCTGTTAGCATTAGCTCATACTCTTTTGGTCCAGTCACATTTCTACATACCTGTGCCTGATACATCGAATCTAAGCATAAAATCCAGATACCTTCCCCTGTATCTAGGATTCTTCATTCTGAAGGCTCCCATGTCATGTGAAACTTTGAATAAATACATTTGTTATATTTTTCTCTTGTTAACCTATCTTTTTGTTATGGGGTATTGGCCGTGTACTTTATGATGGGTGAGGAAATATATCATGCCTTTCCTCCCCTGCACCAAACAACCTAAAATGTTTAGAAATGTATGGGAGATAAAACATTCTCATTCTTTTAGTTTAGCTGGAAGGGGAGAAGGAAGGGAAGAGATGTCACAGACCAGTGATCATTTTTCTCTTACACTAATGTAAGATGCTGAATTATTCAGATATTTGTGTGCATATTGTTTTTTTCTGATTAAGAATATTCCTTCTCCAAGAAAGTTAGCAGATTGAGGAAGAGGGGGTATTGCTGTATAGGGGTGAGATATGGGATGAGTGGTAGGCCAAAACCATTCTGTAAGCTTGACTGTTCTGCAAAAAATAGAACACAGAAGTATATATGCAATGAGCATTTCCTGAATATGGCAGCAGGTAGATGACTGGGTCCTGACATGGCTTCTCTGCCAGCCTAGTGGTAAGAAAGGCAGTTAGCCCAAGTCCTGAGTCCTTGAACCTGGCTGAATCCTCACCTAGTGGGGGCTGCACTGACCACCAGATTTCAGATAAGCCACTCTGAGCAATTTAAATGTCAATGGAGGGAGTAAGGAATGTTCACACATATGTAGTCCATATACTTTCTACAGCTCATTAGCTGACTGAGTAAAAAATTGAAAGGAAAAGTATTTTACACAAATCCAGAGTCTTTGAAACTATATCAGATGTTGTGGTCTGTCTAGTTCAGGGGCATCTAAATCCATAGGTACTGATGTGACTTTCTAGATTTTTAGTTTCACCTGGAAGATTGTCGGTTATCTGGAAATGAAGACTGCAGTTTGCTGGTTTCTAAGGGTAGCCAAGACTGGAAATTCTCTTGAACAAAGAACTGATGAGCTATCAGGGTCACAGATAAGGGAGCAGCATCATAGAATACTGAGGACCAAGGCTTTGATTGCCATACTGAAAGGTCCTCATGATGGAGTTTGGCACTGGGCAAGTGGGTCCAACCAATGGGGTCATCTCTGTTCAAAATGCCCATATGAGTTCAGGGAGGAAGCCACACCACATGTATCCAGGATAGAATGGAAATCTCTTCTTTCTCTGGTAACATTATAATCCAGGGAATTCTGTACAACCTAGTGGAGAGAGCTGGAAATCTTACAATATTAGAATTCTTGCCAATACTGATGAATGGATGCTCAGAGCCAGATTTTTCTTATACCCTGATGTCGTAGGTACTTGTTACACAAGGTAGCCTCAGGGATCCAAGGTATTTCTGAAGCTGGAAAAATACAGTCCAAATGTTTTCATAGTAGGGTAATTAAAGATAAAATTAGTCCAGTTTATTCCAACATCAGAAGAGAGTTGGAAGATGCAACCGGGCCAAATGGCTACAAGTTACAGGAAGCAAAGAAGAAAAGAAAAATCAAAGTGAAGTTTAGCAGTAATTAATTAATATAGTAGTTTAAGATAGGAAAGTACTTAATTTTGCTAAGGTGTTTGTATTTTTAATTAATTGCTAAGCTGAGGCTTACAATTAGAATATATATTATGGCATTTTAATAAAGTGTAACTGTCTGACTTGAAACTCTTTATTTCCCATTACTTTCAGGATAAAGATAATAGCCTCCTAAATGGTCTCTTCTTCCCCGCAATCTTACTCAACATAAAAGCCAGAATGAGCTATTTAAATTGGAATTAAATCATGACACTCCTCAGCTCAAGACCTGCTAAAAATGCTCATCATCTCTAATCATCAGAGAAATGCAAATCAAAACCACAGTGA
>VBSM01000529.1:61904668-62049878 GCA_008086735.1 Cheirogaleus medius
GGGAGAGGCAAAGATATACAATGTAACCAAAATGTCAAAAAAAAATTCTTTTATCAGGTGGAGGGCAGGCGGGAGTGGGGAGGAGGAGAAGGATATATACTTACATAATGGGTGCGGTGCGCACCACCTGGGGATTGGACACGCTTGAAGCTCTGGCACATGGGGTGGGGGGTGGCAGGGGCAATATATGTAACCCTAACAATATTTATACCCCCATAATATGATGAAATAAAAGGAAAAAATAAATAAATAATAAAAAAAAGTTTCTTATTTCACTTGGAGTAAGTCTTACAGTGGCACAGAAAGTTCTACATGATTGGACTCACAAACACACTCTTTCTCTGATCTCATCTCCTATTACTCTCCTCTTAATTACTTAGATCATACTGGCTGCCCTGCTATCTTTTAGTACTTCAATTATGCACTAACCTCAGGGCCTTTGCACTTGTTTTTCTGTCTGCCTGCTCTTCCCATAGATAATCCTTTGGCTTGCTCTCTCACATTTACTTTGTGTGTCTGCTCAAACACCAACTTATCAGTAAGACAATCGCATAACACCTTATATAAGTAGTAATCAAACTCCAACCCTCATGCTTTCTTGTTTCCCTTGGCTATTTTATCATTCTTCACAACATTAAATACATCTGACACACTAGAAATGTGCTCCTTTATAATTTTCCCCTCCCCAAAGAGATTGTTTCCGCTATACAGCCAACACCTGAATGGTTTCTGGTTCGTAGTAGGCCCTTGTCTATTTGTGCTGCTGTAACAGAATACCACAGAATGGGTAATTTATAACAAACAGAAATATATTTTCTCACTATTCTGGAGGCTGGGAAGTCCCAGATCAAGGTGCTGGCAAGTTAGGGCCCAGTTTCTCTGCTTCCAAGATGGCACTTCATTGTTGCATCCTTCTCACATGGCTGAAGGCAGAAGGGTCAAGAGAGCAAGAAGGGGCCAAACTCGCCCTCTCATAATGGCACTAATCCCACCCATGATGGTGGAGCTCTCATGGTCTAATCTCTTCTTATAGGACCCACCTCTTTATATAGTTATATTGGCAATGAAATTTCAACTTGAGTTTTGGAGGGAACAAACATTCAAACCATAGCAGCTCTCAGTGAGTATTTGCTAAAAGAATAAATAAAATCTATATGGAATCAGTTATGTTTTGCATACACAGGTTGCTATCTAAACTTCCATTCTCTCCTCTCAGTTCTCAGTGTCAGTTATTTATGGCCTCCTTTAAGGTTTTGGAACATATCATTCTCCTTTTGACCTCAAGATTTCTGTACATTCTTTTCTCTATGCTTGGATGCTCTTCCCAAATTGGTCCCTATTTATTCTTTGGGGCAAAGCTTAAATGTTAATTTGTCAGAGAATCTTTTCCTGTCCGGCTCCACTATATTCAATAAAACATCTTGGTTGTGTTCCTCACTGAACTCAACACATTTGCAATTCCCATCAATGGATTATCTTTGGAATTATCATCTCAACCCTTACCTTTTCTACTAAACCACATGTTCTGTGAGGTATTGCCTTGCTCACTAATGTATCTCTAAAGATCATCGAATGACTAGCATATATTGGGCATATGAAAAACATTGAATGGATAACTGAAGGGAGTGTATCTGGATAGAAAATAATTTAAAATAAATAAGTTTCTGCTTTATGTCCTAATCATTCATACTGGGTTACAGTGGAGTTGGTTGCTCTTCACAGTCTTTAACTGTAAGAATGACCAGGTATCATTATTTCTGGCATCATTGGGAACCAGATTCCTCAAAGAAAATATGTATATCCCATAGGAAAAGACTCAATTTTTATAAACAACAAATATTGGCTTCGTATGTTAAGGAAACATGAAAATTATTTCAATTTCTAGAGATTCTTCATCATACCTATAGAAATACCTAAGAATTACTGATAACTTCAATAAAAAAAAGGAAGAAAACATCTATGTGGGTGGAATATCTAGGAACAATCTCCAGATGCTCGTGGTTGACCACAGGACTCATGGATGGCATTACCTTGATGAATTTTCCTTGGTCCTTGGTCTTATAGGTATGAAAACAGGATTTTATGAATAAACATAGAAATAATTAGACTCTTAGAGACAAACTTACAAAACCAGATTCACTTTAAACTGATAGGTGGATTAGAAAACAAGATTATTAATTTATAAACAGGAAATATTATTAGTTCTGGTGACTAAGGCACTTATATCTTCTATTGTGGACCACAGTTTTCCCATATATAAGTATCCAGTAAGATGAATTACTCAATCAGAGGACTGCTCAATAATTGCAGGACGAGAAGAGAGCGTGGTTGAATGTCTTGAGTATGGTTCATAAGACTTTAGGAGACCTGGTGACCAGGATGCTTATCATCTCTGCGTCTCTTTCCTTGTCTCCCCACCTGTGTAGGCAGTCAGGTACTCTGAAGCTATGGATAATGTATGCTGACTGTAGATGTGTTAATTTCACTAATTAAGTGATATTCTAGTATGTTCCCATGGAATTAGAAGACATTTTGCTAAGTGTAGTTTTCAAGTCATTTAATTCTCATAGGACAACATTATTTCCCTTTTCTCCAAGTACTTGGAGAGTCATCATTGCTCAACCCTATGGGCTTGGAACTACGTGGAAATAAATTACCCTTACCCCCTCCTAAAGCAATGGAAATATGTATAACTCACTAGATACTACAGGGATGTTTCTAAAAGTTACTTTTCTATATTAACATTTTCCTACTCTAATGGGAGAAACTGCTCAAAAGCCTCCCTATTCATTCTAAATAATGACTAGTACAGAATCCAGAGTATAGCCAGGATGGCAGAGGTGTGGACTACAGCCAAGAGCACATGTTGAACCTTTGTGTAGACATTCAGCTCCATCCATACAAAAGGGATTCTTCTCACTGTTCCTCTGAGATGGGAAATAATGAGTTGGTAAAACAGGAGTGTGTGTGTGAGAGAAATCACTTCTCTTCTGACACCTGGATCACAAAGCACCATCTTCTCTTCCCATTGCCCTGTCGCCATCCTGGAAGAAAACAAACCCCTAATTCAACTTATATGTATTTTCCTAGCTGAGCCTGACTAATCGTAGATGTTAAGGCTATCAGAGCATGGAGAAGGGGGACTCTATGCTCTGAGAGTAAATTTGACCAAGGAAATAGCCTTCCCATTCCTCCCAGTTTAGCTCTAGGCTATTCCTCTTTCACAAGAATACTATCACAAATGGGCTGAGAAACACCACACAGAGGCTCTGTCTCTGCCCTTGCAAAGGGACAGTGGCAGACCAGGGTGTTTTAAAGTCTTTATGTGGCGCCTTCTGAGTCACACTGAATAGCTCTCAGCTGAAATTGCCAATGGATAAAAGCTCTCTTTATCGATGAAAAGTTTTGGAATTCTTAGGATTATAACCCTTCAGCCAAATCCCATTATGTTCCATTTCTGACTTTGAACTACAGGGAACTACAGAGATAAAGCCCTTCTACAGAGAAGGGTGGGGGGACTTTTCTCTGGAGAGGAGAAGAATGACTTAGTGTCCTATCTTTGCAAAAAAAAGTCTGTTTTTTTTAAACAGAGGTTTCAATGAAATGAAAGCAATGCTGGGGGGAAAGTTCAGACACCGCTGTGATTGGAACTTGGCTATGATGGCAGCCTCACCATGATGCAGGTATGGAAGACCCTGTTGTCACGCACCATGAAAGCTCAGGCCAGGCTATGAGTTATAAGATCAGGCAGTCAGCAATTAGACGGTGTTAGAAGCTGTCTTTCACGGTGCCTCTCAAAGTAATCTTTAATAATTTTTCCAGTTGTGGCTACAGTCCCTTTACTGTCCATTTTCTCCCTATTTACCATTATTAAGCATTTACTTGCATTCTATCTTTAGAGATTTTAATAGTCATTAATCGGCTAATTGTCACATTACTGCAAGGAAATTCACTACCAGTGTCATCAGATGCCAGAAGAAGGAAATGGGGGCATGGAGAGGTTAAGTGAATTGCCCAAATTCACTTAAGCCAGTAACCAGAGCAGAAGGGGGAACATTCTTCACACATAATTCCTTGTCAGTGGTGAATGGGTGGCCACTTTGATTTAAATTTTGACTTGGAGTGTTTTGTTGTTGTTGTCATTCACATTTGTTATCCAGTGTTTTCCCCATTTTCCACGTGAGTACGGATCTTACAGAAGCTTGTGTAATGATCTCCAGAACAGGCGCTTTTTAGGTGGGGAAACTGAGGCTTCAAGGCTACACATGGCCCTCTAGATCCCCAAGTGAGGTCCCTCAACCAAATCCAAACTTTAAACAAATCCCTTTATTAAAAGAATTTATTCTGTAAAAATTTGGATTCCGTCTAAAGGCCACACTCAAGGATCCAGAAGGCCACATGTGGCTCCAAGGTCGCAGGTTCCCCACCCCTCCTAAACCACCATGACAAGAAAAGTGCACAGACACTTCTGCACACACACTTCAAAATCTCTCTCTCTCCCTCTCTCTCTCTCTCTCTCTCTGTCTCTCTCTCTCACACACACACACACACACACGCACACACACACATGCACACTTCCTTCATCCTTGGCCACTGCTATCCTGACTCTAGTTACACTGAGTTAATAGGATAAGGGGAAGGTTTGAATATTAAGTTGAAACACAAAACTAGAGATTTTAGTCCCTAACTCCAGTGTTTTGTAATACTTTCAATAAATAAGCTGAAAAAAAATTCATCTTCCAGATTTTTTTTTGGGTTCCCTTTTTCTTCCTTTGGGAAAAAAAATATGAATTTATGGAGTTACAAGAGGCTAATATGTCACTGTTCCCAGAGAATTATTAAGTATTATTAGCTAATGAAATATTTTAAAAGACGAGGATGTTAAGCTTTCCCATGATGCATTGCTCTTTGTGCATTTAAGACCTATTTTTAATTTAGACAGAAAGGATAGACAGAATTTCAATAGTTTAAAGATAAAGATCTTCAGTAAACAAAAGATGGGCACCATTTTAAGATCCCTTTGACTTCCCAACTCTCCTGCCTTATTGATACTTAAAATAACTCCTGTAAAGACTGAAATAAAATAGTTTTAAAATAAAATTTGGAATTCAACCTATTCAAGTAGGAGAAAAATTAAAATTGTTTTCACAAAAATAAGTTTATTATCTTTTATTCAAAAGTAATTGTGAGCCAGGCACATGAGCCTAGGCCAGAAGGGTGGATAAAACCTAAATTAATCTAAGATACCCTGTGAACCTCGTCTTTAAATTGAGAACTAAAAATTAGTGCTGGTTAACTAGGAGTTAGAAGGGTGGGGTGGGATGGATAGAAAGGGGGAGTATTCCACAAGGAAGAAACAGCATGTCTGAAGATCAGGAAAGAGACAAAAAATAACACAGGGTGGAAGATGTTCAGTGTTGCTGGAGCACTAAGTGTGAGTGGAAGGGTGGAGAGAGATACACGAAGCAAGAATGGTGAGGGAGCCAGGAGCCAAGAGCCAGACCAGGAAGGAATTGACAATCACTTGACTTAGACAGGCCTCATTTGGGGAGGGGAAAGATGCAGGGTGAACTCATCTCTTTCCATCAATATATGAAACTCTACAAGAAATCCACAAGAATGTACAATCCATTCTTCTCTTAACATTTAAGTAATATGAGCCATCATTTGCAGAGTTAACAAAATGATGGTGATTCAAAAGTGGCTTTCTTGGTCTGTTCAAAATTCATCTTGAGATGTGTCAGAAGCCATCATCCACAAATATAGACCATAGACTTCTTGGGCCATCACTATCACATTCTCTTCCCCTTTTACACAACTTTTCACCCCATCCCCCACCAAGGCTCTCTATCCCAAAGTACTAGTTCTCCAACAGGAGTTATTAGTCATTCTCTGTTTAGCTTGTGGCTTTGCAGGATCTTTTCTCAAAGGGGCCAAGCGTCTCTTTCAGTGGTGTGTTCTTGGTCTGAGAACTGGCTCAAATCTGAAAGGTAGGTGAGGGATTATGACTTTTCCACTACAGAGGTTAACATAAGCTTTCTTCCCATCTATTCTTGTCATATTTTGGGGTACATAAGTCAAATATCTTCGTTGATGCCCCATCCATCTCAGCCCTAGAAACACCATGATCTATTAATGCCACAGATCCCTGTATTGAGGTTGGCTTCATGGTGTGCAGCCCGTGCCACTGAACAGAGACCTATGCTCAGAAGGGTCCCGTGCTGGGCTTATCTCTCTGCTGTTGCCATCTTAACTTTTTTATAATTGTTAAACAAGATTACTGCATTTTCATTTTACACTGCCCTGCGAACTCTGTATTTAATCTTGCCCTGTGTTTCAGAGCCTGTAGGATGTAGTTACAGCCCTGCTTCCCTTTAACTTGTACCCACCATGGCTCTGATGGTTAAATGCTGTTACCTGGTCCCTGCTGCTCCAGAATCCTGTCATCCTCATTGACTTCAGGGAGCCGATAGCAGTGTCTCTTATAGTCCACTCTGGCTTGTGTAAGAAGCCACCACGGAGCTCCTTAGACATGTGGATGCCCCTTGCCTTGTATAATTCCTACTGCTTCAGTGAAAAACGTATACTCTAAATCTGCGGTCCCCAACTCCTGGCTGTGCACCAGTACCGGTCTGTGGCCTGTTGCGAACCGGGCCGCACTGCAGGAGGTGAGTGGTGGGTGAATGAGGGAAGCTCCATTTGTATTTACAGCCACTCTCCATCACTTGCATCAGTGCCTGAGCTCTGCTTCCTATCAGATCAATCACTGTCTCCCATCTGCCCCAGATGGGACCATCTAGTTGCAGGAAAATAAGCTTAGAGCTCTCACTGATTCTGCATTATAGTGAGTTGTACAATTATTTCATTATATATTACAAGGTAATAATAACAGAAATGAAGTGCACGATAAATGTAATGTGCCTGAAACATCCTGAAACCATCCTTGCCCCCGGTCCATGAACAAAATGTCTTCCATGAAACCAGTCCCTGGTGCCAAAAAGGTTGGGGCCTGCTGCTCTAAACCTTCCCAGGGCACATAATTAGTTGGTGGGTTCTCAGGTCTAATGTAGTAAATCCATTCTTGCATGTTGGATCTCTTGATGTATTTTAACTCCTTCCTCAATACTCTGCCAAGGCAACCAGGCATAACCACCTCTTTTATCATAGGCCATCATTTTTATCCAAGCTTCAAGGAGCCATCCAAGCAGCATATTAGGACCAGCTCCAGGTGTCCTTGCCAGTATGTTAAATCTTGAGTCATAGAAGAATGTCCTCATATTAATAAGTCCCCCTCATCCAGATTCATGTTCCACCCCCACCCCTAGTCCAGATCCCTCAAGATCCATTGTCAGGCATGTTATTCATTGCCGTTGCAACATATTAACCAGATCCTTTAATCTTTTTAATGAACAAGGCCTTTTTTTCTCATAACACATATGGTACTTCTCCAATGGGGCCATGCTGAGAGTTGTCTTTAGTTATTGGTCCAAAGGCCATGAGGGTAGCTGAGCACAGATCTTGAGGAAGTCATCTTGTAAGGCAATCACCTCAAGTGCAGACTAAGATGGCCTCTGGGGGAGGGGAAGCAGCTCTTCTCTAGCAAGCGAAGCACATATGCCTACATAATGTGTTCACAAAAGTATGTGGTCTCAAGATTTTTAAGTGTATCAACACAGATGTCCTCATCTGAGGTCTCAGGAAGTGTGCTGGGGCTGTGAACTCATGCTTTTTTTTTTTTTTTTTGTAATTCTGCTACTCTCATAATCAAATACTGGCCATGATTTTCAGAACAGTCTCCCCACTAGCTGTAGGAATGTGGGTCTCTTTAAATGTAGTTATATGTTTTTGGCTTTCATACCATGCCTTAGGCTGATAGTTGGTTTACCTAAACCTATTGTTTTCTTCCTTTAGAGCTCTGATGGCAAAAACCCACCCCTCAACAGCTTTTATAATGCTCATTTCCACTATATCTCTTAAATGATTAAAACAGGGCATTCCCTTGTATCTATATCTCTTCTACCACAGATAAGCACCTTAATAATTCTTAGTAATCACGTGCTAGGTATTGTCACTACTGGAATCATGAAGGGCAATAATGCCCTTGTTCCGTATGGCCAGCAAAAGATCCAATTCCAGAATCACATTCTAAGAATTTGCTTCCTAGGACTACTTTCAGTGTCAACTCTCTTTGCTTTTATTCTTCAGAAGCACACTCTGAGACAAGGATTCAAGTTCAAGCAGTTTCTTTCTGAGAGAAATACCAGAAAACACTATAGGAGCGTGAAGAAGTGCTTACAGAGAAGGGAGAGGGGCCAATTAAAGGTATGTCACCACAGTGGCAGGCTACATCCTACTGGGCAACTCTAAGAGATGGTGTGGGAACTGTGTCTTACAGTTTTCTTGCCTGAAACTTGAGCAAGCAGAAATATTCTTCCACTCCCTCAATGCTCATCAGTCACTGGCTGAGTGCTCCTCCCAGGGAGCTCTGTCCTATTGAAGGCAAAACCAGGAACAGATCATGCTTGATAATCCCAACAGCACTCCACACAAGCTATTGTAAAGCAAAGGGCTCAGAGATGAAAGGATCAGACTTATCTCTTACAATTACTACTTCTTACTAACTATTCTCTTATAGTCCAATACTTAACTTTTTGAGTCTAGGGTTTCTCCTTCAAAAATAGGAAGACCATTACCTTATTACAGGATTAATAAGAAAACATATGCATAAATTTTTTTGTGCATTGTAAATTTTTATATCATGAGACTCTCAACATCTAATTGTGAAGTGAACATATAAATGATATTTTCTAATTGGAGAGATAGTTTACCTTGAAACTACTGTGGACTTTGAGAGATTGATTGAACTGAACTGAACAACACAAAATACTCCAATCACTGACAGCTACTTTAACTGGGATTTTATTATGCTTGTTTTAACTCATCAAACTGATGGTGAGCATTTAGTTTTTGACTTATAAAAAAAATTCCAAATAGTTTAATAAATTATTAATATGTAATTTCATTTGTTCAACAAATATTTGTTGGCTGTGTGCTATGTGCTTGGCACTGATCAAGGCCCAGGAGATAAAGCAGTAAATAAGGCACAAAAGATCTTTGTCTCATGTCTCATGCACACATGGGTGTGAACACACATCTGTTTGATGTTGTTTATCCAGACCATGGAATTCTGAAATGTCACATTGCACCATATTTACTTAGAACCCAACATTCAAATAGAATGACAAGGAATTATCCATCTT
Source organism: Cheirogaleus medius (assembly GCA_008086735.1). Lineage (NCBI taxonomy): Eukaryota > Metazoa > Chordata > Mammalia > Primates > Cheirogaleidae > Cheirogaleus > Cheirogaleus medius. Next base: position 61,913,929 of record VBSM01000529.1, read on the forward strand.
CATTGTATTATTTTTAAAAGAAAAATATAAAACCTAACAAGGGAAACACTGTAGTTATAGTTATGCTCTATCAGCAAGTGATTTGGGAAAGAAAACGAAAAAGATAGACAAAAGAGACTAAACAAACGGAGTGATGAATGAGATGATATTAAAATTTCTGGCAGAGAACATAGGTCATACTAAACACAGAAAGGGGAGATTCATTTGGGTACATAAAAATGTGGCATCTCCATTCAGAGGAACTACTCCCTGCATTTGTTCTATTTCAAAGCTATTAACTTCCATGAAAATAAAAATTAAATTCTCAAGCTGGAAGAAGCTTATGGAATTAATTATGATGATATGTGAAGAGAAGAGAAGAAGGGTTTCCATGGGGCAGTCAATGCTTTAAAGAAAATGAATAGAATAGAAGAAACATCTCCATTTAAGATTTGAATAAGACTTTCAGATATTTTAGGGATGGTGTAAGGTTGGTTTTTTACCTACAAGTTTCCTCAAGTAATTTCACATAAATTGCAAAAATAAATGTGTTATATTTTCTATGCCTTCCCAAAATTTTTAGGATGTTTCCAACAGGATGCCCTCCCTATGAGGATTTGTGAGCAGGGTGTGGAAATTTTTCTGATAGAATGATCCCACAGGATCATGTTTCACAATGAAATGAAAATGAACCCTCTAAGTGGCTTTCAATCAAACAAGAAAAAATGAAGTAAAAACGTGTGACACAAAGTGTTATAGATAGCTCTCAGAGATTTCTAAATCGAACTCTAAACTCAAGTCATTGAGGGGCCACATCTGAATGCCGATTATGAGAATGTGTCTCCTTTATTCACACACTCACCAGCTGCCCCTTTACTTTTTCTCCTTGCTTATTTGTTTGCCAGAAAGACAGGTCGACTAATCATAAACAATGGGGGAAATGGCAGTTTAAAAGCAATAAAGTAAAGAGAAAAAGCATGAAAAGATGAATTGAAATCAAAAGATGAATATTTACAATATAGTGCAGGGCAGAGGGTAATCCAGGCAGACTCAATCAGACGAAGGGCAATGAGAGTAACTTTATTAAAGTCTTCAAAAAGTCTTTGGGGCCTAGGACACAGAAGTCACCAGAGGCCTAAATGTGTTACATGTCATGACTCCAGAACTGAGTCTCACACCAGTAGGCTGTGGCTTATTAAAAACACAGACACTGGCCCAATTGTTATGCTATTTAGCTGAAGGTGCATAAAACTCCTGTGCGATACACAAAAGATGAAAGTGAGACTACAGAGATGTTCAAATCACACCACATGTGCTGTAGTCTCTAGTTCCAGATAATGTTAATTCTGCAAGTGCTTTCTAAAGGTGAATTTAGTTTTCATAATTTAATAAGATCTATAAAACCTTTATAATATATAAGAATGTTCAAGCATTCCATAGTGCAGACTTCAAGTATAAGCAAAAATTACTCAAGGTTTTAGGACGGTCTCCAAACCTTAGAACAAACACCCCATGAGATCTTTAATGTCATTACAAAGCAAAGGAGTCTAAGTTTATAAGTTCTCATCTGAAACACCCTAACACAGTGAAGTACGTGCTGGTTGATTTATCCCTTCTGGAAGAATGAAAGGTTGCGTTGGACCTGGTGAGATTTTAACCTGTGATCCTAGAGAATCTTCCAGAGCTTCAAACCTGAAGTTTGATGTGTAACCTACTGGTTTAAAGGGACCTACATATTAGTACTGGAGAGTCTGACATAGTGGGTGGGTACATCAGACATCAGAAAGAGCAATTTAGTCAGCAAGACACCTATATTCCCTGTTCTAATCATAAAAAAAGATGATCTTTCCAAGAGCTACCACAAGGAGAATTTTGATAGGCACTGAGTGAAAGCAAGTCATGTTGCTGGAATTTTCCTTTATGGAGCTTCAGCCTCAGTTTGGAAAAGGGTCTCAATTATTTCTGAGAATGTAATCCTTTATTTTACCAGTAAAATATTTGAGGTGTATATTATGCTACACTCAAATTTGTAAGATATTATTGTTGAATATACATCATTTTTGCGTTCAAAGTACAATGTTTGTATTTATCTTGATTTAATTAACATTCCTCAGTATCACAGTTCATTATTACATGGATTCAGGTGGACACATTACATTCCCTGAAACACACCTCAGCATACTAATGACCTACTATAGCATTGGTTCTTATTAAGGGCAGTTTTTTTTTTTAAATGGCATTCCCTACACCCTATTACCACTACCTATTACCTGCCCCACCAGAGGCCCAAACCCCAGCCATTAGAATAGACTTTTCCTCTTTCTTACTTTCCTGGCTGCTGTTTTTGTGCCAAGCCTCCCTGAATATAGAATTTTTCACACTTTACACTTGTGTATTATTTTCATTATGGAAGGAAGAGGGAGAGGGAGAGAGAAAGATATACAGAGTGTGGGCGAATAGAAATTTTCAGGAGATAAAAGACAAAAATCAGTCTTTTTGGACTGTGATACAAATCTCAGTATAACCAAGTTTTTTCAAATCAGAAGCTGTATCAATTTTTGTGACTACTTACTAGTTAAATTCTATTTTTTTCAGCTTCTATTACCAATTTCTGTCCAAATTGTTAGATTTGTCTTGGGGTTAATCCAATTGGTTTAAAAATAGCCCAAGTAAGCAGACAGCTTTAAAAATCGAAATATTTTTCTTTTTTCAAAAATATATTGCCTTTATTTTTGATTTTGATTTTCTTCTCTACTTATCTTTCTTTTTCCTTTTTGCCATCCTATTCCTTTCTCAAGAAAATGAGTCTACTATTAAAATAATGGCTTCCATGTTGCTATTAATATCAAAAATTAAGGTTTTACTAAAATTTAATGTGTATAATGTTATTTCATTTCTCCAACTCTCCCTACAAAAAGGAATTCAGAATGAGTCTCAAAAGAAAATAATCATACAACTACATTTAGCACATCTATACAATTCTTTGAAAGAACATTTTTTGGTAGAAATTGCCATTTTGCATCTTGACCAATTTAACTGCCTAGTGACAAGTCTTACCGCTTAAAATGGATACTGGAGGAAAAAAATTCTCCTCCTATGCCTGTGGTTGTGAATTATTCACTGTGCTCGGGGTTGCCACATTAAGTACAAGATGCGCAGTTAAATTTGAATTCCAGATAAAGAACAAATAACTTTTTAGTATAAGTAAGTCTCAAATATTGCATGGACCAATCTACACTAAAAATTAGTATTTGTGATCTGAAATTCAAATTTAACTGGTGTCTTGTATTTTTACTTGCTAAATCTGGCAACCCTAATCGTGCTCAAAGATGAAATAAAAGGGCCTGCATGACCTGAAATGTGAGTAATACTCTTGATAGTGCAAAGTCTTTGCAGAGTTTTCATCTGTAATTTGAATAAACTGTTGCTTAAGACTTTGATTAAACAAATTGTTTTCTAGCTGTGGATACTTATTTTGACAGTTACCCACCTATGGGTGTTTCCTCTGTAAATATTAAATACTTTGTTATGAAGGATTGTTATTTTGATGCTGTATGTCCTTTGGCCATTGTGGCAAGATTCAAATTTGCACCTTGGTAGTATGAGGCAAAATATCTCCTTGACTCTTCTATCACTAGCAAAATGGTAATAGAAGCCTGTTCACATGCTCTGTGATTTTCATCTTTACTCTTCCCAGAGTGTTGGTTTCAGTCTTTTCCTTATAGATTCTTCTTGGTTTTTCACTTCAAAGATAAAACAGTGACAACCCGAAGTTCTGACTTTAAACATACACATACTCACAATTAGGAACCTTTGTTTCCGTTCCAATTCCCTAGTAATAAAAACTATCACTGGCCCAACTTGGAACTGATGAATACCTTTGTGCCAATAAGCTTTTGTCAAGAGGTGGTTTCATCTATTATATGCCTGGCTGATGGTGGCTCATTCTTGGATAGGAAGTAGCATCTATAGAATAAAACAGCCACTAGTGTGTGGGCTGGAAAGATACCTCCATATGTACCCATTACAAGTACTGAGGGAGAAGTTTGCAAGTATGGGGAGATGCGAGATAAATTCTAAAGCATAGAATGAGGTCAGGTTTGGGTAGGTTGCTGAAGCTCATTGAGCACCTAGGGCTGAAGATACAGCAAGCACAGGTGAAGAGAAAAACCAAGGAAAACAAGGAAATCTAAGAGAGAGAAAATATTTCAATGATTAGCAATGGTGAAATTTTAAACATCTATTTTCCATTATTTTTTCTTAATGCCAAACTGAAATCTTAATTTAAATGATTATTTTAGCAATAAAGAATTTCTCAAATATGTAGAAAATAATTATTATGGAAAAAACACTATGCTAAGTGTTCCAAAGTACGTTTGAAAAAGAGTGTAAGGGAGGGAGGTACTTTATAGGTTTTGTATTTTTAGATACAGGTATTTATTTGTTCATGGCAGCATTGGCTGGAAAAGTTTTGTTTGCTCAACACAACATTGATCTAATAATAGTTTCCTTTAATAATTTTTAGAAGAAAAATTAGCTATGACCTCATTAGTTTGTTTAGAAGTAAAACACAGTATTTTTATCTCATTAAACTTTCTTGGAGATTTTTTGGTACTTTCAGATCAGCACTCATGTGAAGTTACAATTTAAAAATCTTACAGAGGCTGCTGTCTCCAATGTCTTACTAATTCTTATAGGAGCTTTTAGTAATAATAGCCAAATGCAACAATAGCAGTTAAAAGAAGGGGATTGAATTGAGATTTTTAAGGTTAGATGAGACTACCTACTCTTGAAATAAATGTTAGGTTAGTGGAAGCAAACCAAATGTATTTAATGATAACCATGTGCCAGGCAGGCATTATTCTGGGGACTTCATGAATTTTAACTCATTTAATCTTCAAGCAATGCTTTCAAGTAACTGCTAATATCATTCTAATTTTTCAGAGTAGGAAACTGAGGCAGAGAGAAGTTTGGAGATTTTTCCAAAGATACGCACCCTGCAGTGGAAGAGCCAGGGTTTAATTCCAGGCAGTCTAGCTCTCTGGTCCTTGCTCCTTAGACTCTTGCATGTTCTCATTTAACTAAAATATTAGCACATTGATTAATTCTTAGACACAGTATTTTGAAAAACAAAAGCTAAATATTAATATAGTTATTCACATTCTAAAATAATCATTAGGCTTATTTGTTTTAAATTTTTGATGTATTTATGTTTATGACACTTCCCCTTTCATGTTCTTTTACCTTTAAATAAATATTTACTATGTTAAAACAAAGTATAGTACCAAAAGAATTCTGTAAACATAGAATAATCCTTACCAAACACAGTCAAAATTCATTCTTAAGAAATCATACAAGAAAAAGGTATAAATAATTTGCAAAGTTTTTGTAATCATTTACTTAAAATAAATATCAGAAGTACATTATTATAACAGGCTAATAACACTCTTATAAAAGCTATTTTCTCAATTTGATTTTTTCTTAATTAAGAGCTGGTGATATTTATTCTAATAAAGGTTTCTGATATATGACTTGGAGATTCTTTTTAACATGAAAAATTATACTGTTTGACACTGCTCCAAGAAATAATTGCTTTAATAATGATAGAAAAAAATTCTGGCTATTAAAAATAACATAAAATAAAAGTGTTCTTTATTTTGGCAAGTGCCTCAATATCATCAATTATACTTCAAATTCACTCTGAGTTGTAAAACTATCTTGGAATAACTTTATCTGTATTATTACATTATTTCTATAAATGAAAAACCACCTCCCCCCCCCAAGATTTAATAAAACAGGCAAATATACATCTCAGTGGCAGATTAAGGCTTTTTTGTAGCTAAGCCTAATTAAAATGGCAACATTCCAATGGCTTCTTTACCAGAGAGCAAGGACATCTGTAAGGGATAAAAAAATACCAAGCATTTTGATGCATTTGTTTCCAGTGTTTAAATGTGGCAACAGAAAACAGGGATTGATACTGGCTAAGCTACAAGCAACATTTGAGTTAGATATTTTAAAAGAGTATAGGAAATCAAAGCAGTTAAAAAATTTTGATTTTAGGTTGCTGTTTTGCCTGCTATTTCTGCCTATTTTCAGTAGCATAGACTTCCCCAAATTATGTCCCAGCATATTATAGTCCTCTTTTGGAAATTGTTTATATAAAAGAAGTTCTACAGAATAAGAAGCTGATTCAACTTTAATTAACCCAACATTTCTCAAACTCACTGACCTTGGAATATCTTTTCTTTTTTCTTTCCTTCTCAGCACCAGCTACATTCACCTTTGAGCACCATTTGAGAAATACTGCTCTACCATACTATCTCTTGTGATTTTAGAATATTGTCTCAGTCTGTCTGTGCTGCTGTAACAAAATACCACAGACTGGGTAACTTATAAATAACAGAATTTTTTTTCTTGCAATTCTGGAGGCTAGGAAGTCCAAGATCAAGGCACTGACAGGTTTGATGTCTGGTAAGAGCTCAGTCTCCAATTCCAAGATAGTGCTTTGTTGCTGCGTCCTCTGGAGGGGATAACTGTGATGTCCTTATATGGCAGAAGAACAGAAGAGCAAGAGAGGCAAAGTCTCTCTGAAATCTCTTTTATAAGGGCATTCATTCATTCATGAAGTAGGAGCCCTCATGACTTAATCATTCCCCCAAAATCTCCATCTCTTAATACCACCACAATGGGGATTAAATTTCAACACGCATTTTGAGGGACATTCAGAACATAACGAATATCACTACTAAGTCTCAAATGTTTTATTTTCTTCTTTATTTCCTGAAATTATTTCACAGTGACTATACATATTCACATAAATACATATTCTATGTTTTAAGATGCCAATCCAAGTTGCGAGAAAGGAAGGCAATGAGAGAGAAAATATAACTTTCCCTGCCACTGTGAGGAAATGTTGTGGCACTTATAAAAGCTGCTAGTTTGTGTTATACGGATTTGTGTAAAATCCCTGCTCCCACTTCTCCAATAATTGACTGAAAACATTTTGTGGCACCAGACTATACTACCTTCAGATTTATTCATAACTATCTTAACACCTAGCAGTGTTCCTAGAACAGAGGAATCTACCAATGAATATTTACTGAATTGAATTAAAGAACATAGATTTCCTCAGCCTATTTATTTTCATTGTATAGCTCCTAAACCCTTGGAATTATTCAGCTGAAAATCGACCCCAATTTTTAAAAAAATTTTACTTTATATGCATGGTAGATTTAGCAACAGATGAAATAATAGTGAATTTCAAATATACAAATGGATAGATGGTACACACAAGTCAAAAAATTTTAAATTCTTAATTTGATTCATACGCATACTAGAACTGAAAATGCTAACAGTACTTTTTCTGATGCCTTTATTCATTTTCATGTTTTATTTCACAAAGGGTGAGAATTTTTTTTTCAACTGACTATATCAACATGGTGCATAGATTTGCTTCTAATGTCATCATGTAAAATCCCAAGGATTTTAAAACTATGGCGGAAAGAGAGAGAGATACTGCCCAGGGGTATTTTCCTTGGGAGCAAATATTTCAGATGAACAAACTTCACTTACGAAAAATATTTCAAAGCAGAAGTTTGTTTTTTCTCAGATTACATTTTTCACCTGTCACGTGGCACAAGATGAACAGATAGAAGGTTACAAGTGCAGGACTGAGAAAAGGCTTGCTTTCACACATCATATAGCTTGTGCCCCCAGCTAGTTAAATTCTGTCCTGACATGAAGATAATGAATATGTTCTTTAATGTAGTCACTTTCCTTTTCTTGCAGAAACTTTTGTTCTGGATGTCATTCCCTGAAAATAAAAATAAAAGTTGGCCTTCTTTCAAAGGATAAATTTATTCAGTAAAATATAGTCTAAAATTTATTGCCTGATATTTACTAGCACTTGATATTTTTGCCATGTCTTTAGCAGTCTGAAATTTTCTATATAACTCTGACCTTGAATTAGTTTGGCAAGATAAAATTCTAAGCTTCCATTAACTACTACAACTGAAAAATATATATTTATTAATCTGTAGCAGAGGGTTTTGAGCATCTGCTAAGTTATTAGTTGCTACTAATAACTTATAATCAGTTATTTTAAGCTTCAAATTTCAAAAATTTCCCATTTTTAGGTTAAAAATTCAGCCATGATTTTTCTTTTTGTTTAGGCATCATTTTTAAAATTTTGACTTTCATGTACTGTTTTATTTATTTGGTATATAAAATTATAATGCATTAGATTTTTTTTTTTATTGACATTTACCAGGGCTGTTTGGAAAAGTATCCAGCCATGTAACCTTTCTTGTCATAGTATATTAACAATGGAAGAATACTTTCTGGACAGCCCTTGTATATAGCAAAGTGTAATGATTAGCTTTTGGTTAAAGAAACAAAAACTGCTCTACGTATGTCAAGCAGAAGGGGATTTAATATAGGGGATTAGAGTTGTAAATATGCATTAGAGCTTGTCTTCCTTTTTCCTGTGAAAGATATTAATATTAGCAAAGGCAATGATTGTTACCTGTGGAAGAATGGTATCTTGGAAGCTGGAATAAACCCTGAGGTGTTAGAATGAAATTGGAGCCACTGGCATAAATTCATGGTTTTTGAGATAGATAGATCGATTGACCGATCAAAGGATAGATCATAGATATATAAAAATATAGATATAAAGATGTATGTGTATGTGAGAATATATATGTGGGTGTGTGTATGTGTGCGTATTCGTACATACACATACTTCCTAGCTCTGTCAATAAGAGTTTCTAGATGCAGCAACCCACCAGGAGCAATGAACTCACCCAGCACCCAAATCTTGGTTTCTAATCACAGTATAACTCTTCACTACAGTGAACTAGGGCTCCTGGAGAAATGGTAGATTCCATGACTGAATTTGGAAAAATACAATATGTGCCTGGAAATAATTGAAATATGTAAATAAGTAACGCAATACTCAATGAATGAAAGAATTTTGGCAGCAAATCAAAGGGACAAAAGAAACCTGCTTGAAGGGGTTCCCACTGGCCAAATATGAGAAGTTAAAGAATCAAAATAAATATTGATAGGAATGAATATTAATTCCCACAATGACATAGAAATCCATGGATAAATAAGTGGGAAGAAGAAGCTGTCTTTCCAGTAATGTCAACCAATACATGTAAAAGGAGTGACTGAATCAGGAAAAAAAAATCATTGTCTTGCAATTATCATAGTACTAATTCAGACAAGAAATATCGGTGCATAGTAAAACTGTTGTGTGAGGTGGAATGAGAAAAGAAATTTTAATCTAATCTCAAATATTTCCACAGGAAATATTTCTTATTTACAAAGTTAAAAATAAAAAACCTTTACTGGTATTCATAATTTTAAACTAGTGATGAAACTTTAAACCACTTGTAATGAAACAAATCGACATTTTGTGCTACCAGATAGGATGTGATGAGAGGGACTACATTACTTCTGTGCTGTTCCTGCCCAAAATGTATAATCTAAATCTAATCATGACATCTCACCAGACAGATCCAACTGAGAAACATTCTACAAAATTGTTGCCCTATAATCTTCAAACACATTAGGGCATGAAAATGAAATACTGAGGCCTTGTCCCAGATTGAAAGAGACTAGAAAGACAACCAGATGCAAAGCATAATTCCTGTTCCATAAAGAACATTAGTGGAAAAGTGAGTGAAGTTTAAATGGGATCTGCAGGTGGAGATGATATGGGGATTTGCTCTGTTATTTTTGCAATGTTCTGGAAGTTTGAAACTATTTAAAAATAAAAATTTAAAACAAAAAATCCTAGAATGACAGTGACCGAAGAGTCGAGTGAAGATGCTGATAATTCTCAAATTCCAACTGACATTCAGGGAGTTGGAAAGCTGCAGGAGTTTCATGAAATTGCCACTGATGATCTGGAAATGAGGTGGGTGATTCAAAACTAATCACAGAGGCTATTGCAAAATTCTACATGCTAAAGATTCATACATATATCAACTGCTGCCAGAGAAAAAATAATACGGCTTTTGATTCTGTTCTTCTTTCCAAATCTGTTATTAATTCTCATTTGAGGAATGAACCTGGAATACTGCTGGCAGGGGCAATTGAGAAATGTAGTTCCTAGACCTCAAGCCTCTGGTGTGCATAGAAACTGGATGATGCCAATAGACATTCTGGCACACAAAGCTTTACAGGGCAATTCAGGTAACAGAAAGTTAACTGGTTTTTGTTATTAATAAACATAGGCTTGCAGTTCAAAGGTAAACTCTTTCATTTTTTTAAACTGAATTTGCACATTCATTTACTGTTCAGTAAATATAGATTTTGTGCACCTAGTAAATGGCAGGTACAATTGTATGTTCTGGAGATTCAGTGGTAAACATGCCAGAGAAAGATGTGGTCCTCTTCCAGTTTGTAGCTCTTACTGGGCCTAGGGAGACAGTAAGCAAGTTAGAAAGAAAGAAAGAAAACATCAAATCCAGACAAGTGCTATGAAGCAAATATATATGGTCATATGACAGACTACCTGGGAGTGGGGAAGTACTTTATGGAGAAGTGAGAATGAGCTACTCATGTGGGACATGAGGGAACAGCATTCTGGGCAGATGGAGCTGTAAACGCAAGAATCCAGAAGTGGGAAGGGTGCAGAGGCAGATGAAAAGAGAAGTGTTGGACTGAGGTGTTTGTACATATTTCTAAGTGCAATGATGAAATAATTAAGCAGAGAAGTAATGTGATGTGACCTATATTTTCCAAGTATAATTCTGGCAACTTTGTAGACAAGGGAACATAAGAGGTTGGGGCAAGGGTACAAGCAGGGGAGAAAAACTAGTGGGTTGTTTTACAAGACTAAGTGAAAAATGATGATGGACTCCAGAGATTTAGGGAAGTAAAAAGATGGAAAGTATGTTTTGAAGGTAGAACTGGCAGGACACTCCTTTTTATCCTGTATTATATAGATGATGTTGTTCATTTGTCTGGTTGATTTGGTAGCTCAGAAAATATTCTGTCTGCTTCACCATAGATAAAGCCTCTAGGTAGGACAATTAAATTTTAAGATTAATGTAATGAACAACTGTTTTGGCTACACAGAATCCTGTCACCATCTTTCAGTAATATGAATAGAATCCAATTTTGCTTTACTTTTGTTTCTGTTGCCTTACTTTCACCTTCCTATAACACATAGCCCTGGTGCAAACATCAGGTACATTACTTCTGCCTCCTCTGCCCCATCTCACCCTCACCAATGGACTTGATCCAATCTAGTCCATTGAGACTTTCCTCTCCCAGGAGGTATGGGAACTCTGGACTTTTCTTGGGTTAAGTATATCACGTTGTATTTGAATGTATGAGTTTTTCAGTGCAGTGTCCTGATAAATTCCTTGTATCTCTACTCATTGCCTCTAGCTAGAGGCTACCTCTTTCATCCATTTTTGTTTTATAACTTCTAGCTGTATTCTTGTTTTTACATAATTTGCTAATTCTACTACTGTTCTTGTTTTTAAAAATTATAAATATTATCTATCACATTCCTGTTGTAACATATAAGGATTTAGATTATTTGTATTGCCATTTTTAATTTTTAACTTTATTTTAAAAGAATATGCTTATATCACTTTTATTTATTTCATCAACTAGAGAATATCTGATTTGCCTCATAAAAAAATGAGGATTTTATTGTCCCTAAATTTTCTTTCAATTCTTATTATCTGTCATTTGTTTGTATTCTTTTGTATTTTAAAGATCAATACCTTTTGCATTTAATTCACTAACTTTATGGTTATTGAATCTTGCCCATTAATTTAAAAGTTGTAAATAAATGTGGAACATTTTCATTAATTATGACTCTTCCCTCCTTTTTTCCCTCTCTATCTTCCATGAGTTTTAAAACCTTATTTTCTCTGTGTAAACACTGGTCTAGGTGTTGGGGCATGGTAGTAAATACTTTCATTAACACAGAGACGTGATATGCATTGTTTCTTATCCAATATTTTTATCTTCCTGAAATTGCCAGTCTTTCTACCCACCCACACCAACACATATATTTTTTCCTTCTTCTTTCTTTTTTTAATTCTCTGTTTACCATATCCTTTATTGTACATACTATCAGTTTATTAGCCACCCCTCTTCCCCAACCCTAATTTGTTTTCCCTCTTTGTTTTCTCTCTTTCAAAAGAAAGAGAACTTTCTTTTGAAGCCTCCATCCTTTGGTTCTAATCTAGGACTCTCAGACATCTATCATGTTGAGATTACCTTTCATAACTGCTGATTTAGATGTGCCTCTTACTGGATCCCATGACTTCATTCTGTATTTAATCCTTTAAGATGATATAGTACCTCCTCAGTTAACTTTCTAAGAAAATATGCAGTGGACACAGCTGTGTCTAACAACCCTTTGTTTTGTTTTTATATGTGATTTGATGATTTAGTTCAATACAGAATTTCTAGGTCTAAAATTATTTTTTTCCCATAATTTTAAAGGGATTTCTCCATTGTTTTTTAGCATCTGATATTGCTGATGATGTCTGCTACCAGTCTGATTTTTGTCCTTTATGGAAAACAGAAATCTTTTATTTCCTTCCTTCCTTCCTTCCTTCCTTCCTTCCTTCCTTCCTTCCTTCCTTCCTTTTCTTCCTTTCTTCCTTTTTTCCCCCTCTCTTTCTGGAAATCTTTGAGTCTTCTTTTTATTTTTAGTGCCCTGAAATTTTATAATGATATATTTATTTTTCAAATTCATATGTTACTATTTATTTATTATTGTGTTTTTTCCTGTGATCAGCTTTCTCTGGGCCCCTATGTTTTTTCCATTCTAGGATAATTTCATAAATAGTTATATAATTGAATTCTATTTATTTTTTTTTCAAATTGTGGAATTCCTAATTCTATACCTATTGCATAGAATATTTATATATCTACATTTTCCACTTTCTTATCTTTTGATTGTAAATTTTAATCTATTTTTTGACTTTGTTTTAACAAATTTATTGATTTATTTGGGGAGTTAATAGTCACAATTTTAATTTCTAAGGGTTCTTTTTATCATATTGGTCCTTTTTCATAGTATCTTGTTTATCTTTTATGGATGTAATATTTTGACTTTCTCAAAATACACTAGACATTTATTTTTTACATTTCCTTTTTTGAGAGAGAATTTTCACAGAAAAAAAATCTTGTTTCCTTTGGTACATGTTTTCCCATTTTAATCTGATCTTTATGTTATAGGCTTTCTTTAAATGCCTGGTTGTTTTGTTAAATAAATGCATATTTAAGAATGAAGCAACTGTGGGAACAACTGGAATTGCTGTGAGCAATGGTGGGGCCTGTCTACTGCCACGATGTACTTTAAGGGATGTGGGTTGCAACGTGATGGAAACTGTAGTACTTGGAGTGCTATACTTTCTGGTTGATCAGCTGTGGTAGGGGATTCATTTTCCCTAGACAAGTTGTTTAATTCTCTGTGTGTGTATGTAGAGAGAGAGAGACAGAGAGAAACAAAGAGGGAGAGAGACACCTGTGAGTAAAGAACTCAAGAACTCATTTGTTCTATATACCCCCCATCTCAGTCCCAGCTTCCACTCCTGTTGTCTCTCCTTTACAGCAGTGTCTGTGTGTTTGAAGGCTTGCTGGGGTTCTGGCGCCATGGGGTTCTGTTGGGCAGAAGGTCTGCATGCCCCTGCAGCTGCTCTGAGTGTACACCAGGCTTCTGTTGCTTCTCTGTGCTACGTCAACCATTAGCTCCCATCAGCCTCCCACATTCCTTTGATATATTGAAACTTCACATCAGCCACTGGCTGTCTTTGTGATATTTATTGGGGTGGGATTTTATCCTTTAAAATGCCTTTAGTAGCATTATAACAGAGACATGGGTAAATGAAAATAAACTATACCAACACTGCATTTGCCTTCCAGAACTAGAAGTTCACTGCTGGTACTTTTTAATTATGCTGAAGAATTATAATTTATTTCTTTTCTGTTGGTAAAAGGGCATTTGTTAATCTTAATCATAGTTGATATGCTTGTTATCTTTCAGACTTTCTATATATAATTTTGAAAATTTTTAGTGATTTAATATTCAAAGTCATATGAAATCCATGATTTTTAGGCATGGACTTAACTATTAAAAATAACATTCAATGGTTATTATCCTACATTATAGAATGTTCCATTCTCTCTGACTCTTCCATTTTGTAAGTAAAGGTAGTAATCAGAGTTAGGAGCAATAAGAAGAGCAGAAAGTCAGTCACTCTTGGGAGCACTTTAAGATGTACAAGAAAGAAATTCCCCCAACAAACTTTTCCTCATATTTCCTTGGCCCAATAAACCTTTCCACACATCACAAGCCCACTCCTAAACTCAGAGGGACAGCACTTTCTGACGCTTAGACAGTCAGAAAGCTTGGCTCTGCAGCCAGGGTGGGCTGGATTTCGCTGCATTCCATGGGCTACGTGGGGAAAGAAAGTGTCCCTGAACAAATGCCAACGGCTTCAAGGAAAAAGGGATGGAAACACAGACACTCAAAGGGCAACCAAAATATCCATTACACTTGCAGTCTATTTACATCACCCTTAGTGACAACACTTGTACTTTAGAAGGCAGTTGATGAACTCTGGTGAATAAACCATGATAACGGAGATATTTATGTTAAGATGATGAGCCCAAAGAGAGAGGTAGGGCCCAAATAAAGGAGAATCTTATAGGCCATCCTGAAGAATGTGGGCAGTAGTTTTATGCATCAGAAATTGTTAAGGGTTTTATGTAGAGAAATGACTTAATACCTTTTATATTTTAAAAATATCTATCACTGAGGGACAGTTATTTGGTGGCTTGACTTATGGAGGACAGGGCTAGAGTCTGAAAAGTCATTTAGGATTCTCTTCGTATGGCTTGCTTTCAGGATTCTGTACTTATTTATCCCTTTGCATCTATTGTTCTGATTATTGCTTTTGAATATTAATTGCCAAAATAAAAGCGTAAATGATATGAATTATATGGAGTCCACTATGAAACAACTGCAATCATCTCTTTTATAACTTGTTTTTTTGTCACAGATATTCCAAAAATCATATCACTGTCATATGATTTACTTTGAGGAGTGCTTTAGAAATTATATCCCCCTTCCTCTTGCTTCTATTTCATGGACATAGGCTGTTATTTAATTGATGTTTAAATATACAATATGATTAATTCACACAGCATAAGATACACATATATTTCACTGTCTATCAAACTTTTGTTATTTACAGATTGGTTTACACTTCTAAATTCAGGCTTTTTTGTTATTTTTGTAGTGTCTACAATATGGTAGCTAAATATAGTTCTTAAATAACAGAAAATGCAAAAACAAACCTCAGCTAACGTATGTCTGCCTGATATTGCGAAAATTATTTTAAACTTTCACTGTGAACTTTACCCATTTTACCTAATTCTAATTAATTTTTAAAGTACATCTGCTTAGATTTCTGTAGTATTGCTACAAGCTGGCATTTTGATTTTTTGAAAGGACTATTTGAAATTTAGATTGGGCATCTGTCAAAAACAAAAAATACACACACTGTCATCCTATTGGATATTATAATATAGCAGGTAATGACTGCTAAAATTTAACCAATCACACAGAATGACAGGGGAAAAACACCCAGACAGGAACTTTATGTCAAAACCATGGAGGAAAGAAAGCTAAAGTACTGCAAATTAATGCCTTCCTGGTACAATAGATTTATTCTGATTAGCCTATGCAAAATTTATGGTGCCAGATAATCTGCAAACAGAGACAATATAATATTTTTTTATAAAGTACTGTCAGAAACTTTACACTGGTCTCAGTAATATGATCCTCAGTTCCAGGGCCTGCCTGACAGTCTAGGACACAGAGAGCTGTCAACGCAGGAGCCGCAGAAGATGATTGTTAGGGGGATTTGGTACTCCTGCTATTTGCCTAATAGGGAGCCTTGTGCTCAGCATTTCCTGAAGCAAAAGAAGACAGATGAAATCTCTGGGCACTTCATTGCTGCTGCCTCTCAAAGATTTCCTGTCAGAATGGGCCTATAAGGGGAGAAAGGTTTTCAATAACAATTTTTTTTTTTTTACCTGGCAGGATTTCCAGCTTTGCTATGAAAAGAGTTTGAAGGCGCTGTCTTTGTTTAAAGGGGTGGAATGGTGTGGGGGGGGGTTGTAGGAGGAGAAGAACAAGAAAAAGAAGAAGAAAAAAAATGCTACCAAACTACCAGATCTAGTTGTCTTTAAAAATAAAAAAAGCAATAGAGTAATATGACTCATATTACCGTAGCACATATAGAAAAACCAGCTTTGATGGACACTTTATCCACATTTTATGTAGGTTTTTCTTCCCCCCTTCAAGTGGGGGCAATGACCTTGATGTTCTCCCTTCTCAAATGAAATGCGGAGAGCATATTTGTTGTAAACTATGTTCAGGACTCTTTCAGTAGCTTGTATGGGGAGTGAGGAGCACAGGTCTCATTTTTACCAAAGGGATGTTTGCCAATCTGCCTCGCTCCTTATCAATGCTTTCTTTATTCCTTTACTTCTACCATCTTGTCAGCTAGCCAGCCAGTCAGCCCACAAATGCTGCCTAATAGCTTGTGAAAAGACAGAGCTTCTGTCCTCAAAGGCCTTATATTCTATGGGAGAGACCATTGTAGTGGGTGTAATTTCCTAAGTTTCTAGGAAAATATATTCACACTCAAATCTTTTTTACTAGTGCCAAGCAAGTCAGGAACCACATCTGTCAGCTATCCATTCTCTTGCCCCAGACAGAGGAACTGTTTTGTCAGTCGTTTAGCATGATTCTCGCGATGTCACAACTCTGTCTGTCCCTTCCCCTACAGTGTGTCTCCCTGAATGGAACAAAGGCAGAAGAACCTAGACAAAATAGAGAAAAAAGCTGATGAAATAAGGATAGTAAGTAGGGGACACCATGTTTTCTCAAACTGTGATTCCCAGCGTGGTCTTTTGTGCTAATTTGCCCAGGACATTTTTGATCTTTTTAAAATTTTGATGATGTTAGGTAACTGAGAACTGAAAGCTGACATAGAAGAAGAATAAAACACAAACAAACAAACAAACAAACAATAAAATCTCAACTGTCTGTGAGAATTTAATATAAAAGCCTGTGGATCAGAAGCTGCAAGGATAATATAGAACAGAACAATTGATTTTAATAATGAAGAGCCTCAAGTCTTCAAGAAAATGTTAAATCATGTTGGCCACATGTTTTTTGCTACGATACAAAAGCATGCCATACACTTAAGAGCATTTTAATCAAAATTTATACACTAACAATGGAATATAAGTAGCACCTTTATTACCTAGAAAATTTACTTATGAGAGAAACTTCATTCCCCCAAGTAAATTGGATAAGCGAGGTGTTACTATACATTGTGATAAGCCATATTCCATTTAAGTAGATTTATTTCAAAATATTGTATTTCTTTATCTGCAGTGAAGTTTTAGAAATTTATAGGTCAAATTCCTATAATGTTAACACGAGAGTTCACACAATGGATAACCAAAAAAAAGTTTCTCTAAAAAAGCAGCCACAGGTATGGTAGAAGACTAATTGGCAGCCTGTAGGCAATGTAAAGGGTTTTTTTTTAATGGGGACTTCCCAGGTGGAGGGAGCTAACTCTTAGAACAGCGGCAGCTTTCAACAAAGGATTTCTTTTTTTCCTAAGAAGGAGGTAAAGATGTGAAGCAAGGAAGGTCATAAAGTGCATGGTCATGAGTTATGGATAAAAGAATATCATGGAATGTTTTTGGCAGTGCAGGGACATAAGTGAAAATGTGAGATGATTCAATTATGTATAGATGTGTGAATAAACATAAATGTTTTATTGTTTAGAATAGACTAGGGTCATGGTAAAATAATTGCAGAAACTCAAGACCAACTCTTTTTATAACAACACACTATTGTAATGTTTGTGTTTAACAAAATTTTGCCAAGTGCTAGCAGTAAAAATGCTTTTTATTATTATCTGTTGAAACCAAACTGTACCATTAAAAAAAAAAAGTAACTCAAAACAATACTAGACAGTCTCTGGAAGTTGTAATAGGATTTGAGAGCTGAGCAAAAGAGAGAACCATGAAAAAGAGGGAACAATCAACAAGATTCAGTAAGCTGAGTTCCCAGACAATAGCAGACTCAGACTCTATTCTAAGAAGTGATACTAAGTTCTCTGAAACGTGGAATAGTGTGGAAATCAGTGACAAATTCAAAAGTTCATTTAAAAATAGAGAGAAATAAAGGCATTGAGGATAATCACAGGAGAGATTTTGCATGAATTGGGGTTATGATGAATATTTTTTCTGTTTGTTAATTTTCATTTTCTGTAGGAAAAATGGTCTAATTGATACACATTTTCTTCAATTCTGATTATTATTTGAGTTACCTTCAACATTCATTCTTCATGAAGCATTTGCAAACTAAGATTGAAGAGGCTAACATGCTTACATGAAACAACACAAAAGTTAGTTTAGTATTCATGTTAAATCAAAAGATCAAAAGGGCAGAATGTCAATTCTTTGATCCACTTGGATCCCTTAATTCTGAACATAAAAATAATCATTGGACAGTTTGTGATCTATCTATATCTATATCTATATATCTATATACCTGTATATCTCCTCTGTCCATTTGTCTGTTGGAACTATAAACATAGGAACAAAATCCATGACAGTGAATCAATAAGGACTTTGTAAATAGGACTGTATAAATAAAGAGCTAAAAATCTCCAGTTTCAATTCAATGGAGATTTTTCCTTCCACAACTAATGGCTCAAAGGTTGCAGACAAAAGCAGGAGATGGATTTGGCTTTGCCCTTGGATTTTGGTGCCCCATTCTGCAACCCACTGTTATTCCTGGAATTAATGAAATATCAAAACCAGGCTAGTGGAAGTGCTGCTAATTTGGCGTGTAATGAAACAAAAGAATCTAAAACGCATATGTGTCTACCTTTATACGAAGACAAGACAATAAAAAAACAACAGAACAAATTACACTTTGTATCATGGGATATGAAACAATTACAGGAGGAAGAAGGTGGAAGATGTAAGACTCAATGGACCCTTTAATGAATAGTAGCAAAATATCCACCCAAACAAATGATATTCTTCATACCTTAAGGATAGAAAATAGACTGCTTCCATTGAAACTTTTGCAAAAGGATCTTTATAGGTTTTCCCCCCACTGACTTAATATCAACTTTTGGAATTAATCGGCTTTCACCAGGGGATGAGTACATGCATCGCAGCAGCTTTTGCATTTTTCCAGTCATCACTTCATCTGGGATTGAGCTCATCCTAGGGAGTTTCCACATTCATCTGACATCAATTATCCCAACTCCTGCTGATATCCAATTCATGTCATAATAATTAACTTGTATCTATTATAACCAAGTTTCATAATTAACGTTTTATTTGTCTTAAGTTTTTTCTCATGCACATATTTTAAGATATAGCAATATTAATACCATTGAAATACTCTTCTGTTTTTATTGTTTATAACAAATAGTAAAGCAATCCTAGTTTAAAATATAAATGGCCTTGGACTTTAACTCTTTGTCTAGATTATTTAGTACTAATGATGAGGAAAATAATAGTGGAAAGTGGGATTCCTCAAAATAGCCCAAGTGGCCTTAAACTTAGAGAAGCAAATAATTCTTTAAAAATTCCATTACTAGCTCATATTTTCTACTGAAAAATTTTAAGTCTTGCATCATAATCTCTTCATCACTTTCAGTTTTGAAGAATTTCAGAGATAGATGTTTGGTCAATAAGTAATTAATAACAAGGGCATGCAAACCGATAGAAATAGGACTCTGTAGCATTTTTTAAATACAGATTTACCACAACAATGATATGGAAAGAAATGTAGGGACACAAAATTTGAGAAATTCAGAATTTGAATCACATTCTGTAATCCTGGAGGAAGAGAAAAAATATATATATTTTATATATAATGTTAAATCATGGATAATATCATATAATTCACTCATCAATCTTATCAATCTTCTAATAAAAGCTTCAGTAAGATACTGAAAAGGATAAGGCTCCTCCTACTCTGACTGGATGGATGATTGGCAGTAAACTGGATAATTGCCTATGAGCTGACAACTTGCAAGAGTTTTCCGTTACATGCTGAGAAATTTATTTGATCTAAGGATAAATGAAACTGCAATTGGGTCTTTTGAAACAAAAGTGGTAATCTGAAGGAATAATGTCCCCTGGATTCTAAACATGTTTTTAAAAAATATTCAGTGGCGTCACAGACAAACTTAAAATGGCTATTCTCTGTCAAAGACTAAGGATGATTTCTTCTCTTATCTGTTTTAAGTTTTATGCTTAGGCTAATATGTTTTCATTAGCCAAAGAATTTATTTAATTTCTCCAATTCTAAAATCTCTCAACTATATTTTTTATATACTAAGAAGTTGTTTGATCACAGATTAACTTCTGATACTTTTTATAGTCAATACTCCCTGTGAAAGTAAAGAGGAAATTATAGAAGGAATGAAAATATATTAGGGGGGAAAAAAAAACTCTAATGGGCCTTCTCGGGGACCAGACAATAACATATTAATTCTAATCACTTATATTTATGTATCATTTTACCTTATAGATAGTATTTTTAAATGTATTATTGCATAGAAATACAGGATGTATTATCACATAGAAATAAAAATAGGGGTTAAAATAAGAAAAGTGACTGGTGTAAGATTTCATATCTACAAAATTGTAAGTTAGAGACTTAAATTCAAACCTTCTCACTCTAAATCTATTTCATCATCATTCTTTTAAGGGTGTAGAATATACAAACATATTGTCCAATGACCTGTGGTATGAAAACAGAAACCTTGGTGAGCTCAGAAGTACCTTAGCTTATGGTTCTCTGTTATTGGAAGTAATTCATTCTGGTTAGTCCCTTGAATATCTGACTGAAATGTTAGAATCTACTCTCTTCTTTTGTTCCAGCCTCCTTTCTGCACTGCTGTTTCTACTGATCCTTCATTCCCATCTACCAAGGATTCTCAGAAATCCAGTTGTGGGTTGGGTGAGGGTAGGGGGATCAGCAAACCTTTAGTATCATTCCTTTCTCCAAATAGATGAGAATACTTAGGGAAGATCCCAGAACAAAACCAATCACTTAGACAATCTCAAACTATGAAACCCACAGTGAAGATCTGACATTGATATGTATGAATCTGCTCCAGTTGAAAATCATGCCTTGAAAATGCAACCCGAGACTCCAGGCACCTAATGACACCAATTGGTATTCACGCAGGAGTACAGACTGTTACATATGCTCACTGCAAATTTTGCTTCAGGGAAAAATGGAGAACCATTTAAGTGACTCCTTCTGTGCATTGAACTGTCAACTTACAGAAATGCCATACTAATCTTAGGGAAACTCTCTGCAAAGCTCACTTGAGTGGTGAGTGAATGTAAATGTCCTAACTTATTAAATATCTATTTCATCAAACCTGGCAACCAGGGGATGATTGATCTTGCACTCAGCTTACCCACACACCTTTATTTATTATATACTATTTTGGAAGGTCTTAATCATCTCCTCTATATGTGAAATATTCTTTTTATTCTTAAACAGATATTAAAAACACTATTTTTAAATACATTAAATTTGTCATAAGTAATAGTAATTCTGCTACACAAATCATATTTTAAGAAGCATATCTGAATTATCTACTTAAATTTATGTAATATTAGATTTATTCATATTGATTTAATATTTTAAAGCACTACCTCCAATAAGCATTATGCAGCAGAACGTAGTCACAGTGAGATGTAGAACTGCAATCAAGATAGCTTCTGTAGTAGTAAATGTAATCCCAACCACTGACCTGCCATTTTCAACTATAAATGTAGGATACAAAATATAGGATGGATAGTGTTTGTGGAAACTGTAAAATAAAACAGAGCAAAAGAACAACAACAGAAACAAAATTCAATCTTGTTTTTGATATATTTGTAAAATCTGATTTTAAAATATTCTTTTTTAAAGATAGTCTGTATATTAAGTTTTGGGAACTTGACTTTTGTTTCCCACTCCCTTAAAAATGAATGGGGATAAAAAGAAAGAAAGAATGCATCTGCCAGGTGGATTTTCTAAGTCCTGATTATTAAACAGTAATTTTCATCAGATTTTAAATGCTCCCATCAATAGCAAGATTGTAGAAGGATGATACAGCTAAATCACTGCTGATAGACAATTAGTTGAGTCTGCTGTCTCAAGCCAAGATTGGCAGCGTCTGCTGCTCTCGTAATCAAATTCCTCAGCATTCAAGATAGCAGGACTGAGTTTCCTAGTTAATGCTATAAAGCAACACTGAATAAATACAAATGGCTTAATCTTCTTTTGCAGTCAGATCCTCCCACAATGATCTATGTAATTAGAAAAATACTACATCTCATCTCCTGAATAGTGAATACAGCAGATTGTTAATCATTATATTTACATGGCTTATATAAAAAGTATTTAAATTCATGAGTACTATAAGATTTCTTTCAAAGAATATTAATACATGTACAATACCTAAATGTGTGTTGTCATATCTGTAGCTTAATGATGTGTTTATAGCATTTCCTTAGAGAATTGTTGCACAGCAAAAATTCAGGTGTAGCAAATGTTGAAGAAAAAAGGTTGAAAAAATGTGTATTTTTGCTTATATCTGTATCTACTTGTCTCTCTCTCTTTCTCTCTCTCTCTCTCTCTATATATATATATATACACTCACATATATAATAAATACATGAAACAAACAAATTTGATGGAGTTTGCAAATTCCAAGGAAAAGACACATTCACATATACATAAAAATATAATCCCACATTCAAATAAAAATGTGACATAAAAGTACTTCTAGTAAAGCTTATTTTATAAAACGCATTGTGCTTTATATTTTGTCTGTATTTTACACCAATGTAATATTGATTTCCTACAAAAACACATTAAATAAAAGATTTATGAGGAGTGTAGCAAATCTCATTTGGCCAACAAACTGTAACTCTTTTGTGTCTGCTTTATGAACAGGAGCAAAATTGGTAATGCTTCACATATTTCAATAATTTATCAAATATTTACAAATGTTTGTCATTTGAAAATAATTAAGAAAATAAGAATAATAATGGGTGATTAATAACAAAATATTGAGAATTTGTTTAACTCCCTAATACCCTGAAAAATATATATACATGTGTGTGTGTATCTGTGTGCATATGTGTACATATATAAAGGGATAGGTGTTTGCACCTTCAAAGATGAGTTTACAAATAATAAATAAAGGAAGGAAATTAATAGGCAAAGAATATGGCTTTTGAAATAAAATAGGTTTTTGAGACATATCAAGCAACAGCGATTACTTAAAAAATACAAAACAGAGCAGCTTGAATCTGATTGAAGTGGTTACACACTGTGCCAGCAAAAGGATGCAAGAGTCTCGAAGAAGTCTAGGCAGAGTACAGGGAAAGCATGAATGGGAAACACAGAGAAACTGTTCTCCTTTTATCTCTATAACCTCCACCCTCCCTTTTACCTTCCAAAGTTGTAACCCTGAACTTGGGACAACAATCAGGAGATTTCTGTTGAAGCTGTCCTTTCCTCCCCTAATCTATTCTTTCACATAATTAACTGCCTGACTTGTCCTCTGATTTTATCTGAGGAGCTGGAGAATTTCACTAATTCCTGCAGTTACCACATATCAATGTTAAAGAAGTATTTAATTCCCAAGATGAAAAGCAAACATTCAGAGTGTGCATAAGAAAGTCTGAAATACTAGAAAGTTAATAACACTTGCCACTCCTGTAGCACCTTTCAGCCAAGATGATTTCGAAGCCCTTGCAAAACAAAGGCTTAGCACTCTCATTTTGCTGAAATTGAAATGCAGAAAGGTTAAGTGATTTGTTTACTTATTTATTTGTGATTTATTTATTCTGCCCCAGCAACTCAGTAATGGAGCTGGGAATAGGAGACAAAATTTCTTATTTCTTATTCTCTTTCAGACCACTCACCTTGTTCACGGTGGAAGCTGGTGACACTTACTTTTGTAAGTCAGGCATCATCATTATTAAACTGACATGCCTACACTATCCCTAGAAATAGTCAGAAGTCAAGGGCCATTGCTTTGGAGCTCAGAGTTCAGAGCCATGTTACTTCAAACAATTATAACTTAAAGAAATATGAAGTTAACTGAGACATTTATTTAGTGAGTCCCCAGTGTGATGTCACAAATCCTGCTAACATTTATTGTACACTATGTGACAGGCACTGTGCTAAGTGCATTGAGTTCATAAAATCAATTAAGCCACATAACTTTAACCATAGGTACTACTATTATTCAATTTTCCAGAAAAGAAACCTAAAGAATAGAAAAGTAATTTGCTCAAATCACAAGTTGAGTAAGCAGTGGAGCCAGCAGTATACG
Organism: Cheirogaleus medius; assembly: GCA_008086735.1. NCBI lineage: Eukaryota > Metazoa > Chordata > Mammalia > Primates > Cheirogaleidae > Cheirogaleus > Cheirogaleus medius. The sequence continues at coordinate 61,938,363 of VBSM01000529.1, forward strand.
ATGCATGGTGTCTGATTTCAGAACCTATGATCTTTACTACTGAGTGATACTGTCTCTCCTTTTGCAGCCCTGTGTCACATCAAAAAATTAACAGCAGAAAACATGTTTAGTAAAAATGAACAAAAAATAAAGTGTCAACCTAATTTTGGAACTGCCCATCACACTGCCCAACAACATTCTTTATTTCCAAGTGTCAACATAATATAACCTCATACCAATACTAATTTTTTAAAAAAATTGCAAAATCTAGAGTTTACAATGCTGATTGGAGGAAACAAAGCGAAGAGGGTTTGAAAAAAAAGTCTAGTTTCAACTTCTAATTTATTGCAACATGGCTGAATTTTTCTGCTTTGGAAAGGGAAGGTAGAGGGAATTTTTGACAGGACTGTTCAACATAAATGCATATTTTGAGTATACTGGTGACTAAAAAGGTTATTTCACTGTTTCATTTTCAAAACAATTTTATTAGATATTATCTAAGTATCTGATATATGTAAGGAGGATCTGTAAAATATAAGCTTAAATTAATGTTTATTCAAAGATTAACAAAATAAAATTTTAAATAATGTATTACATGTTGTGGTGAAAAAAGTACTGATCTATTTAGTCCAGAAGACATAGCTTTAAATTCTGTCCCAATCAGAGACTAGTGTGACCTTGAGTAAGTTATTTAAACTTGCTGACCTCTAACCTTCTCAATTCTAAAACAGTGATATTCCTTCTTTGCAGGGCTGTTGTGAGGAGTAAACAGATCCTCAACTCTTGTGAGGGAAAGATTCCTGTATTTTTGTTCACTACTCCCTAACATCCAGTCTAGCATAATCCTTGGTTTATTACAGGCCCTACTTAAATATTTGTTGAATGAATGAGACTACTTATAGTTCTAACATCATATCTGGCATAGTAGGTACTTAACACATGTTACAATTTTTAACTTTTCAAAATTATTAATGTTAATAATGTATATACAAAAACTGGGAAACTCTGAGATTTACCCTACTTGAAAGCTGACAAGTTAGTGTGCTACAGTTTCATGAGTTTGAGTGGAAAATATGAGATTCAGAGACTTTGTATCCACATGGATCAGATACAAAGATAGTGTATTACTCACAGCAGAAGCCACAGAGGATCACTATTTTTGCACAGTTCCCTGAGCCCCAGTTCCCTCAAGGCAACACAGTGAGGATCAAATAATACCTGCACAGCCAATGGATGATATTACAGGAGAATGGTCAGTAAGTATGCTCACCCTTTGCTCTAGTGATGGATACTATCTCCATCTTTCAATGCTGAAAGCAAACCTGCCCTTTGCTTCGATGTGCAGGAACAGGAAAGACCCATAGAGCATTGTAAAAACATACAATATATTGAAATGTGATCAGAATGTGATTTTCAATTATAAAACAACAGTCTAGAAAATTATACAGTTATTTTTGTTAGAGAGTTTAATGGTAGATTTAATTTGTTATATACTTTGGTATCTAGATTATCTTTTTTTTTGTTTTAATTTTACCATTTTGTGAGAATATAAACATTGGCTCTGGAGTTACAGTTGTGGTTTCTTTGAACACTATTCCATTTTGAATGAGGACATCAGAGAGTTTATGAAAGAGCTTTCATGTATCAAAAACAGGAATCATGAACTTGAGGTTATTATTATAGGATTCTATGCAGCCAATCTGAGCAGCCGTATATTTCCATATTTGAAATAAATACATAGTTATGGAACAACTGAGGCAGCAATTTAAACAGCGATAAACTTGCAGTATTCTCTACCAACAGTTTTCTCAGATTATTTTTCTATTTTTCTACACTTGTCGCTGCTAACCCTTGAAAGGAGTGGTTTATAATTATTGCATTCACTTTTTTCAATACTCATTTATTCATCTCTTAATCCCTAATGTCAGGCCTTAGTACCAGTGACTCAAATGAAACCCTTAAATATCAACAGCAAATTTTAAATAATCAAATGCAATGACTTTTCTTAAGTCTCCTCCTACTTGTGCTTTTGGTATCAGCTCGTTTCTTCTGAAAGTCTCTGCTTTTACTGTTTGTGCCCAGTTCTATTCCCATCTTTCTAAAAGTTAGCACTTCAAATTTCTCTTACCTGGTTCTGTTTCTCATCCCATCTTTTAAATGTTAATCTTTTTTGTGTCTTTTATCTTTTTCTCTCTTCAGGCTCCCTCTCTCAATGACCCCATGGTTTTCAAACCTTTGTTCTATATAGATGGCACTGAAAAGTATATCTTCGTTTCTAAACTTTCTCCTGATTTAGTCTCCTATTTTCAGACATCTGTTAGACACCTCTACCTGAGTGCCCTAAACATACTTCAGCTCAGCATGTCTATCACTTACCTTCTCCACTTATCCCAGCAAGTCAGTTCCTGCCTGTGACTATCTGATTTCTTCTAAGAGCACTGTTTTCACGGGGTACAGTGCCATGGCTTCCTCCTTGGCATCATGTCTGAACAATAATACCTCTTTTCCATCATGTTATCACCACCCTTGTTTACTTTACAGCACTATAGTCCACCCCTTGACAAATATAAAAGCTTCCTAACAAGTTCTTCTGTTTTTAGGCTATACTTCTCCCTGTATTCTGTTTCTGTTCTTCCAGGAGAAGAGGAAGTAACTCCTTGTTGCCCACTGGACAAATCCATGCTCCTTAGTCTAGCATCAAGTCCGTTCACAACCTGACCCTTTCCTGCTTTCATTTAACAGATCTTTAATGAGCTAGGAATAATTCAGTAAGCATAACCAGACATGGTGCCTATTTGGACTGGGTACACAGGGAGGAGGGATAAACCAATATTAATCAATTAATGTATTATTATAAGCTAGGAGAAATGATTCTATAGAAAGTTATAGTCCCACCTTTATCTTCTGCTATTCTCTGTCGTATACCTGATGTTCTTACCAAGTTGGATTGTTTGAGATGGATCAAACTTTTGTTCACTTTTTCCTCTCAAAACTTAGTAGTTATGTGTTGTGTCTTATATGACCTTTACTTTTCCTCCTTCTGCTCACTATCTTTTGAAATCTTTCCTGTTTCATGAAGCCCAACTCTCAAATGCTGTTGCTCCTAGGATTTGTCTTTGAACCAATTAGAACTCTTTGTAGGATGTTTATGATGCTTGCACTTACCATATTATTCTGCAGTGTGTGCGTGGGCATCTGCCCCTGCTGTATTAGGAAACAACTGAGGGGAGGGCATGTTTTATATTTCCTTGTAATTCCTATATGCCTAAAATTTAGCTAGTTCATTGTAGACCTTCAATATTTATTGAATGAGTGAATGAATTAATAAAACACCCCTAATATCCAAGCTGTTTCCTTTGGCGAGATGCTACTTCATAGGAAAGCAGTCCATGGCTGGTGTGACAAGAGACTGACCCTCTGTTGGCAAGGAAGTTAACAAGCTATTATGGTAGGCAGTGGTTCCATACGGAAGATCTCCATCAGGACCCCAAATCTCCCACAGAGCAGTTTGGATGGAAGTGGATTTTCCAATTGATTGGGGGGGGGGTCTACCTATGAAGTTCACTAGAGCAGAGGTTTCCAGAGCCTACTATTATCACTTCCTTGGGAACACAGTATTTCTAGGAAGGATATCATCAAAAATCAGTCACTCAATAGTTCTGCTCTTGTCATATCATTCTAGGAAATGCCATTTGCAGAAACAGTAAAATAGAGCTTTGCTTGAGTCTCCAGATACTCCTTCACTAAACCAGGGGCCTCTAATTTTCTGAGCTCATTAAACCATTCTCTAATTTTATGCCTAGAACATACTGCTATTTATGTGTTTTAAAACAATCATAAGATTTAGCATATTATATCTTCAAGGCTCTTTGCACACATCAAGTAATTATCCATATAACACCCTTATGATGCAGGTGTTATTACTCCCATTTTATGGATAAGTGTATTGAGACACTAAAGATCTAATAATTTGCTTAAGGCAGTAGAGTAGACCAGCTGCAGAAACTAAATTAAAATGGAATTTTCTGACTCTTTGTCTTGATATCAGATTGCAAAATTATACTGGATACCAGGCTTTCCTCTATATGCATACTTTATAATATTTACATGGGTACGCATTGAATTATATATGGGTCTTACAAAATAAGCATCGCTATTATTTAACAGTAATGCATATACTCTCATATTATGCAGCTTTCTGCATGTGAGACAAGAGAAATAAACATTATCTCAGTATGTTTAGGAATTATATATCAATTATATAATTCTATCTAATAATCTGTTCCTCTTAAAGAGATAACATTGCACACTGTTAGCAATTTTAGTATTCTCACAAAGAGATGATTAGAAACAAAATGGCTGGTTTGAAAAAAATTTCCAACTACATTCATTTCGTGCTGTAATACCTCACCGAAATGGGGAGGACATGATAATCCAGTACCTCATGCAAAATCAATTACGTTTTAGTTCAGGATTCTCAGTGACTGAAACAGGATATTATTTTATGTCCTGAACAATATGTTGTTTCAGTTACTAGGGAAACCAGTAGCAAAAACTAAGTTTACAGTGATGCATTCTCAAGAAATTGACTACAATGTCAGTCTCTGGGGTATCATTACAAAGTGCTATTTGCATTTAAATTTCTTATAACCCTTAAGCAACTGATTTGTTTGTTTATAAGCATGAGTATGCAATTTTTTAGCTCTGCAAAATTTTTTTTGAACATCTAACCAATACATTGATATTTAACCATTCAAAGGGCTTCCCATTAAGCTTTCATTGTCTCTTCCTGAATTACTGTGTGGATTGTAATTCTGTGGATTTCTGAGGAGACCTCTGTTAAAGCCTCAGCACATAATGTGTTCTTCACTAATGAAAGCTGCACATTCTGCTTCACACATGGTAACAAATAGGCGAAGTCATGTTGACTTATACTGTTGCATGTCACAAATAACAAGATTCTACAGGAATCAATGCATCTATTTTGCACACAAGGTTTCTGGAGTCTAGGGCTATTCAAGGCGGACTCCAAGTCCTCAGGGAAGGCGAGGAATACCCCAGATTTTTCTTAACAGACACTTGCCTCTTTTGTCAAAAAGAAACAACAAATATTCTGATGAGTTACTGATGCTTTTAAAGTTGAAAACTCTCCTGACAAACTACTCTACTGACCAGAGATGACAAGGCCTTGACATGCTGCCTTTGCCTTCGGAATATATAGAACTGCTGCAAGAGCTGATCGGGCTGAATGCAGTCTTAGAGAGAGGGAGAGGAATGGAGACAGAGCAGTGTCAAAGACACTGACTCTGGGCTGTTTTCCCTTAGTGAAATCAAAACCTATTCATTCTCCCGCCAGAATTCTTTTCCAGCACCATCCTTTGTCTTCAAGTTTTGCACTTAGAACTTTGTAATTACTTTTGCATAAAAAGAATTTCTTAGGCTCCAAATTTATTCTACATTTAGTGAAATAAAACCACACATACAGTATAAAATAAGCCTTTGCTAAACAAATCACTTTTATTACTAAGCAATTGCACGCACTCACCGCAAGGAACACAAAAACTAAATAGAAGAGGCAAATGTCTATTTGAAACTGTAAGCGAGCAATTGCAAATGCAGCCTTCTGAAAAAAAAATTAATTAAGTAACATTCTAAGTTTAGACAGTATAGCCATTTATTTAGATCAGATTTTTTTGGCAGAAAATTATTTTAGCAAAGTAATTGTGAGTCAGTCTTTTGCATTACTCATTTTTTCCTTCCCTCTGACTCGACTTAGCATCAGTATCCATGGTAAATACATTGCTCCTGAATAGTAAGAAATTATGAAAGGAAGGAACAGAGATCAAGCTTTCCTGAGTGTCTGGGAAACCAGCACACTGGAGGCTAATTTTGTGTAAGATTTCTTTTACTTCCCATCAATATGCCATAAACCTGACCTAGAGGATCCCCTTCAATTGATGCGAGAAAGTAATTAAGTCTCTAGGCTCATCACAACCTGTGCAATCTCATGTGCAAAGATTGTGCTTTGAGTCAAACAGCTTTTAGTTTTATGACAAAGAATCCTGTAATGTAGGGTTAACAATTAAAGCCAGGCAGTATGTTTCTCTCATGGGGCATGAATGCTCACTCAAGTGCTCAAATCACCAATCTCATTTGAAAGGAGTCAAGTTTGAACCCAGATTTTTTTTCTTTTATTTTCTTGTCTTTTTTTTTTTTTTTTTTTTTTTTTTTTTTTTACCTTATGTCAGCCTTTCTTTGCTTCACCTATCTAGTCATCTAGCTTTCCATGTGCTCCTTTTTTTCTTGTTACTCTTGGTCTCTACCTTGGGAATTTGTTAGCCATGTTTCCTCCTTGATGTGAGTCACATAACCAAAAATCAAATCCTCAGATGGTGTGTGGGCTCTTCACTGCTTAAACTACAGAATCTTCAAAACAAAGTATATTATTATTGGCAGGTTTAACGAGATCTCCTTGAGTATCTGTAAGGTATCAGTTCTGCTGAGTTCCCAGCCAGAGTAAGTGTCAATACACATCTACCTGCCTATGCCCTGGGTCTCTTTTGTGCATTTTCTCACTGGCTTGCCTCCTTGCTTAATCATGTGGAAGACACATCCACCTCTTTACAAACAGAACAGAACCAAGGTTACCTTGCTCTTTCCCTTCTGATACAGATCTCCTTGCTAGACATCTACTTCCTTTCTATGGTGAACCAACATCATAATAGTTCAGTCTCTGTTTTTAAAAATAGATTTTAAAACATATGTCATTGTTTTGGGACTAATAACAGGGGCAACATGTAAATATAAAGATTAATCTAATCACTTAGCTTGAATAATATATAAAGCATTTCCTGGGAGGCAGGGAGGCTGAGAGTGAAAGCAGGCAGGCAGAATCCTTCTAGGAACACATTGCCTATGGCCTTCCTGCAAGTCCAAGTACATAGGAGAGACTGAAGACTATAACATAGTTTACACAGGCAGAGGTGTATTTTTAAAAGCCAAAGTTTGGGACAATTACTGTTTTGCTTTTTTTAAGGAATATATTTAGAATCTAAAAGAACATGTAAATCTCGAAAATTTACATCATTAAAGCTTTCTTTTAGTGAACTTTTAAAAAAATTATTATTGATATTACTGATTCAGAACAAACTAAAACAGCTGAAAAGGAGAAAAAAGTGACAAATACTGTTCAGAATGGGATAAAAATGTATCATTTCTTTGTAAGCATTTTATTGTTAACACACAGCATCCCGAATGAAATGAAGTATATCCGTGTACGTGGTACACTGTGCACAAACAGCCTCAAAGAGAGAACTTTACTGAATATTCTTTGACTTCCATTGAAATTTAGCAGCAATATTTTTTGTTTTTCACAAATCTCTGCTACTTCTTTCCTGGCACTTATTTTGGATAAGGGCAGAGGACAGGGCCGCTTTGAAGAAGAGATGGCTGTAAACTAAACATGTGAAGCTCCACATAGTGCCTGCCCTGGCATTTTACTCTTTGGGATCTTGGTCAGAATTCACTGATTTGCATACGTAACTGTCACAGTTAAAGGTGCAAGCACAGTATTCACAACACAAACTCAAAATGCAGATGGGAGAACCAGCAGTTTGCCTCTACTCAAGTTCTTCCCCTGAGTAATGGAAAGGGTCCCGGCTTCTCATCTGTTTTCATCAAATTCTTTCACCTTAACTCTGTTTCAAAGTCATAAAAAAATATCTTCTATCTTAACCTTGGCATGAGGTCAGGAGAAAAGACTTTAGAGAGTGCATTTATAGGTTTTTATTCTACAGTCTCAGGGGACTGTACATTCTCCAGCCAGCTGTAGCTTTTGAAGTTTCACAGAGGTTCTATACTCTTTCTAGTTACAATTTCCTTTTATATATATATATATATATATATATATAAAAGAATCCAAGCTGATTAGTTAGCAACTGTTTTTTTAAACTATTTCATCTGATGCAGGTGGCTTAACCTGCATTGTCTCTTGTCAGCTCTTCTCTTCACAATAACAAGATTATCTTTCTTACAGATTCACCTCTGATACCCTCAATGTTGGTATATTTGTGTTTCTGGGAAATTGGAATATAGAGGTAGAGAGCCAAAAAGAATTTGCATAGGTAAATCAATTCATTCTTATTTAAAATAAAGGTATTTTAGAGAGGTGACAACTTGTTTTTATTCTTAGATGTAAAGGAGTTATATCCAGATAGTTCTGTATTTGAAGGGGGATATTATCTGAGGCAAGAAACATGCAGTACCATAAAAGAGACTTGGCTGTATTTCAAATGCCAATATTTTACATGAGCCCTCATATTTATATCACATATGTTTATTTGAAAATTTTTTGTTTCATCATGCTTGAAGTGTGAGAATAAAAAAGGAAGTTACATTGTCCACCCAATATTTCTGAGTACCATAGATAGGATTGTATTCTACTGCCCCACATTCAAGGGAAGTGTAGATTTCTCAGCTGCAGCTGAATGCAAGTCTTAGGTGAGAAGATTGAAGTTAGAGAGCTGTCTCTGCACAGACTCAGTCCCTACGCTAAGACATAGGAATAGAACTTGTCCTCTGCAATAATAAGTTATGACTAGGGATTAAGACTTTGTAGGGCTTGGAAAAAAAACTGAATGGGAGAAAAAATTGGAAATTAACTTTCTATGGCTAAGTAAAGGAAACGTTAATAGCCCGAATATCCATTTGTCTATAGTACTAAAAGTAGGATATAAACAAATGAAAATATGTACAATTTAATCTTTATTTTCCTTTGCTTAATCTGAATGTCATAAACAACAATATAGAGGAATCATCAGGGTCCTTAGAATAGCAGAAAAAAAGGTTCCCATAAGCAATCATGGTTTCCAACTTCATTTTGGCTAATTGTTCAAAAAGACTAAAAGTTCCACAGGAATTGTGCCAACCAGCAGCATAAAAGAAAAAACACGGTTTAAATGGGTATTTTGGCCTATGAAACAAAACTTCCAGTAAATTCCTCCAGTAGATTCATGAAAATGCAACTGAGAGAAGTGGGGAAAGGAGGAAGATTTTAATGTTCTCAGTTTGCCCCACTGTGGAACATCCTTGAATTATCCCTTGTGACAAATTCTGGATAAAACTTAAGTTTAACCTCCTAGCCAGGAACTAGTAAATGTTGCCAAGTCGTAAGAGAGAAACAGCTAGAACTACTATTGCTGGCATAATTGGGCAACAGGCAAATTCAGTAGAATCCAGTCTAGCCTGTGCTATCCACATTACGTAGTCCTGTTCACACTCTTGGAAACAAGGCAAGTTATATTGTGGGGCTCTAATATTGATGTTCAATAATAACGAGATTTTTCTCAAGGAAGTGGGTATTTATTTTGAGTATCAAAAAAAAAATAAATGCCTCCACTCCTACTGCTAAAACACACCACATACACACACACACACACACACACACTCACGTACACATACACACACGTCTCCTTTCTCTAGCTTCCTAAAATTTACTCAGGCCTCCATTAAAGAACTTTACCCATTTGATTTTTGATAGTTGGGAATGTGTCTCTCTACTTTAGTAAAGGCAAACCCTTTCCAAACTGTGTGAAGTTGTGTTAGAGGCGAGTGATTAAGAGCACAGGCCATGGATGGTACCTTGGGCATCCCACTTACTAGTTGTGTGATCTTGGGTATTTTAGTTGATTCATCTACATGATAGAATGTTAGTAGTACTTCATGAGGTTGCTTTGTGAATTAATTAAAATAGTGCATGCAAAAGGTCCAGGATATAATAAATAATGGATAGAAACTGCTTGTGTTACTAGTTTCTATCAGAGTACCCAGTAGTAATTTTTCCATAATAAGTATTAATCAATCAAGAGCAAATGAATTTTATTTTCTGGTTTGTTTTGACTTTTCTATTTCACATATTTTGTATGTTCTACTGGCTATATGTAAATAAAAACTAAAATATATAATATATAACTAGATAAATAGTATTTTAAAGTATATAACAAAAAACTCTTACTAAGGAAATTCAAGTCTTAAATGAGGATCTGCCATAGCTTTTAATTAGAATATTCAACTTAAATGTCATAAAAAGTTACCTCATTAATGATTTAGCATATTGTGAAATGGATATCATAATATCATAAAATTAAATTAATGGGAATCATTAAAACATACCAAAAAAGAGATAAATGTCCATTTTATTCTGACATTGAATATAATCGGTATAGATCTTTTCATTTTGGATCAATTTGAGATGATTCGGCAACACTGTAATGTCATCTTATTAGGAGAATAAGAGGCTCACAGTACTGCTAAAATATTGCAGAATCCTTTACACTAGGATTTAAGGTAACAATACCCTTTCCAAAAGATTGCCTTCTAAAAAGTTAGCGAATAGAGTCATAGAATATGAGAATTAGATAAAAAATTGGAAATTCTGATTTTAACCTTCTAATGTTAAAATAGAGAAAACTTACGTCCAGAGAGGTTAATGGTTTGCCTTAGTAATCAGCAAATTATGAAAAAGCCAGGATTAGAACCTAGATCTTCTCAGATTTCAGACTATCAATTTCAGAAAAAGAAAAAATGTTTTAAATATAATTTCTGTCACTTAAAAATTATTCAGGTTGGCATAGATTTAAGGGTAGAAAGTTTATAGAATAGAAAATTTTAAAAATTTTCAGAAAATATTATTCTAATAATGTGCTTTACAATGGTTTTTATTCCAATAGCTATTTTTATTTGCTTGTCTTACATTTGTACTAGAAAGTTCATGTGTGCACTGAATCTTATTAGTATCTAGATATAATTCCATTATTTATCTTATTGAAAAAGAAACAGTTCCAGTGTGTTGTGAAAATTTATCTTTTATTTAAACATATATCTACACTCAGTTTTTTCTTTGAATTTTTGTGTAAAATAAAATTCTGGATTTTCAGGACGATAGTTGCTATATTTTAACCTTGTTTTTGAAAAACCGTGCTTCTGTAAAATAAGGTAACTAAAAAATGTCACAGCTATGGCACTTAATAATGACACTTAGAATTATCGAATTTTGAAATCACAATAAACAGAACTCAAATCATGTTTATGAAGAAAAACAAATTAATTCACTGGTAGTGAAAGAATAATAAAACCACAACCTCTGAACCATGTCTAGAAGGTCAATTACTTAACAGATCCTCTTTTTAAAAATCCCTAAGATATACCAGTAGATAAAGCAGATAGTAAATACTTCTCTCTTTATAAGGTAAAGATGTTGAATGTTTTGTTTATAGTTTTTTTTGTTGTTGTTGTTTAATATTTAACACATTATGCACAGCAAATAAGTTCATTTCATGTGGACTTTAGAAATCTTAAACCTGAGTCCTATAGATGTAGAAGTCTTATTCAAATTAAATGAGAATATTATCTCTTCCAGAGACAAAAAAGTCAGATCAGATATTAAGACACAAATATCGTCTGTTCTTTTTAGAGCCCCTATTGATGCTGATGTGTATTAATTATATAGAGTAGGTCATACAATTACTATAACAATAGATAGCAAGAAACTTGGCTTTCATTTGATTCCTCTGCCCAGCTTCTTATAAATTGGCATCCATCTTATTTCCTTATCATACCAAAATCAAAACAGACAAAGATTATTTATATACATTAAGGTAATGTAAGGTCTAGGGTACTGAATTTGTGTTTGAAATATGTATCTATGACATAATCAGATAGCACCTCCACTCTGGAAACACGGAATATTGATTCACTTTCATACACAGCAACGAGCCAAAGAGTACCTTACTTCCTATATGTCTGAACATTTGACCGAACTTAAGAAACAACACCCCAGCAACCTTGTCATTTCAATTTTTCACACTTTTGTCTGTATGTGTTTTATGTCTCAACAAAGACTTATCTCCCCAACTCACTGCCACAGGATAATTCTCTGTAACAAAGCTCAGTCTCAATCTCCACCCAAATGAAAAAAGGGCAAATCCCCAAAGAGAAAAGTGACGGTCACAGCCATTTCTACGGGTCCCAATCTCACAGACCAAGGAGGAACCGATGACAGTTCATGGCTACCATAAACTGGCAGAATATGCCCCAAAGGGATTGGAGGTTCTGTAAGGGGATTTTGTAGGAAGAATATCTTTCTGAGCCCTCCAACAGAGAGCAGCGTTTTTTACAAGTAAGGAAGCTGTGTTGGCACAACAGACAACATTTTCAAGCTGGGCGGAGATGCAAATAGCCACCAGTGTGAGAACGATGGTGTCTGTCATCCACAAGGCTTCCTAACCATTCTTCTTCCCTCTGTCTTTTGTATAATAATGTTTGGAGGGAGAAGGAACACAACATTGTGGAAACACTTTCGTTATAAATCACCACAGTATCCAAAACATCAAGGGACCACAAAAACATTCAACCTGTTTTCCTTTCCTGGTAAGGATTAGAAAGCAATTAGACAGACAAGTGAGGAAAACAGGGGAGAACAAAAAGTAGTCGTTGGCCAAAATGTGGAGCCGTGCTTAAAGTTGCACCTGGAACATCATGGCCTATTTCTCCCATATGATTCTGTTAATAAAATAAAACTTTATTTTATGTAGTGCCTTTATGCCAAAATGCATCCCCAAATACTTGACAGACTTAAATAATGCATTTAATACAACCGTTATGTGGTGTTATGGTGTTTCAGATCACTAGGAGTCTTGAATTAATACACTATAATGATCTCTCCCCAGAGGGAGCTGGAAGTGCCTTGTTGCTGGGCAGATTATGGTAAGGGGATTCGGGTAGCATAATTAAGGGAGGAGGTGCTTGGTATCTGGCATTCATCAGAGATTCTAATTTTCTTTCCTCTATTTGAAAAATCTGTGAGAGACTATTCTGTGGGCAAACTAAAAACCAGAGAATTTTTTCAAATACAAACATCCAGGCATTTTCCTTTAAGAGGTAGAGAGATAGTGGATGATGATGATGGTATGGTATGAATGAGAACTATGAGTTAACCTCTTGTAATGTCTTTCGATAAGACAAAGGCTTAGCTCTTATTCACCTAAACACCTTCATATAAATGAATATAATGCTGAACACCATGTGGAACTATTTCAGGCAGTTTCTATTACACCTGCCGTGTGACCTTCCACCCCCCCAAGTCCCCTGTGTATGGCATATTCCAACTAATATAGAGGCTTTTGTCTCTTTCCATATGCTGGGCTGTCTCTCTAACACAGAAGCCAACTTTTGAAGTGCAAAAATAAATGTGTTAAAGGGCTTTTAAACTAAACTCACAATGATATAATCATTTAAAGGAGTTGATGTAATCATTACAAGTAATTTGTCCTTGCCAACGATTGAAAAATGAATCCTAAAAGGGGAGAGCTAGTGCCGAAGCCTGCATCTTGCTTCACATAGAAGGACAGAAAATGCCTCTCACAGATTTTTGCATAAGTTTTCCCACTGCCTAATTGGGCATGAGTGCAGGACAGAATTTATGGCTCAGAGCACTCCTCAGCCACAGGTGTAGAGTGAGATTGGGATTGTTAGCAAGCTAATATTGGTCTGGAACCCAGTTTAAGCATTTCATTTCTAGCGGTTGGACAGATGTCACACATTCTCAGGCAGCAGAATGTGCTCTTCCCCTTGCCACAGAGATTAGCCACAGCCTGTGATGCTGGTACTTTGCTGGAAGGAATAGGACAGGAGCTCCACTGCTGTGTTATTATCTGGGATCTATTATGTTTTTACATTTTTCAAAAATCTTTAAGCTAGATCTTTGACATTCAACTGCCTATAAAGACATGTGCCACCTGATGAGAAGCTTTGATGTGCATTTTGAGGATTAAATAATCTAGATAGAAGGCAATGTGTTTCCAGCCAAGAAGAAAACTATGGAGAAAATTTTGCCTCCTGCAGCTAAGCTCTGTTGGCAGTCAATACCTTTTAGCTTACCCTCTATATTTGATTTCATACATATTTACAGACTATTTTTCCTCTTAGTGCTAATTCTTTTGAGACCAAATTAAGAACAAAGATAGCAGGAACAGGCTTCATCAAATAAAAATGTAAATATGCTGCATCTCATTTGTGCTTGAAGAAACTTTATTTAAATATTTTTTGTGAAGTGGAATAGTCTGGCTATATCATTATCAGCGGCTGGGAAAGTAATAACCTAACGAGTCAGTGTAAGCCAGGGAAGGGAAAGTAAGCTTATACATTCTGCTAATGTGGCCTACTTTGGAATGAGATTTCCCTGTAACTTCCAAAAGGAAAATGATAGTAGTGTTGATGTACACAGTCTATAACAATTGTTATAACTGACTTTATTTTACTATATATCAAACGAAGAATTATTGACTTTGACTAATGATACCTTGCAAAGTAGTGATGATGTATTTTTAACATCATCAAATGAAGCATAATTTCTGGCTCTTACCTATCTTATTTAAATGCACTAAACTTTGGTATTTGAGAATAGTAAGGGAAGGCTCCTGATAGTCACAAACTAAATAGGCTGCTGAATTTTATTTCCTCTAACTCAGTTGAAAGTATTATATTACATCATCAGCAGTGGCCAGGAAGTTAAGCAAAGACTCATGCTAGCTGCCTAAAACATGCTATTCATTAAATAACACAGTAAGAAAGAAATATTTTTAAAGGACTTTAAAAAAAAAGAATTCTGAACTTCAGTCAGAAATTAGTTTGCATTTCTTCAGGTGTCAAAAAACATCACTTACACTTCTCCAAATTGCTCTAATTTCTTTCTTTAAAAAGAAACATTTAAGAAATTCCAAAATAGGGCTCTTTTTTCTGGTTGTGGGCTGAAACTGTATATTTAAACAAAATGGATTTTTGAGAGCAGCATTCTGAGCGGATCAGTGTGATATGTCAACTGCTAATGTAATAAACATCCTAGTCCTCCTTCACCTTTCTGTGGGAGCCCCCTGCCATATACAAACACATGCACATACACACACACACACACACCCTTTATTCATTTATTTATTTTGCCAGGTTATTCTTTATAAGGGGAGAGGGAGTAAAAAGCACAAGTTCTCCTCTGTCACTGGTTGTTTTATATTATCTCTTTTGTTCATACATTTGTCTAAAATGCCAATCATTTAACTCATTCAAATGTTTTATTTTTACTGGCATTACATGAAAGGGATGGCTAGTTAACTTTTAAGAACTAAGGAAAAACTGAAAATACATGGTTGACCACTATATTCAAAAACTGAATGATTCTACAGCAGCTATGAAGACATTAGAGGGCATATAGTTCATCACAATGAACTCCTGCTTTAAAGCAAGGAAGAAAGACTGTTTTATTGGGAAGAAAAGAAAAAGGGAGTTAGGATTGACCTCCAAGAGAAAATCTTTCTTGCTAAATACTGTTTGTGTGTGTGTTTGAAAGACTATCCTCTACAGCTCCTCAGATGAAATGTGTTCATGCTAATAAAAGGGAAAATTTTAAACATCTCAAGTATGAGAATTAATGAAACTAGTATTCCTCCTCTACAACACTATAATCAAAAGAGTTTGAAAAATACTTTCCATAATAACTATGAAAGTGATTTATACAAATAAATGTTTCAAAATCTCAAAGGTTCTACCACAGTAATTAAAGGTATAACTTTTGCATTTATTTTGCAATTCATGTCTCTGGAGGCTAATTTAGAGTACTTTTTGCACAACAATATTAATTTATTTCTTTGTGCTACATCTTACATGATTTAAAGTTAACATCTACGGTGTCCTTGCTTTCAAATGTAGATTTTCCCTTTCTAAATCTTGCTTGCTAGAAGAGCTGTGTATGCAGTGCATTCACAATCCCATACACGCGATTTCTAAACATACACATTCATACCCACATACTCACAATTACAAATGCATACAGAAACCCAGACACCCTTTTTTCAGTGTAATATAGGCATCATCTCTAGATTTTCAGGGTGGCCCAGATAATTTGACAAGAATATCTCACTTAAAAACCTTAAAATCTTGAGATCATCATCTTGAATTTAAATAGATTCACACATTATTTACCTGTTCGAAATCAGTAGATAGAATTACTCACATATCTGGCTTTTTTGACTGTCTAATTAAATCATATTATATCTATGTTAACTGGTTAACTGGATACAAACTTAAGAGATTACAAAAGGAAAAACGTGGCCCAAATTAACATCAGACACCTCTGTATGCTAGATAACCATTTCAGCCAACAGTCTTACCGATTGCTTCTTTGAGACTTGCTGAGAAGTGCTCGGTTCTTCATGGACTTTTGTTGTCTTCTGGAAGCCTCCCTCTTGGCCTCCAGATTCTAAGTAACCTAGTTAGCATATCCCCTTTGCATGTAAAAAGGGATGTACACTGTAACCTGAGGCCAGGCCCACCTTAATTAACATTTCAAATCAGAGACTCTAAGCAGATATTTTACAGAGGTACAGAAAGGGAAAGAAACTGGCAGGGTAGGATAAAGCCAAGCCTATGGAGGCCTAATTTACTGAGCATTATTAAACAAAGATTTCCTAAAGAGACAGCAAAGAGAGAAATGGATTTCTACATGGAGTAATAAGCATTAAGAAACTAAGCTTATGTCTTTTAAAATAGCATCAACTGTGGCTGATTTTATTTTTCTAAATAGGTTAGACTACAATAAGAAATTGGACAACTACTTAACCAGAGCTACTTCTGGTCTTTTGGATTGGTATTCACTCCCTAGCTGCTCATACCCTCACCATCCGAGGTGGGGGTGGGGGAACCCCTACTTTAACCCTTTGAACTCCTGAGGTGTTGTCTACAAATGCTTTTTCCTACTGACAAATAGAATATTTGGAATTATTAAGTGGATTGAATCAGTGTAGACATGTTAACTGTACCAATCAGGTCTCAAAGTGTTTTGTTGTTGTTGTTGTTTTTAACTTTAAGCATTTATTCAACTATTTTATTCATCTGGAGGCACTCTAAGATTCATTACTGTTGTAGTCTTTGGGTGATCATAGCCAGACTAAATGGGATGGAAATACTGAGTACAATTAATTAATACAGCTTGTTATCGTGCTTCCAAAACCAATCAGGTGTACATTATTATTATTTTTCTTTGGTGTAACACATGTTTGGGAGGCAGGTGGGGTATAAATTATACATATATAAGTAAATAAAATACTTGTCTCTGCAGAATTGGCCCTACTAAATGTTTCACTCCCAGTATGGTGTGCCTACAGTCATAAACCCAGTCACCACCCAGGAGAATAGCCATGGAATTAGGTTTTAATTATTCAGTTCCTATAAAATATTTAGTTGCTCAAGTTTCTCACATTCCATACCACTATAATAATGATTCTAACAATCTACAGATTTTTTCATCAGAGTCAAAGTATAAACATACAATGTCATTAGTTGTAGACTCCAAAGATAGAAGTAGTAGTTTTTCTGTTCACACAATTACAATGATGACACTGATAACCCTTTCAAGGTCTTTGTTATTTTGTTGGGATCAAATAATTTTAAAAAGTAGTTGTGCCAGTTGGGGCAATTGAATGAGCTTCAGCTCAACTTCTGGAGTGAGAGGAACAGATGGATGTCTGCAAAAGCAGAAATGTATCCTCTTCTACCTTGGCAACATTATTTTAAGATATCTAGTTCCAATAGAATAGCTAAGGCACAATATTAGAACTCCCCCAGATTACCAAGGTATAATGAAGTGTAAAATTCTAGACATGACACACACCTGGCATGTGTATTTTTTGCTCCTTCAGTGCCTGTGGCAGACATCGTTAATCAATCACAACCTTTTCTGCATGAGTAAGATGTATTCTCAAAATCCTCCTTGTCTGTGTTTTCTAAATTCCAGACAATCATATAACATGCCCTTAATTTTGACATATTTGTTGCTACAGGTACTAAGTAAATAATATTTACTTATTCATTATATTTACTTATTAATGCCTTATTAATATTTTTCTTTAAATTAACATATTTTACTTGTATCCTAAAAGAAAAATGTGTATTACTCTATAATACCCATAAAATCATTGTTTTGATAGGCTAGTTAAGTTTGCCTACTATATATTAAAATAAATGATTATTAAAATATAAAATGTTATTTTGTGTACCACCTAAGTACCAAAAGCAGTATGGGAAACATTGCTTTATATAGTGGTCAATTAATGGCTAGTCAGACATGAGAAAACTCATTTATTTTCGTTACTGTACAAAATATATCCACCAGGGAAAAAAGTATTTCACTCACAGTGATTCAATTAAAGTTAATTAAATAAATATTTATTGTTCACCACCTGCAGACCTAAAGAGGAAATGGGAGGAAAAGGTTGCCAGCTCCTAGAAAAAGAGCTGGGATGAGCTGTGGCCCTTAGTGGAGGGATGCAGTGGATCCAAGGTGACCAGGCAGGAAATCCAGCCCCTACACACCATCCTTAGGCTCTTTCTCATCTCATACAAGGACCTCCTTTAGCAGTAGCCAATTGAAAGTCATGGCAGGGGAGCCCATTGATACAGTCCACGTGGATCAGTCTCCAGGACATAGGGCAAGGTTGTAATGGTGTTGAGGAAAACCAGAGGGCGAATGATAGATACCCAGATATGTAGAAGATACTTAAATATCTAGAAGTTAGAGCATTACTCTAGGAGTTGGAGATACAGCCCCTAGTGGGATATGACTTAGGGCTTATAGTTTTGTGGGCAGACAGAAAACTAAATAAGCACTATGAGGTGGGTATGTATATAGTGCATGAAAATAGCACCTAGTCAGCCTAGGAAGTTCAGGGAAATCTTCCCAGAGGAGGGAAAATCTAAATGAACTCATCCTTGAGAAGTAGGTATTACACAGCTCAAGGGAGGAGATAGGCATAAGATACTTTTGAGGGCAATGTTAAAACACAGGAACTAGATAATGTTTAGTGTCACTGGGGCAGGACACAGATTGTGAAAGGAAGGAGAAAGGTTGAAGTTAAAAAGAAAGCCAGAAATTAAATCAGAGAATATTAAGCATTTAGATACCATGTGGGAGTATATTTAATCCTGAGGATAAAGTTGAGCCACTTAAACAGAGTTTGAAATCATATATGTCATTTAGAAATATTGCCTTGATTGAAGAAAGGCATGACTGGAGTCAGGACAGATTAAGAGCCTACTTTTTAAATAAAATAATTGGCAACAGTGTGCAGAATTGAAACAGTTACAGTGGGATATATTTACAGACGTATTTAAGAAGTACTATCAATAGGTACTTAGTCAGTTTAGACTGCTATAACAAAACATTACCAACTGGGTGACTTATAAACAACATAATTTATTTCTCACAGTTATGGAGACTAGAAAGTCTGACAGGTTGTTTCCATAGTCAGTTTCTGGTAAGGACCCTCTTCTGGTTTGCAGACTGCCAACTGCTTGCTGTTTCTTCACAAAGTGAAAAGGGTTAATGAGTTTCCAGGAGCCTGTTTTATAATTGCACTAGTCTCATTTATAAGGACTTTGCCCTCATGACTTGATCATGTCCCAAAAGGCTCCACCTCCTAATACCATCACCTTAGGGCTTAGGATTTCAACATACAAATTTGCGGAGGTGGGGGGACAAACATATAGACCACAGCATTCTTCCCCTGCCCCTCCAAATTCATGCAAAATATATTAATTTCATCCCAGTGGCCTCAAAAGTCTTAACATGTTCCAGTATCAACTCAAAAATATAAAGCCCAGAGTCTCATCTAAATATCATCTAAATCAGATATGGTTGAGACTCAAGGTACCATTCATCCTAAGGCAAATTGTTTTCCATCTGTGAACCTGTGAAATCAAACATGTTATAATATATGCTTGTAAAATACAATGGTGAGATAGGTATAGGATAGACAGTCCCATTCCCAAAGGGAGAAATAAGAAAGAAGGAAGAGGTCACACAGTTCCCGGGTAAGTCCAAAAACTTAAGTTGAGAATAATCTTTGATTTGAGGCTCTGCCCTCTTGGGCCCACTGGGGCAGAGGTCTTTTCCTTGAGACCCACTGGGGTGTTCACCCTGCCCCAATTGCTTTTGGTGGCTCCATCCCTCATGGCAGTTCTCTGCAGTGACTTCACCTCTGCAGCAGCTCTGAGCCTGGATCATGTGCCTGAGCTCTTCTGGGCTGGAATTGCACATCTATGGATCTAATGGTCTGGACTCTAGAGGAAAACATTATCTCCCAGGTGCCTGGACTCCATGGCTCTCTGAAGTATCTTTTGAAATTTAGGTGGAGATAGCCATGCCCCCACAGCTTTGCTGAGAGTAGCGCACATTACACCAGGACCCACTGGAGCCACCATGGATGGCTAAGGAGTGCCGTGATGGACTGCAGTGAGCAGAGCCTTGATGGGTGCAGGGCATCAAGTGCTAATGTACTATGAGCACCCATGGCCTCCCCTTTGAAATCACTCTCTTCTCTTGGCCTATGATGGGAATGACAGCCCTGATAATCTCCAAAATGCTTTTGGTGTCATTTTTCCGTTACCTTAATGAATAGCATCTGGCCTACCCATACTAATCTCTTTACCAAGTGGTTGATTGGCCACATCTTTGGCATTCTCTTCCCAACATGCTTTCTCATTTTCAAAAATATGAATAGGCTGAGAATTTTTCAAATCTTTAAGTTCTACTTCTCTTTTGATTAAAAATTCCATCTTAGAGTCATTCTCTCTTCTTGTATTTTATTATCAGCATTCAAGAGAAACCAAGCTGCACCTTCAACACTTGGCTTAGAAATTGCTTTAGTCAAATATCCTATTTCATCATTCGCAAATTCTACCTTCTTCAAAAATTAGAACATGCAAATACTTTGCAGCTAAGTTCTTTAACACTTTATTATAAGGCCACCTTTCCTTCAGAGTCCACTAATATGTTTCTCATTTTTGTCTGAGGCCTCATCAGAATGGCTTTTACTGTCCCTATTTTTACCAATATTCTGTTCATGATCACTTACATTTTCTTTAAGAAGATTGAGGCTTTCTCTACAGCCCTTCTCTTCTTCTGGGCCCTGTCTTGCATCTCTCTCTATGGTCTTTCCATGGTAATGTAAGGATTTTCTAGCATCCACTAGAAAACTCTTCCAGCCTCTACCCATTACCCAGTTCCAAAACTGCTTCCACATTTTTAGATGTTTGTTAAAGCAGCATCCTGACTCCTCGTTACCAATTTCATATTAATCCATTTGGATTGTTCTAATAAAATTCCATAAGCTGGGTCTTTTACACAGAATAAACATTTATTCCTGAAAGCTCTGGAAGCTGTAAAGTCCAAGATCCAAGTGCCAGTAGATTTAGTGCCTGGAGAAAGCCCATTTCCTGGTTCATAGATGGTAACTTGTTGTTAGTACTAACATGGTGGAAGGGGTTAACAAGCTTAATTGGGCCTATTTTATAAGAGCACTAATACCATTCATAAGGGCTCCACCTCCATGACCTAATTATCTCCCAAAAGGCCCCACATCCTAACACCACTGCTTTCAGGGTTAGAATTTCAACCTATGAATTTTAGGGGGATACAAATATTCAGACCACAGCAAGAGATTTAGATGGTTTGTGGAAAACAAGAGTGTAAGAATTGATTCACCACCCTTATTAGCCCAAACCTTACCAAGTCAATTAGGCTCACATACCTATGGGAGAGATAAAAAAAAATCCTTAAAAAAGTTAATTGCATATGATTTCTATGTATGGAATTCTTTTTCCAATTTATCTTTCAGAAGAAAATTTGGGACATAGTCTGAGGTGGGTGGCAGGAAAAGTTGATTTGAAAGTATAATAAAAAAAATCAGTCTTGAAATCTTCATAAAATATTTAAAATAATTTAGATAGGGAAAAAGAGTACTAGGAAAATATTAAAATATTCTGATATAATACTTTAAGTGTGTATCAATCAGTAGGGTTATACAATGAACACAATTACATTGAGTTCTTTCTCAATAGTTGTAGTAATACATTCTTGGGATGGGGCTGAATATGGAAACATCTAAGTTCACATCATAATGATAGTCAAAATAAATCACTAACAAAACAAATTGAAAAATTATTTTCATACTTCATAGTAAAAAAAATAAGGCGAAAATAGCTACACCATTTCTAAAACTCTCCTCCCTATTCAATTCTGCTGGATAAGAATGTCTTGTCAGGTGCGTGATTGTACAACCTCAAGGAAGCTGCTGTCTTTTAAAAGTAAACAAGTTATTTTATGTAGATAGGCAGATGAGACATAGAACCAGCACAGGAATTGATTCAAAAGTGTTGTAGCAAGTAAATAAATTGAGATTACATCCTTGGTAATGCTGTATATTAGTATAACACATTCAGGGAAATGTTATCTTCATTTTACAAATGAGGAAGCTGAGACTCTGAGAGATTAAACAACTTGCTCAAGGTTAGTTGATTATTAAATTGGCAGAACTCAGACTTGAATTCAGGAAATCAGAACTTTGTGGTGCTCATTTAGAAATATCACTTTGCTTTTTACACTCGAGAGTATCTGAAAATGCTGTTACTAATTTTTTTTACATAATGCTTTATTAATTAGCAGATCATGTTTATTTTTTTATTTCAGCATATTATGGGGGTACAAATGTTAAGTTACATATATTGCCCATGCCCCCCTTACCCCCTCGAGTCAGAGCTTCAAGCGTGACCATCCCCGAGACGTTGCACATCTCACTCATTATGTTTGTATATACCCATCCCCTCCTCTCCCCTCCCACCTGGCTGACACCCGATAAATGTTATTCCTATATGTCCACTTAGGTGTTGATCCGTTAACTCAGGTTGCATTTTAAAATTTTTCTAAATTTCTAAACTTCAAGATTCCTAGCATCTCTGCATTGTTTGCAGCTATGACCTATGTGATCTTCTTTATGAGCACATTAAAGATCTGGCGTATATAAAATTCTGAGGTAGCACTTACAGCCCAGAGTTTCATAGCTATTGCTTTATATGCCAAAGCATAAAACTAGCGATTTCAGCTAGGGTACTGAGGAAATCAACAGATGTGACTGCAGAAACCACTTTAGCTATTAAAAATGTTTTATTTGTCTCTTAGCAAACATTCATAAGGGTGGTAAGCTTGGTTATATTTCCTTTTAGTTCATCTGAAAGAGTACACAAACTTTGGGTTCTGATCTAGATTCAAATCCTGATACAACCATTTCCCTGCTGACCACCTCTTTGATTCTTCATCTCCTCACTGTAAAATCGGCAATTTTGCCTTCTCTTCAGGCTTGTTGCAGGAATTAAATGAAACACTTTACTTAAAGTATGCAGCGGCTTCCAGAAGTGGCGATGGTGTGAAGCAGGGAAACAGGGCTGAGGAGGGACGTGCAGGGTGAGGTGGAGCAGGACAGAGGCCCCAGCTGGCCAAAACCATCTGGGGGAGAGATCAGATGCAGTGGCAATTTAAGGTGGAGGCGCGGTTTGGAGGGGGGGAAGCAGGCTGTGGCGCAAAGGGCATTGTGGGACACGGTGTGGGCAATGTAGGGCTGGACGGAAACCTCGGAGGGTCAGACCAGAGCGACGCGGGAAGTCCGGAAAAGGAAGCAGGAAGTCCGGATGCGGAAGCCGCCGTGAGGAGGAGGCCTGAGGCGGAGGCTCAGCCCTGGCGGCAGCAATGGCGGAGCGGCCCGTTGGGCCTCAGCATGCCCAACGCCGTCTTCACCAGGAACATGAAGGAGACTCTCCCGTGTCAGCATCTCTAAGGACTCCCGCACCGCCAATATCTTCATGCTATAGGCCACATCCTGTGCCAACAACTTGGTTATGAAAGGGAAGCGCAGTGATGTGCTCTAGTCCTGAAAGAGATGGAGTTCTCGCGGTTCATAACCCCGTAAATAGAAGCCCTGGAAGCACATCGGTGGGAGCGGAAAGACAAGAAGGAAGCTTCAGAGCAAAAGAAGAAGGACAAAGACAAACACAAACAAAAACCCCCACCAGATTCAGAAGAGCAAGACAAGAGCAGGGCTGAGGACAATGGTGAAGACAGGACAGGCTGGATAAAGA
The DNA here is from genome assembly GCA_008086735.1 of Cheirogaleus medius. Lineage (NCBI taxonomy): Eukaryota > Metazoa > Chordata > Mammalia > Primates > Cheirogaleidae > Cheirogaleus > Cheirogaleus medius. The sequence continues at coordinate 61,962,354 of VBSM01000529.1, forward strand.
AGAGAAGAAAGTGAACAACTGAATAGGGTGGAAGACTGTAGCACCTTGGAAGGTAACATTCTGAAATGTGTTTCCGTGAAGCCTTTCCCTACTGAGGAGAGTAGTCTTAGGTGTGTGAAAAGATCAAAATAAAAACTGACTAGAATTATCATCAAAACCAGCCTTCCCAAACTCAAAGCATATGAGTAGCATATGTTTTGTTTTGTTTAGTTAGTCTGAAGGTTGTGACTTTCTGGCAAGAGGGATTCTGAATGGCTAAATAAATTAGTCAATTTGATCACTTTTGTTTACTTATATCTATGGTTGGATAGTTTTTTGATCCCCAGTCCTCTGGCTACCCTCAAAAAGTAATAATAACTTCCATGCTGCTTGCTATGTTCCATATCACAAGGGCAGCATGGCTCAGGAAAAATTTGGGCTTTGATCATGGTCAAACTATGTTTGTACAACAAATCTTTGGCAGTAATAGCTTATTAAGACTGGTCAGAATGGAAAAGGTTTAGGAAATCACTAAAAGGCTATGGGAGAATAATGGATTCTGTTCCATTGTCTCTTCATTTGACGGTAGCATGAATTGAATTTTGTTTTCTCTATACCCACTTGGCTTGGATCCCTTCTGTGTTGACTTTAGACATTAGACCTGCCAGGGCAACTGCATTCTGCATACCTACGTTCTTAAATTACTAGTATAGATTGGAATTAGTCAAGCAAGGGTGTTAATGTGTTAACTTTTACAAAGTGGCTTAGTCTTAGGCGTACCTCACTGCCTGCTACTGTACAGCTTTAGGATTTATTGTCACCTCCTGGAAGGTGTAAGATCCCAGGCTTTCTCTTTTTGTAGTCCATCTTCCTGACTTGTGACTATGGCTTTTCATTTTCCAATTCATGATGAATTTCAAACTTTATTTCCTCTAGGCACAATTCTCTCCCTCTGTGCTTCTTGCTTCCTGTCTCTCTTCTGCCTCTCTTCTGTTCCCCATCCCCACGTACTTCACTCTTCAGTCTCTCCTTTTCTTATGTCTTCTATCAATCTGGGAACTTTGATTACCTACTTAATATCCCAAATTGAGAGTTCCTCTGATTCCTTAGTTCTAACCTCATGTCTTTTAAAAATAATTTTGTGAAACCTCTCTAAACCTTAAGAGAAATCGAAAGGTGTTCAGGAATCTAATTCCCCCCAAACCATCTCCTTTAAATGCTTCTAAAGTATCTCTGTTGGCCTTTCTTAGCCTTGTTTCTCTTTTCCTTTCAGTTCTCCAAGCTCTTTTTTGTTTGTAAGTTGCACTTGGCTTTTAACTCGTAGTGAAGTGTAGTTTGACACTGTTAACTTTGTTAAATGAATACAATGAAAAATTTGTTGATAAATGAGTGAAGAATGTTGAGAAGATTATAATGCTTTGTACAAATAAAGAACATTCTTATTAAAAAATAAGTATCCAGAATAACTCCAGGAAAATACTTTTATTGGATAAAGGCCAGCTCTCTTTCTTTGGAATTTGAATGCCTTAATACAGATCACACATAGTATTTAATCCAGTGGTGTAAACTTTTTCTTGAGTACCTATCAAGTACTAGGTACTACACACTTAAATGAGAAAATTGAGTGATATATACCATACCATGATATAAAAAGCATAAATTTCAGACTCAGACAGATGAAGAATCAACAAATTATACTTGCTAATCTCATAATTTTTTATTTTTTTATTTTTGAAAATCTCACTCTGTCACCCCAGGTAGAGTGCAGTGTCATTGTCATAGCTCACTGCAACCTCAAACTCCTGGGCTCAAGCCATCCTTTTGCCTCAGCCTCCCAAGTAGCGGGGACTACAGGCGTCCATGCCACCACACTCAGCTAATTTTTTCTATTTTTGGTAGATATGGTATCAGGTGTGGGGACCAAATGTTAGGTTTGTGTTCCCTGGTTCTTGGTTCCCAGTACCGAAAAATGGTACTGATACAGAGTCGACAGAGCAAATGAGTAGACCAAGGAGATGCAAGCAAGTAAAGTGCCAAAATTTATTAAAACATAGTTCATTCCAGAGAAGGAATGGGTCAACCCCTGTGAGTGGAGGAGACCTTGAGTTTAACAAGATTTTCCTTTTTGTGCTGATTCCCTAATTTTATGTTAAGGGCAGGGTGGGGGTGGGCTTGGATTATTCATGGTTTTTCTTGGAAAGGGGTGGAGAATTTCTGGAACTAGAAACCCTCCCCATTTTAACCTTGTAAGGCAATTTCCAGGGAGTTGCCATGGTATTTGTAAACTGTCATGTGCCTGGTGGGCATGATTTTTACTATGTTAATGAGGTGTGGGTCCCTTGAGGATAGTATCACCTTACTTGTACACATGTTACAAAGACCCTCATTTGTGGCCTGATCATATCTCCACTTTGTGGCCCTTCTACCTCTTTCTGATTGGTCAGTCCTTGGAGACTCCCTTATTATAGACCAAACATCTGTTCAGTTCTTGGAAGCCCCCTTGATACATTATCTGCTCCTTCCTGGAAGTCCCCCTTCTGGTCAATTTGTTCCTCCTAGTAGACAAAGCATTTCCTAAACCCATAGACAAAGCATCTGTTCCCCTTCTTGTTCCAACCTAACAACAGGGTTTCACTCTTGCTCAGGCTGCTCTTGAACTCCTGACTTCAAGTGATCCTCCCATCTTGGCCTCCCAGAGTGCCAGGATTACAGGTGTGAGCCACCATGCCCAGCCTCATAATTTTTTCTGATTATGGAGGAATAAAATTTGTTAAGTTCACATTGTACTTTGTGAATAGAACCCACAGAAGAGTTGTGCAGTGCAGAACCTGCACAGCTATACAGAGTGACCTTGTTACATGTTATCTTCAGAGAGAATCCTTATATTTCCTAGTCCAGTTTCTACATTTTCTCATCCTCCAGGCAGAAGTGACTTTTTTTTTTCAATCTGGTAAGGCTGTTTCCTTTTGTGATACAAAATTAGAGAAGTGGTTGAGGAAGAGGAGATTTGAGGTGAGAGGAAAGAAAAGATGTAGCAAAGCCAGTTAGGTTAATATTCCTACTAAAAGAGGTAGGGGAAGTTTGGTCAAATAAAATATTCAGTGCAAGAGAACTGGTGAGAGACAAAAGGGGAAGTGCTCCAGAAGGTCATGATATGGAGCCACTTTAAAGTCCTTAGAGACATAGGACGAAAGAATCAAATCCATGTTTGCCAGTTTGGTGATGAGTCGTTAAATATGACATCATTCTGGAATGAACACAATTAGGTCATTCCTTTTATATATTTGTGAGGGTTGTAGTCTGGGGTTTTTGACTTCATAATTCAGCACTCAGCTGTACTGCAGATTAAAATTATTACTCCATGTCTGAGCCAAGAATTAATTTTTTTACCATGACTGCCTGCAATGGTCTGAATATTTATATCTCTCCCAAAGTCTGCTGATGTTGAAATCCTAATCCCCAAGGCAGTGGTATTAGGAGGTGGGGCCTTTGGATAGGTGATTAGGTCATGAAGGTGAAAACTTTGTGAATGGGTTTAGTGCCATATAAAATAGGCCCAAGTAAGCTTGTTTGTTCCTTATACTATGTGAGGACATAATGAAAAGGCACTACCTGTAAACCAGGAAATGAGCCCTTACCAGATGCCGAATCTGCTAGCACCTGGATCTTGGACTTCCCAACCTCCACAACTATAAGATATAAATGTTTGTTGTTTATAAGCCACCAGTTTACAGTATTTATTATAGCAGCCTCAATGGACTAAGACAGTATCCAACTATTGGATTAATAGTGCAAAGAAGCAGGAATGAACTAGCTCAAAACACTTATTAGAATAAGCCCAGCTTATTAGAATAAGGCCAGAGACAAAAAAGATATTGAACCCGAAACACTAAAATAAGAGTTGCATAATGAGGGAGGGAATGTTTTCCAAGGATGTATATATCAGCCAGCTCAAGAAATCTTTCTATTTACCCTACCTCACTCTCAAGTAGCAAACTGAACTACATTTCATCCCAATATCCGTGGACATCTAGTTTCTTAAGAATTATTTTTAGAAAGCCTATAGATATTAAATACTAGGGCTACTTGGACTAGTTATAATAGTTAAAAGCTAGTGCTAGTTTTCAGCAAGAGACAGTTAAGGCTATAAAATAAGTTATGCTGATCTTAGGTATGATCAACTTCCCATCAGAAATTTGGAGGAAAAAAAATTATAGGAAATAATGTGCCAGGAGTCAGAGGAAGTAACTTTGAGTCATGATTAGTATACCTGAGTATGATACAAAAATACAAAAGGGATAATAAGTACTTGGAATAAGATAATGTTTTAATGAGAACATATGAGGCCATGCCCTAAATTAGGCCGGATTATGGACCCCAATCTATTTGACCAGTGTTTCTATCGAGAGATCTTTATTTCCTTAGATGTACAGGTGGCAGGATATACAGTGATGAAGATTAAAACAAAAAATTCATAGTACTGGGTTACCAATCAGGGTAAACGTTTTATTTTGTATTTGTGCTGACACTAAATACTTGCTGAAGTGCTATCCACTGGGTCTAGAACAGGGCTGAGGTTGAGAATAGTCTTAAGCTGAGTGTGCCCAGGCTATACAATCAAGAAACACTGAGCAATAACTCTCCTCTCCTCTCCTCCCCTCCCCTCCCCTCCCCTCCCCTCTCTTCTCTCTCTGAAAGACCATATGAGCTCTTGCTATTAGTGAATCTAGTCAAGACTGAGGGCAAAAGAAAGATAAATTGACAGTTTAATAGAGACTAAAATGCAAATGTGTTTTGAGAAGCTGGGAGAACCCGAGACACTGAAATAGATGCAAGTTTGGCACCATCCCTCATAGACACTTAACAAGTAGTTTTACCCCGAGTTTATGGACAATGTGAACAGAGGCATCCACCTTTCCATCTTGCAAATATTATTGAGATGAATTAACAAATAGGAAAGAAAACTCTACCTCATTGCTAGAAAAGTCTATAGTTGGTTAAACTGATATTGGTCAAACATAGATGACTATTGATTTGAGGAATTTCTATAAGATACAGCATATATGGGAAAATATTTTGAGGCATATTAAGGCACAGATTCCATTCTATAGAAAGATTTTAGAGTCTGGAAAATGAGTAGAAACCCCTAAAAATTCCTGTATATATTCCTTTGGTAAATTGAGGAGAACTGGAGATAATATCAGGGCAAGGGACCATCCAGAAGCACACCAGATAAATTATCTTTTGCAGCCTTCAAACCTTAGAGACATGACCCAGATTTCTTTTCTAATTATTAGACCCAGATTCTGATTTGGGCCCAGATTTAGGCCCACTTCAACAAACCAGAATCTGGGCCTAATAATAAGGTCCTTTGCAAATATATACAGCAAAGGGGTAGCATTTCTGTAATAATCCATCATGTATGTGACAGAAATAAGTTATATGCTAAAGCTAAAGATAATAACAGACACTTATACAGTGATTCTATATGCCAGGAACTTTACTCAGTAATTTATTTAATTCTAACCATGAAATAGGTACTATTAGTTCCAATAAATAAATAAATAAATAGAAATTTATTTCTAAACCATGAAATAGGTACTATTAGTATTCCCATTATAGACGTATAAACTGAGGTACAGAGAGACTAAGTAATTTGCCTAAAGTTCACAAAATGAGTTACACAGTAATGGGTGGCCTGGCTCTAGGATCCCCATAGAGGCATTTAAAAGTAACAATGACTTAGACAAAAAAGAAATGTCTTTGAATTTACATAAAATTTAGAAACCAGCAATTCACAGCTCACAAGGTGACTCCTTTCTACCAGATCCTTAGAGACCTTTATATTTTTATATCTCATTGTTCCACACCTTGTCTAGACCCCAATCCCAATATTATTTCATGGACCAACATAGAGCTTCAGCCGTCAGATCAAAGTTTCAAGCAGCAGAATGGAAGAACAGTCATTTTTAGGCTTCAGACTTTAATGCTTCATCATATACTCTGAATGTCGATGTTTGTTTAATCTGGAATGTTTGCAACAAGGGAATCCAAAACCAGCAGACAAGAAAAGCTATCAGAAAGAACTAGATTGTGATGATAAACAAGATTGTTTTCTGGCAGATTGTACATGCTAGAAAATAAAAGCTGTGAGTCGAATTTAGGAAAAATTTACAGAACTCAACAGGAATAATCAAAAGAAAGGGAAAAAACGGAATAAAAGGTATAAATGCAGAAAGTTCAGATTCTGGAAGTCTGAACTATGAGTAATAAACATTTTAGGAAGAAGGAACTGAACAGATATAATAAGAAAAAAATGGAAGAAATTATTCTCAATTTTAAAGAAATTGTTCCAACAACTAAGAGTACATATCATGTTCCAGCCAAACTTAAAAATAAAATTGTACTTACAAATGCCCTAATGAAATTGGAAAATGCAAAGATAGAGAAGAATTCTGCAAACATCTAAGAGGCAAAAAGCAGCTTCTGTATAAGAAAAGAAAAATCAGGCATGCTTCCATATTGGTGCAACCCTAAAAGAAAAAAATGGAGCAATGATTAGTGTCCCAAAGAAAAATGTTTTAACCCAAGAATTATATTTCCATCTAATTTGTCATTCATTTATGAAGACAGGACAAAGCAATTCCTTGATGTGCAAAGGCTTAAACTATGCCACCCAGTTTGTGTTCTTTTCTGGGTAAACTATTAAACTGCCAGAAGATCTATTACAAAATGATGAAATATGAGTCAAATTATAATGAGAACATTGTGGCTGAAAATAACTGACATGTTGAGCAATAAAATCTGCTAACTATATTGAGATACATTTTGATATTGTTTTGAGTATGATTAAGATTTGGTAATAGTTTTCTTTTAAAATTTGAAAAAAAGTCACAGAGTTCATAGTTTCAAATGAGAAACAAGTACTGGAAAGGTGTATGTAACAGAGGGAGGGTAGGAAAAGTCTCAAAAATCTTCACATTCACAAAAGAAAATTAAAAAATGTTTAAATTGATTCCAGTGATAAATTTAAGCATGTAGTTGTAAAATTTTAAGATAAACATTAGTAGAATTGTAAGTAAGAGTCATTCTAGCAAAAGCAGATTCAAAGGATTCAGCAAAGTTTGTGACCTGAATAGAGCTGCCTTGCTTCATCCCCTCCCTGCCCCGCCATTGACGCTAATCTACCTGCCTTTCTTAGAATGAGGCTTTGTTCTTTTTGAGTTGGTAAGTATGTGGAGACCCATATCAGAGAGCCTTAAGGTAAAAATTACAAAGTACTGTATCTTTGGAATAACTTATCCTGCAAAGGAGTATAGCTCTCTCAGAGTAAGTTCAAAATTGGTCTCACTTCTGTGTTCATGAGGCCAAAATACAGCTAAATTGGTGGGCTGCATCTTCTTGCATCTAAGGCCTGTCTGGTTCAGTATGGCTAGTGCATATAAGGACTACTTCTCTATCTTCACTCTTGGGAATGTCACCTATTAGGGTCCTATAGCAACCAGACTAATTACCAGTGAGTCTTCAGGTGCTCAGCAACCTGAGATAATTATCAGTCAGAGCAGATAAACCACATTCCCATTGATTCAGAGCTGTCGAAGAAGGTGGACATGAACTGGCAAAAAAAGAAAAAAGAGTAAAGCATCTTAGAAGATACAAATATAGCATTCAGGTATACTTGCACATGAACATACACATACATGGACTCACTGGACCTAATGCTATGATTTCCTATTTGAATAATTTGTACTAGAAGAGTGTGGGCATGGCTGAGATGTGAACTGGTGAGTTGGAAAAGTAAATAGAATAAAGCTTAATTTTAAAAGTCAAAGCACACAAAAAGAATTAATAAAAAAAGAAAACAAAAAGGAGGTCAGGTGGAGTGAGCTATGAGACTTGCAAGATAGATCCAGAGAACCTAGTATAAGAGTAAGCAAAGTTTTAAAAAGATGAAAAGGAGCAAATGGATGATGGAAAATAATAAGCAAATTATTAAAGAAGTTTCCAAAGTTGAGGAAATAACTGAACTTGTAGATTAAAAATGCTCACTGTGTTCTAGGTTAGGAAAGACACATGCATGGACACATACAAGTACATTTATTTTTGAATTCTAAAAACAATAAGCATGTGTTAGATAACTTCTGGAGAGAAAGGACAAGTTTCTGCTAAAGATGAAAGGATTAGATTGGCATCAGATTTCTTATCTGCAACATTGCAAGTTATAAGACAAAACATTATCTGAAGATTTCTGAGAGCCAGATATTCAATCTAATAGGACTATAAACGGGTAAGTTATTACCATGTTTCTCCGAAAATAAGACAGGATCTTATATTTATTTTTCCTCAAGAAGACACCCTAGCGCTTATTTTCAGGGGATGTGTTATTTATTTATTTATTTTTTTTTGAGACAGAGTCTCACTTTGTGGCCCAGGCTAGAGTGAGTGTCGTGGCATCAGCCTAGCTCACAGCAACCTCAATCTCCTGGGCTCAAGCGATCCTACTGCCTCAGCCTCCCGAGAAGCTGGGACTACCGGCATGCGCCACCGTGCCCAGCTCATTTTTTCTGTATATATTTTTAGTTGATCAATTAATTTCTTTCTATTTTTAGTAGAGATGGGGTCTCGCTCAGGCTGGTTTCGAACTCCTGACCTTGAGCGATTCACCCGCCTCGGCCTCCCAGAGTGCTAGGATTACAGGCGTGAGCCACCACGCCCGGCCTATTTTTTTTTTAAGAACGGCACAACAATCTAGATTTATTCAAATATAGTTAAGTCATCTTCTTCTGGAACATCATAACTCTCCAAACCCCGAATTCTATCCTGAATTTCTTGCGACTCTATTTCCTTTAGAACCACTGGCCCCAATCTCTCCTGTCGAGCAATAGAGCTTTCATGGGGCAGTTGAAAAGGGCTGCTCGTCTTCTTTACCGCTCTGTGACTAAATGCATGGGTTGTGCAGTTATGCTGCGTAGCCACGCCCATCACTAGGTCTTATTTTCGGGGTAGGCCTTATATTGTGCAAATGCTTAGAAATCCTGCTAGGGCTTATTTTATGGATAGGTCTTATTTTCGGGGAAACACGGTATTTACCTGTTAGGGTACAAAATATTTTTGTGGCATATTCAGTAATTAAAAAAAGAATTACCTCTGTATCCCAATCCAAGGAAATAATTACAAATGGATGCCAGCTTAACAACCAATAAATCAGAATAGATAGTTTCAAATGAGAGATGTATTCAGATGCACAAGATGTAGAATTATAAAGAAACAAATAGATCAATGGCAATAAAAAGAAAATTGGGAAATTGATTCTAATACATATGGAAATTTAACCACTAAAGTGACATTTATATTCAGTGGGAAAGCAATAGATTATTTAATAAGTTGTGCTATTTAAAAAGTTGTTTAATGGGCAGTTATCTAGAAGATAATAAAATTAAGCCCTGTATTGTACCTTAATAAATTAAATTATATCTATATTATAGTCTTAAAAATATAAAATAAACAATAAATATTCTACAAAATAACCTAGGAGATTACATATAAAATCCAGGGGTAGGGACTTCCTCTCCCTAAAATTGGAAATTTAGAGGCTATAAAGCAAAAGACTTATTTGACTACATAAAAATTTTTAAAATCTTTTGAATGACAAGTGATACCGTAAATGAAATCATAGACAAAAATACAGACCTATAGAAATTACAACACAGATGAAAAAGATTAATATCTATAATATATAAAGTTCTCTAACAAATTCACTACATAGATATAAAAATTCTATTAGAAATAAATAGCTGAAGATGTGAAGAGGTAATTTATACTTGAGCAAATCAAAATGGCTGATTAACATATAAAATTTCCCAAACACATCAGTAGTCCGAAAAAGGCAATAAAGTATAATGAGATATCACTTTCCACCTATCAGAGAAGAAAATGTTAAAACAACTGAGAATACTATCAATGGCAGATATGTAAAAAGGTCTCCCACATATACTAGTATGAGACATGTGGATGGGCATAGCTTTTAAAACAATCATGCAAATTCTGTTAAAATTAAAGTATATATATTATTTGGCACATCAGTCTCACTTCTAAGAATCTCTCCCTTTGAAAGAAAACAAAAATTATGTAAGGATTTATGGATCTAGATGCTGTCAGGAGAATTGTGTGACATGGGAGAAAATATACAAATAAAACTAAACAGTGTGAATAAATAACCATCTTTAAGGAAATAGCCTAAATCATTGTGTTAAAGATACAAAGTAGACTAAAAAAGAATTATAAAGCTTAACTTAAGAAATAAATTGGTCATCAATAATGAGACAAACAGGCATCATGTTCCTTTTGACGCAATACTGAGAAAGATCTAATATCACCTACCTGGTATTCCTGCCCTAATCGTTTAACTCTAATCTAATCATGTAAAAAATTGAGGAATATTCCACATTGTAACACAATTGACCTGAACTTTTCAAAAAAGTCAACGTTATGAAAGATAAAGTAGATTAAAGAAATATTCTACAACCAAGGAGACTGTAGTGATGACAACTGAATGTAATGCATGATTCTTGATTTAATTCTAGATGGAAAACAAAGCCAAAAAGGATATAAGTGGTATAACTGAGAATATTTGCATAGAGATTATTTTAAATAGTAGTATTAATGTTAAGTTTCTTGGGTCTTATAGTTTTGTGGTTACATAGGAGGTTGTCCTTATTCTCAGGAGATACTACAATATTTAGCCCTGAAACTTAATAATGTTAACAATTCTCAAATGGTTTATTCTGTTATTATTGCAAGTTTTCTGTGGGTTTAACATTTCTTCAAAATAAAACATTAGGAAAAAATAAGGAAATTAGAAAATTTATTAAAAATTTACCTTTCACAAAACAAAACTTTGACTATGATGTTACCCAGTTCTAAAAGTGTAGTGAGAGGGCAGAATTGATTTCTAGTCCCTACGAATCTTCAGGGCTCTTCCTTGGGATCATGAAAGATGTGGCCTCATTTTGTAGGCGAGGAGTATGCAGGAGAGGGGCTTGGCTCTTAGCCCTTACCTTTTCCATTGCCCCTGAACCTAACACTGCATCACCAGCAAATGGGTGATGGAAAATGGATGATGGACTTTTTTTTCTTCCATAGGCTCTGATAAAAGTACAATATAAATTCCAGATATGCATAGTGACCACCTCTAATGCATCTACTGAGGTGAGTTTAAAACTGATGTTGAGCCAGTCAAATCTCTCCAAGTGGTTTTTGAGACAAATCAGTGTGATTGTGCCAACCAGTGAGGTAAAAGGAAAGAAAGCAATAGCAAACCCTAGATCTTACAAGTGCTTAGTTGTGTTGCCATAAGAATCTTCTAAAAATAATTGAGTCAACACTAAATTTAATGAATTTGTACCCTACAAGAAATGAAATAATTCATTTGGAAATTTACCAGTTTTTTTTTCTTTGAGAAAGTGGATACTATGTATGTATATATTCGCTGACACCTGGCACGTCTGAGATCATGTATGCCAAATTTTAGCCTGGAGGTAGTTTTTACCAAGAAGTTATAAACTTCTGAAAAGAGGTTAATAGAAGAAGCTGAAACATCCTTAATGGCAAGGTTGCTACGGCAACAATATAAGCTTACCATTAGCATCAAATATCTGCTGCATTTAAGGTTTCTTGTCTTTTTTGATAAGTTTTCCCTGAGTGAAATAAAAGCATCAGTTGACTAGCTCGGGAAGACTATTTTTCCCACGTCATAGAATCAGTGACTTACTGTGTAATTAGGTGAGCTAGTCAGATGAGTAGAAGATAGGAAAGAGAAAGAGCCCAAATATGCCCAAACCAATGTTAATTAGAAAGTCACTATAACCCAGTGCATTGTGCCTTAACAATTTTTAGAAGGAAGGCCAAGGCAGGAGATTAAAAAAAAAAAAATTAAACCACTGAATGGGCATGCAAAAGTAATCATTCACAGTAATTTCTTTTAGGAAGAGCCCAAACAATAAGCTAGATACATTTCTACCAGATTTTTTTAAAACCTATTTTTAGTAATTCTAACAGTGCTTCACAGAGTGTGTTCCACAATGCTGCTCCTGGTGGTCAGCAGCTTGATTCCTGGAGGGGCTGATGTTTCTCATGTGAATATGCAGTCCTTCTGTTTCTGACAACTATTAATAATGTATTCATTTTGTGTAATTGAAGCCAGCCATCGTTTTATTGACATCTCATCCAAAACCTCATCATTTCTCTCGTTAATTCCACAAAAGGCTTCTGGGCTTTGCAAGCAGAAGGTGGAGGGGTTGGGGGTAGGGGGGTAACTGTTCTAAAGTGATTTTTATTTTTACCTGATTGGAATTGCTCGTTTTAGAGTAATATTAACACATTGCCATGAGTTTTTTACTCTTCATCTGCATTTAATAATCTCAAGAGGCATTAGAAAAAATGAAGTGATTCTAATTTTATAGGTGATGATATTGAAACAGCAAAAACCAAATCGTTCCTTTCAGGCTAGGCTTTCTCTTCAATGGCAGGCACAATACATGGAGCCCAATTCTAGAGCCTAACTCAACTTTAGGGACTTCAGTACTCCTGGAAACTGAGTTACTCTTTTATGCCTCTGTTTAGAACCTGAATGGTTAAAAAAAAAAAAAAAAAATCACTGGAGTCTTTCATGGTCTACAACTGCAGAACCAATTTGTTGGTTAATTCTACCTGATAAATATCCACTGACTGGGACATACTGTCCTTGTTAAATTATGCCCTGATTCTGAGGAAAATGCAATTAGAATACTTTCGAGGCTCAAATATAAACATGGGAGGGGAAAATATTACACAATGAAAAGAGCATGGGTTTTGGGTTTGAATCCTATTTTCTGCTCACCAGCTGTATATCTCTAGGGAAGCTATTTAAATTACTAAATTGCAGTTTTGTCATCAGTAGTGTTGAAGCACTGATAATTAACTCATAGATACTCTTAGGATTGAGACAAGATATATTGAGACTTTAATAGAGTTTTTATAGGCATATAGTAGAGTTCATAACATTAGTAATGTTATTATTTTTTGCAAAGTTTCCATTCAGATGTGTACATTTCTCCTCTGCCAGAAAAGCATGCCAGAAATCACCTGTTCATAAGCAGAACATCATTTAAAGCTGTTCAAAATTAACCAAAATGTGGATATACTATTTAAGACTTTCCTTATGATAAAGTGAATGCTAAGGTATCTCGGATGTAGGCTAAGGAAATTTGACGTAGATACATCATTAGAAATATCAGGCTTGAATATTGGGATTTGACTAACTTAAAAGAGGTAATAAAAGCAGCAAAGCTGTTTCTACCTGGACAAGAACAAAGGATTATCTATTACACAAACATAATCCATAGCTAATAAGCTCAGTAGTTTAGAATCTGTTAAGTAGGTTTCTGCAAGAAGAAGACCTTGATATAAGTAAATATACTATAAGACTATCATTTGGTAATGCCAACCATAACAAGTCATGTTAGCCCCATTCCAACATTTGTGTTTAAGTCAAACCATGTTAAGTAAACATCAGGTTGGCCTTTCAGAGAAATGCAAGTTGTGAAACAATTAGCTTGAATGAAGGGTGGTTCTGCCTATGGTGCCTTAGATGTAAGTATGGGAGACGAAGGGCAGACAGCATCTGTAGATGAGATTGGGCTCATGTACTCATCTAGGAGGGTGATTTCTAAATGAAGCTTATGGTCAGCCGCATGAACAAGGCTAATACACACTTACACAGAAAAAGGATATTTTTCATGACTACCAGCAGGGCCCATGCTGAGCATAATAGATTTTACCATTTAAATTAATCTACATTTTCAGTGACAGTAGCTGCAGTGTCTACCAAAATATATCTTCTCATCTTCTAATAATGTTATTAGACTTTACAGCTTCCCTTCGTGTAACTAGGTTCCTGCAAATGGAACTCAAGTGGAAGTGACACAGGCCATTTCTAAGTCTGGACCTTTGGATACTGGATGTGAGCACCTTTATGCTCTTTTCCTCTATTGACAAGCTTCACATGACTCATCTTGAACAATACAGGTGAAGACAGTATTCTAGGGGAGGGTAGAACAACAGCATGGAAGAAACCTGGGTCCCTCAATGAACATGTGGTCCAGACTTTCACCTCTAACCTGGCTGCCTAGCTGAGATCTATTGTAAGAGAAAGGATTAATTTCTATTTTCTGTAAGTAACTCTATGTTTTGTTCTCTTTTACACAGAAGTTTAGGCTTACCTTAACATTCCTTCCAGTGGTAGGATTTCTAATCCAAAACAGAATTAGGATTCACTTCTATTTTGGGTGGGATGTGGGCACCTCTACACTTTCCAAGTAGTGAAAATGTAGTGGGGGGCAGGGAGGGGTGACTTTGGAAAGCCCATTTTAGCTATTGCACACTTTTCTCTTCTATAACTGGAAAATATTGTGCCCGAAATCAAGCAATACTTTTAACTGAATGCTTGAAATGATAGAAACGAGAGTGTGTGTGAATGACATTAAGTGGTTGGTATTGCTTACATCTTGGAAACCAGGAATAGTTCACTGTGAGCTTGATAAATTAGGGAAATTGGCAGAAAAAACTAGGGAAGTAAAATAGGGCAAGGGCAAGATGCGACAGTCAGAAGCCAGAAATAAAATGCAGAGATTAAAGATAGGCTCTGTCTGCTTGAGCACAACTACAACAAAAAGTCTGGAGGGACTGCAAACCTAAAATGAATACTAGTCATCAGAACAGTGTTGTTATTTAAAAGCCTAGCACGGTAATATATTAACAGGAATATGACATGCCAAGTCCAGGAAGTAATATTTCCTCTCTATTGGCACTGGTGAAGATCTTATTAAAGGATGGTGTCTAGTTTTGTTCTCAACACTTTAAGAGGAATGTGGCAAAACTGGAGAGAGTCCAACAAAGAGCAACAAAAATGATAAAAGGGTGGGAATATAAAGGCTGAGAGGAAAGGTTAATAACTAGGATTGTTTAGCCTGAAGGAGCAAGAATGCTGGAGGGTGACTTATAATCTGTTTAAATACCTGCCTGGCTATTATAATGAGCTTGCTGACTAGCTGTTCCACATGGACCTAATGAGAGAGTAAGGAGGGAAATTTATACCACAGCCTTAGATTTATGTTCAATATAAGGAAACATGTTGGGGGAAGAAAAAAAAAATGTCATTCTGCAGAGAAGCACTCTATGAAGGAAATTGATGCAATTGCTTTTCTTCAAGTTGTCTAAGACCACAACACAACAGGCATTTACTTGGCCTTAGAGGCAGAGAGCTGAGCAGGACTGAGCTAGCCACAGAATTTAGTTAGCCACTTTTACTTTCAGAAGGGATAACTGAAAAAAAGGCTGAATGGGCATATTTTATAAGGCTGCTACCACAAAGGGAAATAAATTTTTGTATTTAGTAAACTCATTTTTCTTGGCACTCTACTTTCAACTCCAGTTTTGTATTTGTGATTTGGGTGGAAACAGGGACAGAGGAGGGTAATTGGGATTTGAATCTCTACTGTCCCATTTGCTCTGGTGAGATATGAAACTCTAATAGTACCCAATGTTCAATCAAAATATTGGTTTTTGCCCTTGGGCCAGTTCTGGTCTACAGCAGTAGGTCTCAAAATGTGGTTAACAGACCCCCTGGGTGGAGCAGAGACATTTTCAAGAGTCTGCAAGGTCAAAACCATTTTTATATAAATACTAAGATGTTATTTGCCGTTTCCACTATAATAATTTTTGCACTGATGATGTAAAAGCAGTGGAGGATAAAATTGCTGGTGCCCTAGTAGGAATTAAGGCAGTGGCACCAAACCATAATAGCAGTCATCATATTCTTCACCGATAGGTACTTGCTATAAAAAACAGTGCTGATTTCACTGAAAAATGTTGTTGATGCAGCAGTAAGAATTATTAATTTCATTAAACTTTTACCCTGTATTATACTTCCTTTTAATTTTTAGTGTGACAAAATGAGAAGTATGCAAACGAAATTCTGCTGCACACGGAAGCATGATGGTTGTCTCGGGGAAATGCACTTGTATGGTGGAGTTGTGAGGGGAACTAGCTGCGCTTTCCATGGAACATCAGTTTTACTTAAAAGAACTATGGCAGACAAACTTGGCTATTTGGCAGATGTTTTCTCAGAAATGAACTAGGTAAACTTGTCACTCCAAGGAAATAATACAGTATTTGTTGGCAATGATAAAATCTGAGCTTTCAGGGAAAAATTGGAAATTGGGAAAAATTGGAATTTGGACAGCTTCCTAATATTTAAATACTTTTCTGATGAGATGGGGGGGTGATTCATAAATGTGATTTTTTTATTATGTGAGAAATGTGTTGACATTTGGAAAATCTGTATTAGTCTATTAATCAATATTTTACAAATCACCAATGTATGATGTTACAAAATT
Source organism: Cheirogaleus medius (assembly GCA_008086735.1). Lineage (NCBI taxonomy): Eukaryota > Metazoa > Chordata > Mammalia > Primates > Cheirogaleidae > Cheirogaleus > Cheirogaleus medius. The sequence continues at coordinate 61,978,766 of VBSM01000529.1, forward strand.
ATGCATTGGTCAAAGATACCTTCAAAGTGAAAATCAGCCAAATAGTTTTTAATATAGTAGAGCATGAAGAATTCACAATATGGTTTCAGATTCCACATTGCAACTAACCTTAAAATACTAACATATGACAAGTTATGGTATAATATCAAAAGAATATACCAATTATCTGAAAAGGCTATTAAAATATTCCTTCCTTTTTCTACATAGAAGTATGAAGCCAGATTTTCTTTACATACTTTAAAGCAATATATTGCAAAAGATTAAACACAAAAGTAGATATGCCACTCTTTAAGATTTTTTTTTCATTTTAGAAAATTATTTTAATAAAAATGTTATATTACCATGCTATGGTTGTATTATTATAATTTAAAATAAATTAATAAATAAAAATTTAAAAAATTTTTCAGTTTTACTCTCTAACCTGGTAAGTATTGATATGTATAACTCACATAACAAAAGCTCTTTAGGCTCCTTAATAAATTTTTAATGTTAAGGAAACCTAATGTTAAAACTTTGGAGAGATTTTATTGTATGTCTCATGGTTCTCTAAGCTATATTATTGGACTGTTATTCTCAAGCAGTTTTTTTTTCTTTTTATAATTTTAGAATATTACAGGGGTATAAATATTTTGATTACATGAATTGCTTTTGTACAGTTTGAGTCAAAGTTTATAAGTGTGTCCATCACCCAGATAGTGTGTGCATTGTACCCATTAGGTGTGAATTTATCCATCCTCTCCTCCTTCTGCTTGATTTCCGTTGAGTTTTATTACCATATGTGCACATGAGTATTGATCAATTAGTTCCAATTTAGTAGTGAGTACATGCGGTGTTTGTTTTTGCATTCTTCAAACAGTTTTTTATTGAGCCAGTATCTTTCCTGTGTAACTGTATTTGGTAAGAGGAATTATGTTTACTGGTTGGATCATGTTTTCACTGATACTCTATTCCTATGATATAGACACCAACTGTCTGTACCCTATGCCCTGGATGATCAGGTACCTGGCAAATAGAAAGGTAGTTTTCTCTCCAGCTGTGTATACACACAGAATATCCAGAAGGGAAAATAAATGCTCACTCATTCATGGGGTTCTCTGCTTATCCACCATACCCAACTGGCTGCAGCCATTTTCCCTTGGGCACTAGGGGATTCCAAGGCATGTCACATTCCTGTGAGCACATCACCCCATCATGGAGTTTGTGAGCTTACATAGCATTCTGAATATGACCACATTCCATCCACAGGGAAACTTAACAAAGTCAACCTCTTTACAAAGGAAAGGATCAAATTCTCTAATTAGTCACAGGTTTTATAGGTTATATTAGGTGCTATATAAAAACCAGAGAGGATCTTTGTTCCACAGTTGCCCAAGATTCTACATTCCTTCTTCTCTTGTATCTCTAGAAATTCACTGAGTTAATGTAAGCCTGGCATTTGGATGAGAATGACTTCAAAATATCTGGAGAACTGATTTTGGACTTTGAGCTTGGGCAGAGAGTATTTTATTCTAAAGCTGTTTGATGAAAATGTCTTCCTCATTATTTCCCAATATTTGAAAATAATGGATGTAGGACAGATTTCCCAGGAAACAGACTCTGAGATGGAGAGTTGCACACAGATGCTTTATTTGTGGGTAATGATGCCTATTAAGGTGGACGAGACAGGATTGGGCACAGGGAAAAATGACAAGAGGGGCCTCAGCCAATTCCATGAGGAACTCTGGAGCTGGGATGGCCTTTTAGAGTTGCCTTGAATTAACAGAAGAGAGTCAGGCCACCAAACCCTGAATTTATCAATAACTGAATGTAGGCTGCCTCTGGGAAGGGGCTGTCAACTTGTGAGGCCAACTTGAGAAGGATTCGGCCATAAGGGTCAGTAGCTGACATTCCTGGTATTGTAGAAAATGATTGCCTCAGTCCTGGAGGATCTGAGTGACATACACATGATCCAGTACGATGGACATTCTGTGTTCTCTTTCATTTTGCATTTCCTTGTGAATTAAATGGGCTAACACTGATAACCGAAACCTGTATTTTCTTAGAATGTTTTCCTTCTAATGCAATATGAATTTTTGTCTAAATCTGGCAATAAGAAGGGAAGTGAATGTTATAAAATGTAGTGAAAACAAAGGAGAAATTAGAAAATAGTCCCCTAGAAAAACATCTCTGAAATTAAAGCAAAGACCAAACTCATACACTGATTTGTAGATGCTAAAAAGGGGAATAGTTTATTGTTTGAGATAGGCTAGCTAATGTTCACATTTTAGCTCCCCAAATGTCTACTGATACTATGACAACATCAAGATCAACAAAGCAGATTGGCTGTCTCACCTTTTAACACTTTCTCAGGTCTTGTAAGTAAGGGCCACTATTACAGAAATGGGGACCTTCGTAATGGCAACATAGAATGTTTAGAAAGTTAGAGCTACAGGAGACTCTCTATTTCAGCCTCTTTGTTTTACAGATAAGAATTAATAACAGCTATGTATTGTGTGCACATTGTTTCCAATGTTGTGTTATTGGAATTATATATACTTCCTTATCCTCACATTTCTGCAAGGTGGTTGTTATGTTCATTTGACAAATAAAGAAAGTGAAACACAGAGCTCAGAATACATCCCCAGGTGACATAGCCAGTAAATAGCCAAGCTGGAATCAATACCTAGGTCTGTTTGATTTGATCCCTGAATTTGCACTTAAATACTGAAGTACACTACTTAGATAGATTACCTTGAGGCATTTTTTTTTTAAACTCAGGAAGGGTGCTGTTATTCCATCTATAAATGCAGAGCATGAATGTACCAGCATCTTGATTTTTGTCATCTGATAGGTTGTTTTCTTGGGTCATTTAATTACTTTTGGAAACAGATATTATAAATTCAGATGTACTTATAATTGCAAATGTTCCTCCTAGCTGTCTTAGCAAAAGTACAGTCATAAGTCATGGCCAAATATAAAGTTTTCTCTAGGATATGTGTAATCTTGGTGTTCTGGAGATTCTAATGCTTCTTTGGGCACCAGATATTTCAAAGGACTCAGGAAGATAGAACATTAAAGGAAGAAATGATTGACTCCTCACAAAAAATTTTGCTTGTTTTTTGTTGTTGTTATTGTTGTTTAGCTTTTCTCCTACCAAATCCATTGCTCAAACTGTATGTTGCCATCTTTTCTCTTTCTTACTCATTTAAGCTGATTCTTCTTGCAGTTTTTTTAAAATATTAAATTATATATACAGAAAATAATATTATACAGAAATGTTTATTAAAGTATATTATACATACAGAAAATACAGTATATTATACATATGGAAAAACACATATAACATACATGTACAGTTTGATGAATTTTCACATTCTGAAAACATGAGTGTATCCAGCACTTTGTACTCTTTTCCATCAGGAGTCATATGCCTCAGCAGTATTTGGTTTGGAGGGGCAAAAGCCACATAATGTGATGTGTCTTTTCACCCTCCTCTACTTCCCTCTGGGTAGAGGTAAATGGCCAGTAATCTCATGTTTTATAAGAAGAAAAGCAAGGACCTTTTGACTAGATACAGGTGGAAAGAACTAAGAATTAAAAGGTAAATTGGGGCAGATGGAAGAACTTAAACATTCCACGGTGCAAATATATTGCTGGAGAAAGGAATTGAAAGACAAGGGGTTAGGAGAAAATTGTATTAATTTGTTTAAATGGTACTGGAAAAAGTAATTTTGGACAGAATTTAAATGTGAGAGATATTGCAGAAATGAAAGCAACAGAACACGTCAACTATTGAACATAAGGAGTAGAGGAGAGTTAGGAGGCAAGTATTGCTCTGAAGTTTCAATCTGGGGTGTCTGGGAAGATATGGGTACCATCAAAATGAAATGTGACCTGGAGGAGATGTTTCTGGAGGGAACACAGTGAAGAATTTTAAGACAGTGCAGTGTCAGTGATGTTAATTGCTTTATAATGAGTAAACAGGAGGAGGGTTGGAAAACTGTCATTAGATTTACTTATTGGAACAGGGGGCAGATCACAAAGACTGAGTAGGTGGCAAAAAAGTGGAAACAGGAAAGGAAACCAGCCTTTCCTTTCAAGAAGTTTTACAAAAAAACAAAAACAAAAAACCAAAGTGGCAAAACCAGGGAGTGCTTGGGCCAAGGGAAAACTTGTTATGAGAATATGTAGACAAGGGATGTGATGAAGTCTTAGCAAAAAAGAGGGAGGGCATTGGTGAATGTCTCGAGAGGAGAGACCTTTCCTATAAGATCAGAAAGGAAAGGAAAACTTTTATGTTAAGAGAAGAAAAGAGGTGTGATATCAAGCATTGGCCTTGACTTTATGAACTAGCAGATCATATCACATAAGAAACTGAGGGTGGGAAGAAATCTTGGAATTGACACTATGGGGAATACAAAAGGCTGTAAATCATTGATTAGAACAAGTACTGTCAAGCAGCAATGAGGACCCAGCTGGCTAGATAGCTTGGAACTGTAGTGGAACCAGTCAACCTGGCTTTGTGACTTCCTTCAGCAATGTTTGGCAGCCTGGGACTAGGAGCTGAGAACACAGATGATGGTATTTACCCATTCTTGGGGATTAGAATGGCAGCTCTGGGGCAAGAGAGTGTGAAAATCTAATAAAATGGCTGACCTTAGTGTCAAGGCTGGTTAGGCAAGCAAATGAGGCCAGAAGAGGGGCTGATGAACTGAGACAATAGTGAGCTACCCAGGGATGGGAGGGGAGGGGTAATAATGAGACGGAGAAACAGATTTCATTAAACAGAAGAGACGAGAGACTTCTAATGTGCTCAGAGTTTATCGTAGCTTCTATTCAGACCATCTTAGAAGAGAAACAAAGTGGACAAGTATGATGATACTAGGGTCTGAACATTTGGGGTAGGGTTGGCCTTAACCAAGATCTATTGTTTGTTTGTTTGTTTATTTTAAAACCAACATCATATGTCTCTTTGCAAATACAATCACAAGGACTGTATATTTGATAGATCTGACAATTATTGTCTGCAACAATCTTCAAATTTGTAGATGAGTTTTATAAATTGTGAGACTACTTCCATAAACAAGAATTCCCTTAATCCTTACAACAAACCGTAGTCTCTTTCCTTTTAAAGTTGTTAAAACTGTTGGTCAGAGAAGATTAGTGATTTACCTGAGGCCACAAAGAAAGTAAATGGCAGAAGGGGAACCTTGGGCAAGCCATCTGACTCCAAGGCCAGGATTCCTTCAAGTTTGTTGCCCTGTGTTTAAGTTAGGGTTGTGTTATCTGCCTTTGGTTTATAACACTTCAGTAGTTCCTTTAATGCTTGGGACCTGTGGGCATGTGCTGATTTATACAGCCAGCTCATTCCTATTTCAAAAATGAATATGTGTTTAATTATACTCTCAAATTTTATAAATACAGTTGTCAATTTGCACTTGATAAACAGAGGCAGCATTAATTGTTAGGCATGATTATATGAGTGCATAAACTTCATCTTAACAATTACTTGAAAGCAGAGAAAATAAGAATAAAAAAGATATTTATGTATAATGTTATTGACTTGACTGATGTTAATATAGTAGATACAATATAGATACCACTCTTATTTATTTATTTTTTTAATTATTTAAGGGTGGAGCAAGAATTCATGCAGGAAGCAAGTCTGCATATCTCCACCTGTCAGTGTGGTAGGAGATCATGGAGGAGGGTAAAAATTCCCACTGGGATATAAGCTTTCTTTTGTCCTCTCCGCCTAGGCTACCTATCTACAAAATGGGAGTTAATTTGGAGAAGTCTTGGACAGGAAAGGCTGATGGGCAGAGGCATATTGTCTTGGTATTCTGAAGTTCAATTCTTGAGTGTTTTAAGACTTTCCTTGGTCACTTTTTTTCGAAGGTGCTGCATTAAAGCTATACTCAATTGGGTTTATATGCCAGCAAGTGCAAAGCTGGAGAAGGCTGCTGTCCTTTGTGGGTACCAACTGATTGCCACATGTCACAGCTGTGGTATGTGACATGATGGGTGACTTTCATAAGAATGACTTCAGATGACAACTTTCCAAATGTTATCATAATCTGAGCACATAGAAAGATTCAAAGGGTAAGAAGGAGAAAATGGTGATAATAAGTAGACTTTTCTAGGCCATGGTGAGATCTGATAAATTGTCCTTAGCAAACAGAATACTAATGTTAGCTCTTCCTTTGCCTCTCCTTACATATTACTCTAATTAATATTTCTCTCTGCTGGATAGTAAAAAACTTATTTGCTGGACCTCATTTTTTAATGTTGCCTCATTTTTATTTTGTGCATGTGTCAATAGTACAGCTCAAGAATAAGTCAAATAACTGTTAATTAAGCTCTTAGAGGGACATCTTCAAGTTCTTGGTGTTGTATTCTCACTGTTGACCTCTTTTACTATTTAGAACATTTATTATAATAAGGATAAATGCTCTAAAGAGATTAGCATGAATGAAATGTGATGGAAGACCAGAGGAAACATGGAAAGCAAGAAAAGCAAGAAAAGCATTAATGTGAGCCAGGAGATAGGGAAGAGTCAAATAAAGTGTGAATGAAGAGTGTCTGGTATATAACTAGCCAAGCCAAACTAATCAGATATGAGTTGAAGATGCATTTTATGGAAAATTGAATGTACAGTATTCATCAGCAGTTTGGGAAATCTTATACATTTAAAGACACTTGTCAATATTATTTATTCACACTCATAGAAGTAAAGAGTGGTAAATTTGTTCTTCACTGAAGTTTCGATTTCTTCTCTTGAATTAACTTTTCTATTCTGTCGAGCTCTCTGTGTTTGCCTGTGTGACAAAATCTAAAGTGGGCAAATTACCCCCACTGAATTGGAATAAGTATATAAAAGGTATATTAAACTTAATTGGGAATTGGTGTTACTTTTCTGGGCCTTGCTTATTGATTGAGAACATTGGACTTGTTAATCTTTGCCCTTCTAACATAAAAAGCTCAATGACATTTTATTCTAATTGTCCTTAATCTGCATGACATTGGGAATGAGGAACTTCCTAGGAGCCAAGATGCAGGGCCTTTAGATATTAACAATTTGTGCCATTCATGGCACTGGATGAAACAACCAGAATTGCCATGGTTTAAATTTATTTCATGATTTTGTAGTGGTCCTTGCAGCTCTCAAAAATCTATGTGTATTATAATTTCTGGGTTCATTTGCCTCATCTGTAAAATTGGGTTTTTTGTTATTGACATCAAACCTCCTTCTAGTTCTAAAATGTCTATGAGTCTAGAAAAGTTTTTTTTTTAAAGGCTGGTTTCAACTACACTCAATTTTATAATTTTTTCCCTTTAAACAGGAGAATTATATGAGCTAAGATTTAGGTTTTTGCAACATGGTAATTTCAGTCAACCATCAAATTATTGTTGATTATTTAATCGTGGCATGATGGGTACTGAACAACTGAAGATTTTTCATGCCACTTTTCTTTTGGATATTTTGAGAACCTATAATTAGTTTTAGAACCAAGGAAAATTGGTACTAAAATTTCTCCAGTTTTCCAAAAACTGGAAAAAAGAGGAAAATTAGAGAAGTAGTGATATAAACCATGGTAGGTTTTCAGTGAAGTACCATTTTTATTAAAATTAAAGAAAACAATTTGAAAAGCAAACACTTGAAAAAGTTAACTTTAACATGGTTGTGTGTTCATATTATACTAATAATGAAACATGTTAGCTATACAGGTAATGTTACTATTAGTGTAAGTATCTATCTGTTTAATGGCATAAATGAGGTGATAGTTACATGGCATCTTGAATTGTGCTTTCTTTCTTTAGCACTGACTGCTATAGGGGACTTGTCTTTCAAAAAATAATTCTAATGCTCACAGTAATTAAAGTTAGGAGGATAGTCTCCTGAAAAATGCAAGTACCAATGGAAAAAAGATAATAGTTTCTAAGAATTTCTGGAAAGTGCTATACTAATTAAGAAATTCATTTAACAATAAAATCAACTGCATGATATACATCACATTGAAGACTGAAGAAAAGAAGAAATTCATATTATTTAAATAAGAGTATTCAGCCTAAGTAAATGTTATTGATAATTTTAAGGGGTGTATTCATTCTTAAATATTAAGAATTAGCAAAACAAGAAGAATTTTCTTTTCTTCTTCTACTTCTTCTTTTTTTTTTTTTTTTTTTTTTTTTTACAGTGAAGAGGTATATATTTAGAATTAACCAGCTGGACTCAATTTAGATGATCCCAATTTTGTTGGGACCATCCAAAGCATCCTAATCTGTAATTGGGAGCCAGTTGAACATACTCCTTCTTCTCTCCATAAGGCCTGATCAGGGTGCTGACCTTGGCCACATCAATGTCATAGAGCTTCTTCACAACCTATTTGATCTGGTGCTTGTTGGCTTTGATATTCACAATGAAGACACTTGTGTTGTTGTCTTATATCTTCTTCACGCTGACTCAGTGGTTAGGGGAACTTGATGATGGTATAGTAGTCAAGCTTGTTTCTCGTGGGGGTGCTCCTCTGAGGATATTTAGGCTGCCTCCAGAGCTGCAGTGTCTTGGGCTGCTGGCAGGTGGGTAGGTGACATGAGAATCTTCCTTTTTTTGTGGCTGTGGATACCTTTCAGCACTGTCTTCTTGGCCTTCAAAGCCTTCAAAGCTTTGGGAGGGGCAGGAGCTTCCTATTTCACCTTTAGTGTCATCTTTTGCAAAGGTTCCTTTAAAAAATAATTTTTAAGGCTGGGCATGGTGTCTCACGCCTGTAATCTTAGCACTCTGGGAGGGTGAGGCAGGAGGATTGCTTGAGCTCAGTAGTTCAAGACCAGCCTGAGCAAGAGTGAGACCCTGTCTCTATTGAAAAGAAATTTTTTTTAAAGATTTTGTATTGCTGATTGGTTTATAATTGATTGACTTATTTGGTTTTGTAATGGAAAGTTTTTAAATGTATAGCTATTGGTATATTATAAATTTTACTTCTCTTTTTAGTTTGTTAATACTTTGAGTTCAAATACTCAAATGATGATTTAGGTTTTCAAAGACAACTATTAAATTATAAATGTGATTAAATTTTCAAAAAGTTTTTATAACATAAGAGCTGTAGGCTAGTATGTATGTAATTTTTCTGATAAATTATATCTAAACTCTTTCTACACATGTATGACAGGTATTTACTTGTACACAGTAATACACACATACATAATATATGCACATACATAAATACAAAATACATTGAAGTTGAGTTTTTAGGGCTCATTTCATGTATTTTGAAACTAAAAAATATACTAAAAAACCCTAATACTTATGACTATAAAATAATTTAATTGATAAGTGCTAAAATATTAAAATGCTATAAAATGCTGAAGATATATGTACCTATTTTATATATGTATATATGTCTTAATAATCAGTACAGAGGTATGTAATACTTATTCACTTACAACTGCAAAAATGTCAATTTTCATATTTTTCACTTTAATATATTTTCTATATTAATCTGAATGACATTTCAACATAGTTCATTGCACTGAAAATATAAACTAGTTGCCATCATTTTCATTTTAGCAATCATGGTGTTGCTTCAGCTAGCAGCAAACTTCTAATGGTCAAAGCATCAATTTTGTCCTTTTAATTTATTAAAATGAAATGCTCCGAAAAGACATTAAATAAGGATATGCCCCATGGTGCATATTCAGCACTTTGTGGAGTCTTATAAACTATACATAAGACGGTCAATGATTTTTACTTAGTAACATTTCATTTTTGTATGATTGCTAATTACTATGAGCATTTACTACCATATCCCTATGTAGTGGTAGACAGTGTGTCTTTATAAGATATGAAATGCTCTAAACATGAAAAAGTTTCTGCAAATTTGACTTATCTCAATTTCACATTCTTTTGTGTTCAGTTTGTGGTGCCTGGTTTCTGTGTGAAATGGTTTTCAAGTTTTCAAATGAAAGAGGTTAAGAAACAAAATATTTACACCCTTCTAACTTGTGCTTCCTGTATAGCTAGATACAATACAGATGCTAAGTCACTGGTCTGAAAGAGCTTCCACAAATCTATAATAAAATAATTAAATTAGTGAGCTGTGTTTAGATCAGAGACCCTTGATTGCCAACTCCTAAGAACTCGGGGAATTCAGAACCACAGAAGGATCATTTGGACTCCATTTGGCAGAGACGTCAGAAACTCGCTGCTCTTGGGAACATCCTTTTCCAATAACATTTATAGCTCTAGATGGAAGCGAAAAGCACCATATGTTAAGAGTTTCCTGCAAAGCTTCCTGGTAAGAGAGGAAATAAATTCAACTTGTCACATCTGCTCGTGGGCCAGTCAAGTAGGATTTTATCACAGCCTTAAGTGGTTTACAAAACTGTCCTGTTATCGACTGAAGGGGCTTTACATTTCAGGTTTTTTCATACTGATGTTCATAATCTAAATCATTAAACTATTTTTCTTCTTTGGACTTTAGCAGCATGCATCATCATTTGCTTTTAAGCAAGGAGAATTATTCAAAGCAATTCAACTAAAAATCACATTCCCATAGCACAGTCTCCATAGCTCTCCATGGCTTAACTGCTAGAATGCCTACGGGTCTCAATTCTACCTCAGTTTCGACCCGTGGGTCCTTACATTTTGCATAATTTAAGATGGGAACCGCATTTAATCAGGCTAAATTGATTATCCACCATTCCAAAAAGTCCCGATTGGCTTAAACCGTGGCAAGGACCCATAGGGTCAGAAAAGATTTTTCTGCCAGAGGTATAGGTAATCACAAGAAAGGTGTTAAAACTTGCATTGTGAGCCACAATTTTTCCCCTAAAGTGATCCATCTTTTTACCCTTTCAATGAAAAAACAATGTTAGAGTCACTATGGGCATTTCAGTTTTCTATCATAAGCAAAATCCTTTTTACTTTCCAAATCTACTGAAGATATAGTGCCATATGTAAGCATTACCTTTTTCTAATTAAGCACAAGTTAAATTGATAGCAGTTGTTCCAAACTAAAAATAACTTCTCAACTTACCAACTCACAGTTTTACATTCATGTCTTTTTATAAGGGAATAATCAAACTTCTTAATGAATTTTTTCAAATCACTTTAAAAATTAAAGATGCTTTAAGTTAAAATGAAAATTGCTAACTTTAGACATGTCTAATTCTGTAAGCAATTATATAGTATTAATAAATGAATCTAACAGAATTCAGAGTGGAATTTCCACCATTTGCTTACATACATGCTTTATATACACATATCATTCCTATAAGTGAATTATAAAAACATAAACACATAAATAAATCAGACTGAAGGAAAATAATGTAAACTATCTAATAAGAGAGAAAAATTTAATACACCAGCCCTATAAATTTATAAAAGTAGGCTGTGGGATATGCTCTGAGTTTCCTAATAACTAAAACACAACAGTTAAATGATTCACAATTTGTTCTATAGGAGAAAAAGTTGTCAATAAAAGATTTTAACACCACTGAATCCTAGAGAAATTTCTTGTGAGAACCCTCAGAGTGCTGAATGACCGAGTCGACTAAATCTCAATAACATCCCCACCCCTCACCCTTCAAAACATAAAGGCATTGGCATGTTTCATCGAACTAATTACTGTACTATCATTCAATGTAACTTTTTTTTTTTAATTTCAGCATATTATGGGGGTACAAATATTACGGTTATGTATATTCCCCATGCCCCCCTCCCCCCTCGAGGCAGAGCCTCAAGCATAACCACACCCCATACGTTGCACATCTTACTCATTATGTTTGTATATACCCATCCCCTCCTCCCCCTCCCACCCGCCCAACACCCAACAAATGTTATTCCTACATGTCCACTTATCAATGTAACTTTGAACTTAAAGTAAAGTGCAATTTAATACAAAGCAATTCTACCAGTGTTGCTGCATTGCACAATTCTGGGGGCACTGTTCACATAGGTAGTACTGAAACGGGAAGTGAAAACACCAATCATAATAGAAGAAAGGTTCTGGTTTCATAAATATGGCCATGATCAGTAATGAAATCTATGGTAAACCCTTTCCACAATGGCTGTGGAACTTGTTACTACCAGTCATTGACACAAATATACATTATAAAAGAGATTCAGAGACATTAGTAATCATGTACTTATGCTTGCTACACTTCTTATAGATGAGCCTGAAACTGCCCCCTTCTAATCTGTTCTCTCCTTCACTGTTTAGTAATAGAACCTACAAACTATATTTCCCATCTGCTTTGCAGCTAGAATTGGCCTTTCGGATCAGTATGATAGATACAGAAGTGATACAGGCAACTTTTTGATTATCTCCTCAAATATACCTGCCATGGACTTTTTTTTTTTTTTTCCTGTCTCTTTTCCTGCTGGCTAAGAAATGGTGGCTCCTGGAACAAATTTGGAAGCTACGTGTTGAGAATAGTAGAGTTGCCTCACCAACTGTGTACTGCTTACCTCTGGACTTCTGTGGGAGAGAGAAATAAAAATCTATTTTGTTTAACATAGTCTTCTGTGTATTTTTCAAAAATTAATCATCTTAATTTAACATAACATCAGTAATATCATCACCTGTGTCTATGAGGAAGGCAAAAAAAATAAAAAGGATGTTTCTATTTTAGTCAGCTGTAGAATCACTCAATCATGCCATGAATGTGAGTATTTCACCAACAACAATAGTAGAATATTTGGCAGAGCACTGAATTTCGTGCCACTATCAGTATTCAAATCTTGATCTCAACATTTTCCTGGCTTTTTGACCTTAGACAAGAGACTAAAACTTCTCTGCATCATTATTCTCTTCAGTGTGATTATGAGAATTAAACAATAATGGCTAACTTTTACCAATTACTTATTTTATGCTGGGTCCTGGTCTAAGTGCTTTACATATGTTACTTAATTTAATCCTTTTTGCAATCTTATACATGAGAAACTAATACTCTGTTCATCTTACAGCTGAAGAAGCTGAGGCAAGGAGAGTTGAAACAACTTGCCCAAAGTCACAAACTGGTAGGTGGAGGTACAGGCTTTTGGCACAAATGTCCTTGGTGTCTAAGAGACAACATGTGCCTTTCTGAATGTGATGATCTTTAAAGTACTTAGTGCCATGCTTGGCTATCATTATGTATCTATAATCACTTTTTAATAGCATTTTTCTATTATAAAAAGTAGTGCTTATAAATCATAATGATATTAGAAAATGTACAATAGCACAAAAGGCAAATAAAAGCATCTCATACTCCCTTCACCCACAATCATTGCTAACATATGCACATAGATTTATCTTTTAGTATCAGAGTGGTCTCTTAATTGCTTTTATCACTTAACAACATGTAACCCAAGTGTCAACCTTCATGCCCACCCTCAACACATGTCACCTTCTTTAATTTATAACATGGGCTGTGAGGAGGGATGTTTTTTGTTGATGAGTTGGTCTAAGCACTTGTTCTTCAAAGTCATGTTGTCCCTGGCTGTCTCAACTTCCCCATAGGCTTGCCCCTCAGTTTCAGCTCTCTCCATTGGATCTCTGGGACCAAGTCTCCCTCTAGAATATTGCTCTCACTCTGAAATGTGGTGGTTGGTTGGGAGGATATAAGGTAGGCTACAATATCCTTTAATTTTTGCCCATTTACTTCTCACAATATTTCAACTCAGGTCTGTGCCTGGATATTTGACTTTTTAATGTGCTAGGGTAACTAAAGACATTTAATAAAAGGAAGAAAATTGTAAAAGTGTTTACTCAATTTGGCTTTCTCATAATTTAAGGGAAAGGCACCCAATAAGTTAATTTCCTTCTTGGATTCCTGGGCACTCCCTAGTTTCTGATCTTGCTCTCCCAAACTCAAGTCTGAGCCTCTCTGTGGAAATGCAAAAAGCAAAGTGGGAATAATGTCAATACTTTTCTCAGGGAATGTTGGGAGGATTGAATAAATTAATATGTATGGTACACTTAGTGCCTGGCATACAGTGGGTGCTATATAAATGTAATTAATATTGTTGCTTTTGAAGAGGCAGGATATAAAACTAGTTTCCTGTATTAGGCAAAGTCATCTCTCTAACATTGGAGAAACCACTTCACATTATTAGGCAAAATAATATTGGATACTTTTGTTTCTATCTGCCTCACCTTTCAGTGTGCAGCCCAACAGCCTTCTGGGAATAAGGAACAAGACATTGTCAAGCCAGGTGCCTATTAAGTTTATTTAAGCTATGGAAGACTCAGCTAGGTTTTTGGATTTTGGCTAGAAGAGATAACTTCTTTCAAAACATGTTTGTTGCAGTCTTTGTCTTGGGGGATGGCAAGGGGCCAACCTAGTTTTGTTCTTCTAGTTAACACATATGACATGAACATTTCCCACATCACTAAATATCCCTATAAAACTTGGTTTTGATTATGGGCATGTTGAAAGGAACTGTTGAGCCAGAATCTTCTTACTTTCATGAAGAAAGTAGATCCTCAAAAAGTTTTAGAAGACACTATCGTCTCTCTATACTTTTCCATGATGGTTTCCAAAATGATCCACTTCTGTGCCAAACACACTTCGCACAAGCTAATAGTAGACAACAATTGTTTCAGCAAAATGGCTACATAATCCAGAGCACAAGCACATTTGAGGCAGAATAAATGTATGTCTAAAATGACGATAAGTCGTTATTTCAATTCAGCAGTTCAGCAAAAATATTTTGAGGACCTACTATATCTCTTAGCACTGATTATACAAATATGAATAAGACTCAGTCTCTGCTCTTAGTATCTATTAATACTTCGCAGAGTGCAAAGAAACACTTAAATAATGGGAATAATGTTTTTTTACAGGGATATTGACCAAGTCATTCTGGTTAAACTTTATCACCATTTTAGGTGTTACTGGATGCAAAAAAGCAGAAGGAAAGATTCAGATTATCATGAAAAAATTTGTTCCATTTACCAAGTGCTGAAACATAAGACCAGACAAGAGTCTGGTTAACATGTAATGATCTGATCAGGAACTAAGTGATGCATCAATTCAAGTAAGCAGTAAAATTCACATAACTTGTGAAATAAAGTAGGTGAAGAAAAGGTAGATCTTTTAAGGTTGGTTATAGGCCCTTTCTCAAGGTAAGACAGCTTTGCCTGTTTTTAATGAGAAAAAGTCTATGAGTGATTCATCAATCAGACTGTCAGCAACACAATGAATATAGCAGCACCCTCCACTGTATTACTTTGGGACATATGTATGTGTTAATAAACATGTACATATATCTGTGCTCCTTGGTTATGTATACTTGCTGTAAGGAAATTCTAGCTTATTTAAATTCTTCTATAAAGCACTTAATAAAATTTAATAGAGGTAGAGAAGTTTACATTATGAACGAAACTCACAGTGGCCCAGAAGCAACCTCAAGTTCAAAGAAGGCAGCAGTTTGCATTAATTTCCTGTTATTTCAGAGTCTGTGTGTGAGTTACTTTCAGCTCCTTTCACTCCTGTACTTTATTGATTCATCCTAATATCATTCCTAAAAAAAGACAGTTTAAACAAAGCCTAGAGGTCTTTTAGAAGTCACAAAATACAGCCATCAAATGCTTGTGACTGGGCATGACTGGGTCGCTAGATTGAAAGTTTGAGGCTGTTAGAACTTATCCAAAAGTGACAGAAATATATCCCAAACTATTTTATTCTTTAGCAGA
The DNA here is from genome assembly GCA_008086735.1 of Cheirogaleus medius. Classification (NCBI taxonomy): domain Eukaryota; kingdom Metazoa; phylum Chordata; class Mammalia; order Primates; family Cheirogaleidae; genus Cheirogaleus; species Cheirogaleus medius. The sequence continues at coordinate 61,994,425 of VBSM01000529.1, forward strand.
AGCAAGTATAGGCCATTATCCACTATGGTATCTGAATATAAATGAATATAAACAGAGTACTTAACTGCTTAAGTTTATATATTTTTCTATAGATACACATGTACACCTCCATACCCCTCCCTCAGCTGCAAAACTGACAGTTACATATGTTGCTTTCAATGACTCAAAGAACCAACAACCTGGGTACTAAAAGTAGCAGGCATTCCAAACTGGCAAGTAATGTTGAAATATATGTGTAATGACATCAGATCCAGAGAGACAATAGTTAATATTCGTTAGCTTACATATGTATGTCAATATGCTTATGACATGCCAGGTACTGTTCTAATTGTTTTGTATCAGCTCATTTAATCCTTCTAAGAACTCTGTAAATAGGTGAGATCAGTGTTCCTATTTTATAAATGTGAAAATTTAGGAATAAGGTTAATAAATAACTCTTCAAAGGCCAACTAGTTATTAAGTGGCTGTCTAGCATCTCAATCTACAAATTTCTGTCCCAAAGCACCCCTTCTTAACCGCTGTGTAAATATATGTTCTTCTGTCAGAGTAAACTATTGGTAAAAAATAAAAAATAAATGTATGTTCTTACATCTAGCCAGTCTAAGATTGAAAGGATGCTGATCCCGGAGTAGAGGGCGGTGCTTAGAAGGGAACTAGCTTTAAATTCACCCAGTCTGTATTCCACTACTCTCCCTTTGCCCTTCTTTTTAAGATACTAGGTTTACATCATAGCTCTTTGTACAAGAGACTTACCCAACTTTGGCCTTGTCCTGACACCTCCCCTTCTGCTATAAAAGATACCTGGAGCGATCGCCCAAGTGACTGTCAGAACAGAAAGATTACATTTTTTTTCTAATTTTCAAAGCTAAGCTAAACAATAATAGTATTTTAAACCATATCACCTTTCATGCAGTACTACCAGAGAGAGAAGAGTTACATGTTGGCTGTCTGCATTTACGTTTTTTCTTTGAACTATCTGGAATGTTAGTCCCATTAAGAAATAACATGTTCATTCAGGAAACACAATCAAAATAATTGAACCTTTTCCCAGGTCTGAGTGTATTAATTTTTTCTTCTTTGAAGAAATGTGGATGAAGATCACATCCATTCTGCTAAAGGGTAAAAAGAAATCAGTTCAAACCTATCACTAAATAACAGTTTCAGAAATATAAAGTTCGGAAATCATAGCATGAGAACAACCAAGAGATTCAAATCATAGGATTTATCACCCATCATATATCTAATTCCTTTTTCCCCCTGCATTGTATTAATACAAAAGAAGAAATACGCAGGTCAAACCCTACTACAAGGAGTATCATTATAACAAAACTTATAACCAGAAGATAGGACAAGGCATAACCAGGTGTAGGATTTAAGGACTACAGATTCAATGACAGTAAAGATTGTGGAAAACTTTTTAAACACTGTGGTAAATTGATTTTAATCAAACATTAACCAAATGCTCCTGAGGCTTCAGAAGTCAGTCATGTGGAATACAATGGGGATGCAAATATAATTTATGATCTGATTGCTACCACACACCTAACTATTATGGATGCCATTAGGTGACCAATGCATTAAGTTTTATTTTATTCATTTTTCACACAGGCACTACACACCTGTCAAATCTGAGGTACATGAGGTTTAGGAAATTTGTACAAGTCTGTACAGCTAGGAAGTTGGAGAACCAAGATCCAAGGTCAAAACATATTCTTGCATGTTGATAACACCATACAGGCCCTTGGAGTTTACTGAGAAGAGAGTAAATTGGCTTCCCTTTGGCTATATGAGCCAGGCAAGAGCAGAGATCTGCAATACCTAGGCCTATTCATCTCTGATCATGCTGGCTTTGAGTACAGTGAGCCAGATGCCTGAGGGTCCTGCACTTGGTTAAAAAAAAACATAAGGTCCTGTCATATTCTTTGCCCTTCAGGCTTTACCTTTGAGGTTCTCCATTAGATACCTGAAGGCCAAGGTTCCAGAAACCTTGGGGCCACTTGCAGCAGAGGACTATGTTTCAGACTCATGTGTTTATTTACTTTATTGTCTTCCTTTTTTATCAATTGGATTTAATACATGTCTTATTCTTTTTTAGCATTGTTTTATTATATCTCATATTTCATATTTTAAAATTTGTGTTGGTATCTATTTTTCTAAGTCTGCTTGAGTTTAAAACCCAGCTCTGCCATTTAGTAGCTGTGTAATCTTGGGAAGGTCACACACCCACCCACACCCCCACACCTGAATATGCCCTGTGGGTCAGTTTCTTCAGTAGTTAAATGAGAATAATAATCCTATCTCTCTGTGAGCTGTGAGGTTTTAATGATAAAATGAATGTAAGGCCTGGCACATAGTAAGTGGTAAATAAATCCTAGCTATTATATCTGAATTTTCTAAATTTCTGATTTTTATTTATCTAACTTTGATGGAGGACAGATTAAGATGAATATAATAATGCACATCCTCATATTAATCTGTATACATTTTCAAAGGAGAAAGATACTCTTTTGCTAATTGAGGTTTTCTGGCAATTTATTTCAAGACTATACTGTGACATGAGATGGGAGGAAATACATTCCTTTCAATGATGCCTTCATTTGAAGGGTTCCCGATGCCTTCAAGATAGGAATGTTCACCAGGTTTATTCAGAGTGTAACAATCTAAGCTTAAAACATTTGCCTTATTATATGGACTCGTTACAAATAGAAGCTTCTATTGGCCAGTTTGCTATCATCCACTAGTGGGCATGGGATTCAGTTAAGATGCTTCAGTAATAGTTGTTGAGCATATATATAAATGGTTGCTTTTGACTGCATTGACTTTGTTCAAGTCAATGTTCCCAGGGCCCTACGACATATTTAACTATGATAAGCTTTTCTCTTATGTATACATTTAAAAATGTGTATTTTAAAAATATACACTTTTCCTAAGCACACACTTGGGCCACTTTCCTCATTAGGGAGTTGTGCAACTGGCAGGATCTTTGAGACTTATAGTTATTTAAGAAGGAAATGGGATGCAGGATGGGTGGCATTTCAGTAGGTGGACATGAGAGGGGAAGGCATTCAGTCAAGTTCTGGGGACATGCTCAAAGCCAACATCAAGTGTCAATAGGCAAAAACATAGCCAAACTCATTTTATCTGTTATGTTTTCATTTTTACTCAAGAAGCACTATTAAAAAAATTTTTTTAAAAACCTGTCTCCCATATGTGATATAAAGATAATTTCTTAAGGTGACTACACTGTCTAGTAAATTACTGATGAATGACTTGAAAGCATGAATGCAGCTTCTTATTTATGATTAAAATATCCAAATAGAGTAATGTATTCACGGGAATAGGAAGTTGTTTTGATTTTTCAAAAAATTCTGTCTTAACTGCCTCAAAGGCAGGATCATTTTCGTGATCACTTCCATTAGGAAACCACTGAACTCCTGGGCAAGTCTCACAGGAGTTCCTGACCATTAGGAAATTCTTGAGCAGTGGGAGAGAGATGGGGCTGGAGTGGCCAGCAGTCTGTGGAAACATTTACAGAAGCATTCAGCAGTCCCTAATGGCCTGAAAGCAAATGGATATTTCGCTGCAACAATGAAAAGAAACATTTCAATTTGGATGTGTTTGCTTCTGAAACAAATGTTTACAACGGAAACCTCCATTTGGGTTGTTAGAGCACGGTCAAACAAAGTATGTATTTACTGAAGAATCAAGTACAGCTTCTCATTGTAAGTATTGCCTCTTTGGGGACAGGCTGTATTGTAAGGATAATGTGCTGGATAACAAAAAGGAAACAGAGCTACAAGATTTTAAGGTAACAGGCAATATGTGTAACACGTACCTGCTCTGCAAAAGTGACTTTCCCAGGACGTGCGTATTAGTTAGGATAAAAATACACCTGCAGTAACAGAGAAGCCTGGAATATGGTGGCTTAAACAATGTAGAAGGTCACTTTCGTCTCTTGTACCAATTTAGGTGTAAGCAGTCCAGGCCATGGTGTCAGGGACTAGGCTCTCTTGAGCTTTGACCCCAGCATCCTTAGCACTTGGTTTCCAAAATGTGGCCTACAGTGGCTGCTCTGGTGTGAGACAGCACGTCTGCCTTCAAGCCAATGGAAAAGGGAGGAGAATTGAGAGAGACCTTGCTTCTTCCCTTCAAAGCAATGGGTCTCAGCTGAGGGTTATTTACCCCCTAGGATAAATTTTTGTTTCTCACAACTTGGGAGTGAGGAGGTTGTAGTGATGCTGTGGACATCAAGTGCACAGAGGCCAGGGATGGTGCCAAACATTCTATCATAAACAGGATAACCCCCACAATAAAGAGTGTTCTGGCCTAACCTGCCACTATTGCTGAATTTGAGGAATGCTATATTAAAGTCAAAGCTTCTTATTGGCATATTTTGTGAATGCAGAAGCTGGCAAGGACCGTTTCTACTACACTCTGGCTGCATTCTCAGTGAACTGCCTGGCATAAATGAGGATAATCTTTGGCAGGGACAGCCACTGGTCCCCAGTGTCTGTTCTCTTCTTCTTGTATATTAATAGAATTTTAACCTAGGCTGGCTAAAAGTTTTCCAGCTTCTCCCCACTTGCCCCACTTGTGACAACCAAAAATGTCTCCAAAAGTTGCCAAATATCCCCTGGAGACATTCCAGTAAGAAACATTTCTCAGGTAGATATCCTCGGTCAAGTCAACTAAACCTTTGGAATCTGTTTCCTCAAAGGTAAAAATACGGATATTATTTGTCTCTCAAAATTATTGTTGTAGGCAGAATTCTAAGCTGTCCCTCAAGATTCCTGTCTGCCTGGTATACACACACCTTTTGCCAGTTATTCAATCAAACACTAATCTATGTGCTTTCATGAGGGACTTTTGCAGATATAATTAAGGTCCTGAATCAGTTGACTAAGAAAAGGAAATTATGCTTTATGGGCCTGTAGGCCTGTAAAAGGGATAGGTTTTCCTAGCAAAAGAGCAATTCAAAGCAAAGGAGATCCTCCACTGTGCTCACTTTGAAGAGGGAAGGGGCCATGTGTTAGGCATGTGGGTAGCCTAAGAGCTAAGAATAGTTCCAGAGTGACAGCCAGCAAGAAAATGGAGACCTCAGTCCTGTAGTCGCAAAGGATTAAAATTCTGCCAGAACCACATGAGCTTCAAGGGAGATCCTGAGCTCCAGATGAGAACAGAGACCATCTGACACCTTTATTTTAGTCTCTTAAAACTCTGAGCAGACAACCTACTTGCTGTGTGCCTGGACTTCCCACTGACAGAACTGTAGGTGTTATTTTAAGCAGCTAAATTTGTGGTAGTTTGTTACACAACAATAAAAAACTAATGGCATTATTATGAAGATTGATCATGGTAGTAATATTTATCCTTTAGTGGATGCTATTATGTTCCAGAAAACTAGGTAGGCATTTTAATAGAATTATTTATATTTTTTATAACCATCACAAAATAGGCATTTTTCCCCATTTTATAGATGAAGTAACTAAGGCCTAGAGAAGTTTCGTAATTTACTTAATATCCTACAGCCAATAACAGTTAAACTAGAATTTAAACTCTAATATCTCTGGCCTTTCTTCCTAGCCTAACTCTGCTAAATATTAAGTGTTAGAAAGAAAAAAAATCCTAATTTTATTCATATTTCTATGTATACACCATAACTGAATTATGGGCTAGTGAAGTTTTTGAGAGACAATAGACACATAAACATTAAAAACTGAGGAAACACACACATGCTGAGGTTTAGCTTTGTATTTCATGATAGTGACTAATCCAAGAGCAGTTTTACTTTCCAGCTTAATAACATGCTTCCTTACTTATTGTTTTGATTGACATCTTTCTCCTGCAGCTAGCAGGGAAGCCTTTTGAAACACATCTATTCTCTATCTCTCTTTTCCAAAGAATATTTGAGATAGGATTTCTAGCCTTGCTAAATGTCAAGGAAAAAATGAAAGAACACACCTATCTAAATGTCTACCTAAAATAATAGTAATTTTGGTCATTGCCATTTATGATGTACCAGGCACAGTGCTAAGTGCAGGGTTTTAGGCAACTCTCACAGAACTCTATAATGTAGACAATATTATTAGCCTAATTTTACAGATGAGGAAACTGCCTCAAATGTGTTTAGTACCTTGCCCAAGCAAACTTGCAAGTGGGTAGGGGAGACAAAATTGAATCCATGATCTGTTAGACTCTGTATATCTTAGCCCCTAGTATATATTTTTCTTAATCATGAAATCTCATAAGGATTCTTCCAATGTGTCCTTAGAATGAATAGGCTCTTGCAGGGTGTCTCCAGAGGAATCTGGAACCTCAAAACATGGTACCTGTGATTTACCATATACAGAGTTGGTTTTGAGATACTGGCTACATACTAGCCTGCTTTGTATCCATGTAGTTCTTCAACAGGACTGATTTGGAATGCTTTTTCTGGTGTCTTCTATGCCATGGCAATGAGGGAGCCATGTGACTGGTATATATCTGATGGTGATGTTGCTTTACCCATGTTCTTTCATCCAAATCCTAAAAGGCTAAAGCACTTCGATACAGCTGGTGAGGATTAGGGCGTCTTATAAGGCAGAAGGCTGAAAACAGATTTCTCCATGCCATCTGCAGTGGCTGTGCAGCTGCAGTGCCTGCACACATCTGGAGAGCTGCTGTAAAATAAAACCCTAACATCTGGCAAAGGTAGCAGATGGCCTTGTTATGAAATGTGAATAGAAGCAGAGTCAAGCTTCGGGGGAATGGCAACTTTAAGGCGATGAGGAGGACAGCCACAATAACAAGAAAGTATATAGAAAGGAAGAAGAGCAACTGATAGATAATGACACATTACAAAATGGGAAAAATGTGTGGGGAAAATGGTAAGCTAGCAGGATAAAGATTTTTGAAAATTTTAAATAGAGCTAGATTCAAATATGCCTTGATTATCACAGTAATTAGAAACTGTCAGAATTGTACTTAAAGTCTGGTTAATTTGCTAGACTTGGCAGTGGAAGTGGTGTTAAAGGTTGCCACAGTCAACATTTGGTGTGGTATGTCCTGGGGGCACTTCATCATTACTAATTGAGTGAATGACATTAACAGAAGAGATGGACAGGTCTGTCTTCTGCTCATTTCATGGATTCCTGCTGCCTTTTAAGGGATCCTGCCAACCTCAGCTTTTCTTTGATTAAAAAAAAAAATGGTGCCTGAAGCAGCTTTCAGAAGAATTGGGTCAATAAGATGGTACAAACAGATACAGATCCCTTTTTTTAAAGCATGTCTACCCTGTGGTCAATTCTCCTTCAGTGCTCTGTAATAGATTCTCCCAAAGCCTTTGATTCTTCCAAGAAGTTTTCAACAAAAATCCCTGATAATAGGATCTGCCCCTATAGAAGAGGCAGATTTCAGAGCTGGGAGAGAGAGGCCATTACATGGCAGAATCACTGTAGAAGGAAAATAGAGGGGCCACACCACAGTGTGAAACTTAGTGTTGCTCTAAGTAATTGGCATAGAGCTCTTATTCTGGGCCTTGGAGCTCTTTTTAGTCTGAAAGTGGGAACCTCACAGGCATTCTTTTTTTCAGGTTGAGTTGACATTGAGGAAGCAAGCTGCTGTAGTTGGAGCCAACCCAGACAACCTGCCCATTCTGCTAATTGGATTTTGGGATCTGTGTTGAGGTAGCCTGAGCGAGAAGTTTATTCACCTCTGCTCAGATGCCAAATCCATTGGCCTAGAAGTACATAGAACTTAATAAAATAAATTAGCGAAATGGCTATGTCATGGCCATTTCCAAAATGTATATCTTGTGGTTGCTCTCAGTTGGGGACTCTTTTATTTTTAACTGATCAATTAAACTTGTCTAGCTACATGAATTGTTCTAATTACTGAGTTTTCCCAGAATTAAATACTCTAAGTTAAATCAACTAACATTTAGCAAACGGGAGCTACTTCTGCTTTTCTCCCTAAGAGCCCTCCATAGAATTAACAGTTAGGTGCTAATTGCAAATGATTAAGTGCTCACCAGTCTTGGAGTTCTTTCTTTAATATTAATGAGATGGATTAGCATGGAACATGTCTTCTATTAATATTATAAATGGAAGCCTGCATGGATCACTGAGTGCTGTTTTGTATTATAAGGAGTACTTAGTTTAAAGGAGTAAAAAACGTACACTCCTAAAATGTATCTTCCTTTCAATTGAGAAGTAAAATTATGGAGGAAAATGTTTAAATATCATTAACTTAGAGTAACCATGTAGCATTTTAGCAATAATCACAGTAGCAAACTTTTATATAAAACTTCTTTCATCAGTCTCTATGAGTAGGCACTGCACATTAAGTCAGAGTAGAACTAGGAATTAGTTCATAAAATACTCACAAAAGCACCCACCATTTCATACTACTAAAAGAAACTACTTGGCAGGTCAGGACTATTTTCACATACCTGAATTTCCTTCTAAGACCATTATTTGTCTGTTAAAAAATGATAATTAATTTCTCTTGCTTGTTTGAAAACATCAAAGTGACCACATTTTCTTTTTTTGAAAATTAAATGTAGTTAATAATCACTTCTTCCCTCCTGCTTTCCCTGAGAAGATGTGATGAAAAATTAAAGCTTATGTTTCATACATTGCTGTTTTAGAGTCTACCATGATGGGCTAGAGCAATACAGTCTCTGACTTATAGAAATGGCATTATTCTATTTATTAATAATTCTTTAAGGCTTATTAATTAAAAATATTGTTCATTTTGATAAATGCTATTTGCATAGGCCATACTATACCATAAAAAAACATTGAAATGCAGAACAGTTCTTTTAGATCACAGTAAATTACCATTTTAGCTCTTCTGCCTGTTGAAAGCATTTGCAAATGAGAGAACAAAAGCTTTATGCATTCAAACCAAATCAGGCCCTGTGTTAATGTAGTATGCACCACACTTTGATTAAGGACATAACCTCTGAGTCAAACTTTTAGTTTTGTCCTTACTCTTTGAACTTAAAACTATGTACACATTTACCATTTGCCCTAGATAAACATGCTTACAGCCATACAATATCAAGGAGGACCACTTACCTACTCATAGTAATAGAGCTGATACTGGTGTTTAAGATTCTATATGTTAAAAATGATAATGAGTAATACAGAATTTCTAAGATCATGAAAAAAATGGAAATATATAGTTAACACCTTGCATTCAACCTTACATATATTTTGTTTCATCCAGAACATGTACTATGTGTTGATCAGTTATATTTCTGAATAAATATATTCCAATGTCATTAAGATTTTTATAATGATCTCAAACTTTATCTAGGTAAAGTTATAATTTATAGGTAACTATGGTACATTATCTAGCAAAAATCATTTTGTGTGAAATATCTGTTCTTCTGAGATATTTATAATTATTCTTATAAATACTGAGATATACAATCTGTAAAATGAATCATGTAAATTATGGTAGGTAGAATTCTAAGATAGCTCCTAATAGTTACCTCTTGGTGTACACACCTTCTATAATTTCCCTCCTCTTGAGTGTGAGCAGGACCAGTTAATATGATGACATACTATACCTATGATTAGGTTATTTATCTGTTGATTTTGAGTGAATCAAGAAGATTAACTTGGATGGGCTTTGCCTAATCAGGTGAGTCCTTTAAAATAAGGCAAAGTGTCAGAGAGTGTCCCCTGCTGACCCAGAAGAAAGCGAACACCATGTTGTGAGAGGAGGTGGCAAGAACCTGAGAACAGCCTCCAGGAACAGAGAATGGTTCTCAGCAGACAGCTAGCAAAGAACGAGGACCTTAGTCATATAGCCAGTAGGAAATGAATTCCACCAATAACCTTTGAGTTTGGAAGAGGACCCCAAGTTGTAGATGAGATAATAGCCTGGTTGACACTTTGAATTCAAACTGTGAGACCCTCAACAGAGGGCCCAGCTAATGCACATCAGGACTCCTGACCCACAGAAACTATAAAATGAAAAATTCATGTTGCTTTGCACCACTAAAGTTTATGGTAATTTGTTAGCAGCAATAGAAAAGAATTTGGTTTGATCCATGTAGAATAAATTTAACTGAGAGCAATCACTCTTCTCATTTAATGAAATCTGGCTGCAAACTTATAATAGTCCACAAAACATGATGTCATTCATGGCAAATGAAAAAAATCATGTAGCCCCAAGTAATATTGCTAATTAAAAAGGAAAACAAGAGTTTCATAATTTTGCTTCCTTCTGTTCTTCAGATAGATGCTATTATCATTGACAATGACACTACCAATCATTCTTGGATGACTTTGCAAGAAATTGGCTAGGCATGTCTCACAATTCTCTTCATTGCTCACAGGTTTCAGACTCATAAAGGATGCTAAAAGTCTTTTTCCCAGATTGCCTCATACACTATTGGGGAAATGTTGAATTCATTGTGTTCTATGGGAGCTCAGGCTCTTCCAACAATGGATTCTGTTCCCAAAACCCTTTGAAGAAAATCATAATTAATTGTGGCAATGTTCGTGTTACCCTCTCCACAAACTCACCATTCTCTAAGTGTCAGCCCTGAGTGTCAACAAGAGACAGCTTTGAATGTGTTTTAGACAGTGATTCTGAATGTCAGTGATATTGCTTCCTGCTTTCTCTGGTATAGAAGGCTCTGCTTTGCAAGATGCCGAATCGTATGGATACCTGCCTTTAACAATTATTGGGAGTCCAGAGCCGAGAATCATTTTATATAGTGTAAAATTGGCTAGGGTCTGTAGCCTGGTGAGCCAGTATTTGTAGGGAATGGCTACCTAGTGTCTGCAATTTTCCTTTTTTCTTCTTCTCTGTAGGAAAATTCCAAACTTCTAGGTTCAGATCAGAATGAAAATGTGATAAAAGCAAAAGAATTATCCCATGTAGAATCTTTGCTATGCAACTGAACAATGCAACAACTATTGAGGATACAATTAAAAACATAGTTACAACACAAACATTGCAAGCAAACACACATACACTCTCCCCTCTCAATTTCAGGTGTACATAGACTCCTATGTAAGAATTCTTACAGTTGATATTATTTTTTCTCTTCTAGACTGTCATATTATCCCAGACAGAGAAGAGTTATAGCAGAGGCTGTAAGACAAACCATTCTCAGTCTATTGCCATACTAAGTCACCTTTATAATATTTTAGAGATCACCTTTATATTATTTTAGAGAATCTCCATGAGAATATGCTGTTGTGGCTATAGCCTAGTTCCACTGCTGAGACAGCATTAAGTCATTAGCGAATCTGGCTTTTACTTTCTTTGCTGAGAAGACAAATAGTCCTGGCCAGAGATTCTCTAACATTCTAAGTGTTTATTATGTACTTAATTACTAATACTATAGTTAAGTTATTGATTTGTAAGCAGCATGAATAATCTTGATACAGTTAATTGACAAACTCAGTATGGTTAGGAACACTTTGTTCAAGCAGTTTTCCCCCATAAACCTAAATCTGAAAGATTAAGGATATCAAATTCTATGTTGTTCTTGAAAGATCCCTGGAATAAAAAATCCACCTTTGAGGATTAAATCCAGTTCTTTGTGGCAGTTTGAACTTTCTAAATAACAGTGGTCTTATCAAAGAGCATAATTCTTGTAGTGCATTGATGATCTCATGAAGCTATTGTGAGAATCAAATGAAATAATGGTGTTATGCCTGCCGATTACCTGTTTCATTCTGATTCACTCTCCACCCTTTACTTGCTCCTCTGTACTGTAGGAAACTGCAAATTCCATGTTTCTTTGCTTCCTGACTTTTGCATTATTTTAGCCAATGGAAAGCAGTTTTAGAAAATTCAGTGACATGGGTTAAGGAAAGGCCTGGGTATTTCACCTCCTTTCTCTCTTCTTTAGGTAACGTGTTGGCTGTGCCTTGTCCATGGTTCCAAATCGCACCAGCCAGCAATTTTCTCCATGGTTCCATCTCCGGTAGGACAGTCTCCACTGGGTTTGAATTCTTGCCAGATGTTCCCTTTTCTGGGCTCTGGTACTACCACCTCCTCTGATGGTCCCTCTAGCCCTAGGAGCAGCAGCTCCCAACTTTTGCCCATTTCTTAGTTTTTTCACCATTTCTTTTATGACTTCAGTTCTCCGATTAGGTATACACCCAATTGCCTGTATTAAATCCCTTCATTGTGAAAGACTGAGAGTAGTTTCTGTTTTTTGGCCGGACTCTGACTGATACTGATAGGAAAGTACTTTACTTAAAGTACCTTAAAAAGCATTCCATAAATGTAGGGAATTCGTATTTTAGTCATTTTGATGATTAAATTATATACTCCAAAGGTGACATATTTAGTTCATTTTCCATTTTGTTATTCTCCCATCATTACCTACATTTATGGATATGGATAATCAAGAATCATAGAATATCTATGAAATTATATGTAGAGGAATGGGATAGTATGATTTGTTTCTATCATATATATATGTCTATTAATGAAAAAAATGCAGAATTAGAATTGAAATACTTTGAAATGTGTTTGGATGTCTTAATTCAAATTTATTTTAGTATGGCACCATGGGAATGGTTGAAATTTCCTTTTAACTATTATATCTTGCCCATTTCATCTCCTCACTTTTGTTAAAGAATACATCAGTCTTCAATAGGAGATCAATGAAGTCAAACAAGAAAGCATTGAAATGAAATACTAAAATGACTTACTTTGTCCAAGAACAAATTTATGACAAAGTTCCATGCCTATGTACCATCTATCATCTATTCAACTATTAACTTGGAGTTAGATGCTTGCCATAAGTACAAATATTAATATATTTATTTGTATTGAAAAATGAAGTCAGATTGTTGTGCTGGAAATTAAATTTGACTTAGCTGATTGGTTTGAAAATGAAAATCAGCTCTAATTCACACCAATTAGATCATATAGTGGGCATTTTCCAAAAATTGAATAAACTAAATCCATAGCTCCAAGCTTTTGATGAAATTGTAAAGCATATGATGACATAAAAACATTTTTTAAGTTTGTATTTATCAGGTTAAACAACATCCCTCTAACTGGAATTGGAACAGGTCGAATGAATGGCTTTTGGATAAATGTTAGTAAAATCTTTCCTGAAGCAGAGAGAGTATAATAGAAGACTCTAATGACTGAATAATGAGCATTTATTGAATCATTCATTGCATTCAACAAAAGTGAAGCAATATCTTATTGGATCATCGCCTGATTGATCATTAAAAATAATAATAGACCACAATTAATTTCAACATGTACTTCAGAAAATATTAACATATTTGAGTAGTGTTGCCACAACAAAACTACATCTATTCACATCTACTTATTCATAGAAACAATTTTTCTCAACATACACTTTTAAAGCAAACAGACAATAATAGTAGAATTATTAATAATTCCACTAACATTTTACCAATAAATTGTATTCTCTTATGATATGTACTAATAGAAAATGACAATCCTACCTATTTCATTAAGAAATTATTTCCTAATAAAATTTACTTTTTATATTTAATAAATAACTATCAAAATATTATTTTATTGTATAGCATTAGTAACTGTTAGAGTCAAAGAAAATTTAAGAAAAATTAAAATTCAATTTATAGTCATATTTTTGTGACAGGAGAGACATTAATAAAATATGTTACACTGAAATATAATTTTATTTGGTAATCAAAATGAAAACATGAATTCAAGAAATTAAAGAAATAAGACACAATTTTTGACTCTGAGGAAAGTTTTCTTATATAACTTTGAAAATTATTTTCTTTTTTTGAGACAGGGTCTCACTCTGTCACTCAGACTAGAGTGCAGTGGCCTCATCATAGCTCATCACGGCGTCCAAATCCTGGACTCAAGCAGTGCTCCTGCCTCAGCCTCCCAGGTAGCTAGGAGTACAAGTATGTGCTGGCACACTCAGTTAGTTTTTAAAAAATTTTTTCTTAGAGATGAGGTCTTGCCATGTTGCCCAGGCTGGTTTCAAACTTCTGGCCTCAAGTAATCCTCCCTCCTGGGCCTCCCAAAGTGCTGAGATTACAGGTGTGAGCCACCACATCAGGCCTGAAAATGGATTTCTTTGGTATCAGATTGCCATAGTACTTAGAGTCTTTGAAATACTTTTTATAAAATGATTTCGCTATTTCATTTAATAAATACTATTCCTTACAATATTACAGAAGTTGTTTTCTATGCAACCAATTAAACATGATGAAAAGTCTTTTAGATAGTATGTAAGTAAAAATTTTTAAGACCTACCCACACTATGCTCTCTCTTCTCTGAGCTGTGATTATATTATTTTGTTTATGCACATCTATCTGAGCACATTAATGCATCCCATTTTGTATTAATTAATTGTTTCTCCTTCCCCAGTTTTATCTCCATCTGGATTAGCTGTAGTGTCCAGCCCTATCTGGACTCATAGCATAATAATTTTGCTTCAACATACTTTTAATACATGAGTCATCTAAAAAACAATAAACTCATATACAGAAATATCTTCTGATTTCTCTTTATCCTTACCTTTAGATTGCCCTATTCTTGGCCATTTCCCCCCTCTTTTTGCTGCTGACTTGAATTTCCTTAGCCCTCATATTCCTTTTTATAATCTCTTAATCCTTCATCTTTCAAAGCATTTGAATTTAGGTTTAGTATTGGGTGACTACCAAGTGAATCGTTTGGATTGGGAAAAATAACCCTAGATCAATTTCTTTTATTTCTTCACTACACTGTTTCAGGCCTGTTTTGCTTCTTCCTTTATGAGGGTATTACTCTGGCACACATCCCAATTGATGGAGGATCTCTAGAAAAGAATGTTAAATTAAAAATATCAGTTACTGGCTTACCTCTTAATGAAGCAGCTGGCTTAAGAAGCTTTAGATTTAAATTATCTGCCCCGGCACTATTATTCAGTCTTAAGTAAGGCAGTGCACCAACTTTCCTATAAGTAATTGGCTGAAACTAAAAGTCTGAGGCGCCTACATTAGCAGACCGATTAGAGACATTATTGGTGCTGGAAGGGGTAGTGCTTTCAGGCAAAGTCAGGTTCATACTCTGAATAGCACTAATACTGAAATTTATTATACGACTGTTAAATTAATTTACAGTGGAGCTCATATTAGTGATAAGAGAATAAGTGGCCAAACTGAATTGATGGATGGTCTCATGATCTACTGTAGATCAAAAAGATTTCTATTATGTGACAAAATTTCCATGGTGTCCCATTTATTCTCCTGCCATGACTTGTACTAATACCACCATCTTTTCTTTTACTTTTAAAATAGATGTTTCCTATTTTATGTACAGAAATTGTAGGTCAATACAATGTCATTTCATTTTTCTTGTGACTTAGGGAACTGATATGGTTTGGATGTTTTTCCCCTCCCAAACTCATACTGAAATTTAGTTCTCATTGTAACAGTATTAAAAGATGGGACCCTTAAGAGGTGATTTAAGCCAGGAGGACTCCACCCTCATGAATGAATTAATGTCATTATCATGGGAATGGGTTCATTATCAAGGTAGTGGTTTCCTTATAAAAGGACAAGTTCAGCCCCTTTTCGTTCTCTCTTGGTCTCATGCCCTTCTGCCTTCCACCATAGGATGATGCAACATGAAGGCCCTCGTCAATTGGGGGCCCCTTGATTTTGGACTTCCCAGTCTCCAGAACTGTAAGAAATAAATCGCTGTTCTTTATAAATTGCCCAGTCCCAGGTATTCCATTACAGCAGCACAAAACAGCCAAAGATAAGAACACAGAATCTGTCATGGAGGTTGCTACTCTCGGCTCTCTCTCACTGTCATGAAACAGATGCTTTACTTGTCATTAAACTATTTGGTATAATCCAGACTGTCCAAATCAAGTGAATTCCCAGAATTTCTTAAGATTAACTTATGTTTTCAGGGCCAGACATAAACATGACTATGGGACTCTGGTCAACATCAACGGGGAAGTCAAGTGATGGCTTAGTTTGGAGGATCCCTAGTAAAAAGAAGTGCAGCTGTGGAAATGTATCAGGAGTAATAAATAACCCTGGACTTGACCCACTTACTCTGTGAGTCATTGCATCATCAGGAGTGGATCCAGACTCCTTAACATCCCTAGAAGAATCGTATACATTGTCAGTAAATTTATTAACATATATGTTTTAATTTGACTCTTCAGACTTTAAATTTATCTATCAATAAGTCTCTTCACCTGAAAAAAAAATGTAAGGATGAAATTTATCGATCCCCATAATCCTTTCTCACCCTAATAATCTATATTGCTGAGTTCTTGTTTAGTGACTAATATGTGCCTAGAATTACTAATAGGTGTTGAGGTCTACATAAAAACAACAAGTATTTCATTTGAAAAGAAATTTACAGTTAAAAATATTTCACATACATTATCACCTGTGATCACCACACTAGACAAAATGATATCACTATTTTGCCGATTAAAAAACACAAGTCTGAAAGTCTAAATGATTCATTTAAGGTTATGAGCTACACATTGGAGTGACTAGGTTTTTTGCTGCTTCTTTCAATACTTGTCTCACTACATTAAATATGCGATCTCCATTTTTAAAGATCTCAGGATTTGGTTGGAGCAGCAAGACTGACACAAAAGAAAAATTGAGAGAACAAAGAAGTACATAAAACTCATAAAAATATTTAAAATTTTATCAAATAGATTTTACACAATAAATTTGCAGTTATATTTTTTCTTGATCCTTACAACAAATGAATAAGGTAGGTATCATTATTGTTATCAATTTTATAGATGAAATACAGACAGACTACAAAGTGAATTTCCTCTAGATCACACTAAGAGTTTATTTGGGCCAGAGTGAAATAAAAAAATTTAATAAAGAATGAAAGAACTGGCCAGGTAGGTCCTTCCTTCATGAATGTCATTCCAAATAGGCAACCTTATGCCCTTACTGTTCAATAAGATGTCTCAAATGATAGGCCTCAAGGCTACAGTGCTACTGGGTATGAAATCATGTAAGAAATCCTCTTTGTAATATTTCTTCTCACTTCCTAAGCCTTGTTAATGTATGACCCATTCCTAGAACTTTCAATTAGGATGAGTTCAACTGGAAGTCTAAGGTGAGAGTGAATTAGAAGCCATAGACTATTAGGATACCACAATGTAGTCCCTCCAAAATTATAATAGAGAAAGATCATGAGGACCCATAGATTTTAGAAAAAATGCTGTTATAGTAGAATTCCAGTATATCAAACAAACATTTATTAAAGCTTGTTAGCTACAAAGCAACTGCATTTCCTAGTTATAGAGCCTGTGGTTTTTAGAATTAAAAAAGACTTTAGAGATGTCATCTAATCTAACCTTCTCAATTTTATAGAGATAGAAATTGGGGCCTAGAGAGACTGTGAGGTGTTAAAGGTCACACCAGAAAGACTTCAGTGTTCAAAGTCACATAGATGGTTAATAGTAAACTTGCGACTCCAGACCTGATCTTTAAACTTTTGATGATTTTAATTGAATTCAGCAAAAATATTAGTTTCTGTGAATGACAAAGTACTGTGTTTTGTGCTGTGATGAAGGAACATCATTGCATCATCCTATATGTTACAAGCACAGAGGACAGAGTGCCATCCCAATTACTTGGAAAGTGTAAAGATGAGTTAGCCATAGCCACTGGGGACCATAGAGGGAAAGACAGAATTCCAAAAATTTTGTAAGAACAGATTGTTAAAACAAAATTTTAAAAAGAAAGAAAAACACACATTGTCCCTTTTGGAAAAATTTCAAAAACCACAGAAGTATCTCTCATTGGAGATAGTGTAGAATTTGGGGCTAGTATAAATTTATTCTGTAAATATTTATCAAGCACCTGCTACATATCTGGCATTGTTTTAGGAACTGGATTTACCACAATGAACAAAAGTATGTCTTGGTCTTAATGAAGCTCATATTTGTGGAGGAAACTAATGAAAATGGTGAGACAGAGGGAATGGGGAGGATTTAGAGGAAAGATTTAAAAGAACTACAGACTACCCCTACTGACTTTTTTGCAACTCCCTTAATAAATGGTATAAAATTTATTAAGCATTTATCATGTGCTATTATAAGTACTTTATATTTATTGCTTTATTAAATCCTCATAGCCATTCTACTGACCCAGTGAAGTATATAATTTCGTTAGTCCAATTTTGCAGGTGAGGAAACAGGTACAAGGAGGTTAAGTAATTTGCTCAATATTGGAGAGCCTTAATAAATGCTGAAATCAGGATTCAAACCTATGCAACCTGAATCCACAGCCCATGATTTTCAACATATCTCAAAGTGCCTACTTGTTTCTGAGGTTATTATTTGTTGAGAACACTCCAGGATCACTGCAGTTATATAATCACTGTCATCTGACTTTGGACTAGCTACTTAAATTCTCAAATGCAAAGTAAGAGTGGTTGAGTAGATGATCTCTCAGACTCTTGAGAATTCTAACATTCTCTGGCCTGTGATTTCATGTGTTGAGTCAACTCTATAAGACCTAGAGCAGCTGACTAATGGCATTATGTAAGGAAGCTACAATATCCCATACTCAAGTTATCTCTGCTTCGTACTCCAGAATCTGTCATGAGGTTTAAAATTGTTCCAGCTAAGTCATTCCTTGTAGTCAAGGCATTTTCTATCAGAAGGACTCAAATTAATTAGCTTTAGCTATCAAATTATTAAGTCAACTGGCTCATAAGGAGATGGTGGTAAGGGACCATCAGCGGAACAAAGAAAAGTTCAGATTTGGCCTGCCATAGTAAGTGGTCTAGTTAACCACCCTGGACCTGGGAATAGAGAAAGATGAGTTTTCAGTAGGAAGGGTAATTGCCTTCATGATTTTGTTTAAAGATAGCTTTCATGCATGCACAACCTCCCCGAATACTCTATTTTCTTTTCTTTTTCTTGTCTCCCCCATTCCAATGTAGAGCAGAAGACAGGCAAAGATTTGTTTAACAGAAGTTAGTTTTCAACATTTCTGAGAAGAAGAAAAAGTAAGAAAGAAACAAAAATAAAAAAGAATAGGTCTATCAAAGAAACAGCCCTTGTGTAGGGATGAACAGTCAGGGCATATGGGAAGAGACTTGCTGACATGAGAATCCAGGTCCATAAAGTTAGAGATATATCTGTTACCTTCAATCAGAGGGACATGTAAAATGTGACAGAAGTGGAAAGAAACAGAATTAGAGCGGCTGTTTAAGTTAAAAGCAAGGACAAATGAAGCTGAAACAGCAGTGTCCTTTTTCTCCTCTCCTGCTATGCATCCTATCAGGTCATTAAGTGGTTAGGCCTTTCCCTGAGGTATATCATCATCAACACCTTTGCTTACCTCAGTCAGCTTGGTGCCCCTGCTGCTACTGATATTAATGATGTTGTGAACTTATTTAGTGTAAGTGTGGCTTAATGTGCGTTATTACATTATCCATCAGTAGTATGTTGCCCTTAGCAACTGGCATAAAGTTATCTCCAGTCCATTGCTAATTTTATATCTATCTTTGTTGGGTCAGCTTTGCCGGTTTCTCTGCTTCATATTACTTTCTGGGTTAACTCCTGACAGTGTTATAGGAGTCATCACCTTAAAACTGTGGCCATAAGCACTGATTGCAGTAGAGCAATGACCCTTGGGTGCATGGGGTCATAATAAAGGTCTTTGGTATCCTTTTTTTTGTTCTTTAAGTATTCTCTTGGTACTGTGATCTAGTGTAAATAAAGAGCACAGATCTGCTTTCTGTGAAATCCCCCTATTTAGAGAAATAAATGCATGGATGCTAATTTTTTTTATTTGGATGGCTTCCTCCCTTTTAGGTTTGAAAACTGATTTGGGGGTTGTATCTGAAACAGGATGGAAGGCTGTATGGTCTTTCCTGGGAGAGCTAAAAAAATACACTAATAAAATAGCTAGTGCACAGAAATTTTTGTGGTCTTAACATCTAGAGAAAATGTTATTTTTCTTATATAGGGTTAAAATCTGGGCTTGATTGGTAAAGTTCACAGCAAAGGGTATATTTTAGAGTCAGTCATATGGTACAGAAATCATTTGAAAACATTATTATTCATTTGCTTGTTTGACTAGACTTGGAGTCGAATGGGTAGCTAGGAATGAAGCCATTAAATCTGTATAAGAGCAGATCATCTCAATTTCACATTTCTCTATTTAACCTCTCTGGGTCTCTTCCGTCATCTATAAAATGAGAAGGTTAGAGAGCTGATCTATAAGGTCCTGCTTGGACTGATGTACAAATGTCTGTACTTTCTTCCTTTATTCCTTCTCATATATTTGCATTGGTGAGATGTTCCGTACTTTATCACATAATAGAAATCTGATTTTTGAATAAAACAAGGTGAGTCACTAATAATAGATAATAATGAAAATAGTAATTACTATTATTAGAAGACTGAAAATAATATAAGCTTATAAAATGTTTACAATTAACTCAGCTTTGGTGATAATTCTGATGCATAACTGTACCTATATCCTATAGCTGCACTTATTTTTTTCTTAATGTCATTGAACAAAGATTGAATCAGATTCTTCTTACTGGGCAGGATAATTTCTGGTTAACTGAAAGGATACTCAACCATCTGTGCTGAATAGTTAGTTGATCCTTAAGTGGCAATTAGACATCTTTGTACATTATCTATTAGCTCATTAGTATACATTATAAGCACACAGTAGGAATTTGTATAATTAGAATAAGTAGTGTCCCACATTTTTATCTTAACTAGCCAGTTTACCAGTATACATTCAACATATATTTTGGTTCAGGAGGTCATACAAAAGCTGTCCTTAAAGAATTTGTTCCTTGCCTCCTATCTTCCTGCTTTGACCCCATTGTAAAGCCCGGAGATATGTTTCAGTTGCTTTATGAATCTTGTTTTGCATGTTTCTGCATAGATTTGCATGTTAAATTAAAGGAGTTTTAATTCCAAGGTTTGTGATCTAGAATTCAATTAATAAATTCAGGCAAATTATTCCAATTACATTAAACACCAGTACTCAAAGCTGACATTTGAGGCTCAAGTCAAGTATCTTCTTAGCTTTTGTCTCTTACCATTTCAGCCCTAAGTCAAAATCCAAAATATAATGGGAAGAAAAACTTCTATGCCGATATAACACAGAATCATAAAACTCCCTTGTGTAAAGAATTCCAGAGATAATCAGCCTAAGCTTTTACAGTGATCTATAAGGCACTATGTGAACTGCCCCCAAACTTTACTTTGTTGATTTCTGCTATGGATTGAACTGTGTCCTCCCAAAATTCCTATGTTGAAGCTCTATCCCCAATATGACTGTATTTAGAAATAGGATTTTGCGGAGGTAATTAAGGTTAAATGAGGTCATAAGAGTGAGGTCCTAATCCAAGAGGATTGCTGACCTTACAAAAAGAATAAGACAGGGAAAGAGAGAGAGAGAGGGAGATTGTCTCTGTCTCTGTGCACACCCACCAAGGAAAGGCCATGTGAACACACCATGGGAAGGCTGCCATATACAAGCCAGGAAGAGAGCCCTCACCAGAAATTGACCCTGCTGGACCTTGACCTGGCACTTCTATCATCCAAAACTGTGAGAAAATAAAATTCTGTTGTTTAAGATACACAGTTTATGATTTTTTTTTTATGACAGTAGTGTAGACTAAGACAATCTTATCTTCTGCTACCATCCCCCCTTGCTCACTCCAATCTAGAAACATTGGCTTCTTTCCTGTTCCTTGAGGATACCGTGTGTGCTGCTGTCTTAGGGACTTTGCACTAGCTGTTTTTTCTTTCTAGACTTCTTTTCTGCCAGATATTCTATATGACCAATTTGATCACCATCTTCAAATCTTTGATCATATGTCATTCTCTCAATGAGATCTTCTGAGACTACCCTATTTATTACTACAACCTCTCACTTCCCCATTCTGGGTCTCCCTGGACCCCTTTATACTATTTCATATTTTATCCTTTTATTTCTATTCTCTTTTTCTTTCTCTCTTTCTCTACTTCTTTCTTTAAAAAAAATTTTTAAAAATTGACGTGTAATAACAGTACCTATTTATGGGGTACAGAGTGGTATTTTGATACATATATACAATGTGTAATGATCAAATCAGGGTAATTAGCACATCCATGACCTCAAAAAACATTTGTCATTTCTTTGTGTTGGGAATATTCAAAATCATCTTTTCTAGACATTTGAAAATATACAAAAAATATTGTTAATTATAGTCACTCTACAGTGCTATAGAACACTAGAATTCATTTCTCCTTTCTAGCTGTAATTTAGCATCCCTTAACTATCCTCTCCCTATCCCTCTCCTCTGTTTCCCAACCTCTAGTAACCAGTATTCTACTCTCTACTTCTATGAGCACAGCTTCTTTACCTTCACATTACCTTTTTATTTCTATAGCAATCATCACCTTCTACCAGGCTATTTATTTATGTCTATTAATTATCATCCATCTTTTTCTCTTTTTTTCATTGATATGTTCCAACTGTATAGAATGCACAAAGTAGGCGCTCAGTACACATTTGGTAAATAAATGAAGAAATGTTTATAAAGAAACATTTAAAATGTACTTCTTAGAAATGTTCCTCATATCTTTCATTGTATTTCATCATAGCATTATAAATTGTTTTGTTCATCTTTTATTTATTCGTTCATCCATACAGCTATATTTCTTTAGCAATCTTAGGGATTGTGCTGGGAATTCGGAATAGGAGATGAGAAAGACGAGCACAGTTTCTGTTCTCGAAAAATTTAGAGCTATATGGGATCATAAGAATGATCTTGCCCAATGGTTTTCAAAGACAAATTTTAAAAGAGGGCTCTTTAATCAAAACATTTACATAACATTTTATATAAAACATAAATCAACATTGCTCAATTTGAAGATGGAGAAGAAAGTAGGAACCCCATTCTCAGGGCCTGGAAATCATTGAAAACTCCTTTCATTTTGTAGTTTAAATTCATGTGGGACATGAATGAGTGAATGATTCTTGGTTTCTGTAAAGGCAAGCACAAACATATTTGGTTTCAGGGTAACTGAGTTTTAGGTCATGATCTCTTTACTGTGATGTGCTAAATTTGCACACCCTTTCAGACACTGACTTTTTGAACTACTTGAAGTCATCTAGAGACACAGGGATTGTGATTTTTAATCCAATTTGATGTTGCTAAGGCCTTTACGTTGCAAATATCACTTGTAGGGGACCTGTCAACTAATGCATGTGAACCTGGTGTTCTGTAATAATCACAAATGAATTGATTGGAGAATTTATATATTTTATGATATTTATTTTTTCTGCAATCTCCTGGATCCTGAATAAGAGGGTTTGTACATCCTCATATGACATTCTGACATTGTGAGAAAGTTACTGCTAGGTCTAGAGAAGGGCAGCAATGACCCTGACCATCTTCCCGGGTGTGGTAGCAATGACTAAAATTACTCCATGACCTTTATATAATAGCAAATTAGTTCTGAAACTTATTAAGAATTTCTCAAAAGGTCTTTGCTGTCTTACCACATTTTACTGTTCAAATTATAGCTTTCATGTGAGTTAAGAGATAGCTTATGTTCACATTTAATTTCATTTCTATAAAATTCTATAAATTATTTATTTCAATAATTGCATTATTTAAAATTCTCTATTACACCATACTCTGTTAAACAGATACCATAAAAATATGGAAAGAAAACATGAAAAACAAGCTCAAAAAAAAATCTCTGGTTTGGAAGAGATTATAATATTCATTGAGTCTCAAATCACCTCTATGTCACCTCTGCCTGTTGACTGTCTAGTTCCTACTGAGACATTCTTGGTCATAGAGACCTCACCACCACCAAAAATACTTGTTTGATATTTAGACTATTAAGATGGTCAGGAAGTTCTGCCATATATTACTCCAAAATTTACCTCACTATAACTACCTAAGACTGATGGACCGAAAAGTCCAGTTCCTCTTCCAGGTATCAATTCTTTAAATATTTGAAGACCAGTTTTCTTCATCCTTGAGCTTTTTCTCTATGCTAAACATTTCACAGTTCTTTTGACTTTACCTTTTGTAAAATTCCACTCTTGCCTTCCCCTTACCCCCAATTTGAGGATGTTTAGTATTCTAATCACTGCCCTTTGAATTGGATGTGTAAGGGTCTGCTGATCTTTCTCAAACTGTGATGCCTAAAAGACTAGTTCTTTTCCTAATAAACTTGATACCTGTATATCTTCTTTCTATTTTCTTTCTATCTACCTTGCTCTTCTTTCTTAGAAATAATTAAACTATTCTTGGTTGTTTGGTCTTCCATGCTAATTTTAGATTCATCCTGTCAAATTCTGTAAAAAAATTATTGTTGTTTTGATTGCAATGGTATTGAACTTAAGAAAAGTTCACCTTTTCATGGTACTAAGTCCTCTAATTCATAAACATTGGGTACATTCCAATTTAAGTGGATTTTAAAAATGCATTTCAATAAAGTTTAATGGTTATTTACATAAAAAATTTGTACTTTATTGATTGGATTTATTCCTAGGTATTTTTACAGTTTTATGTTATTTAAATTGACTATTTCATATTTCACGTATACTGTCTAATATATTGTTGCTGTTGGATATAATTTAATATATTTATATATTGATTTTGAATGGAACAACCCTATTAAACTTTCTTATTAATTCTAATAATTGATAAGTTCTTCTAGAATTTCTCTGTTAATTGTCATGTTATCTATGAATGTTTTATTTCTTTGTTTATAATACATATACATATCATTTATCTCTTAATATCTTAATATCAATATATTATTAATGTTTTAGCTCATTTTCAAATCTGCTTTATAAGACTTTATAATCTTATTGCTTACTCTTATTTTCAAGTTTTATTTTATTTTCTTACTCATTTGTTATATACACTAAGTCTGTAGTTCTTCACTGACCGCACCTTTATAATGAGATTCCCTATTAGATTTTCCACCCTATATTTTATTTCCTGTTCTCCCTGCATTCTGTGTAAGAATCAACAGAATTTTACAGAAACAAATGGCCTCCCAAATGTACTGTTCTTATATTGCTTTTGTCTTCTTTGAATCTCTTTGTGTGCCAGATAAGTAATGACGTATATATATGTGCTTATACAAATACATATATATCTACATATAGATACCTATTATATAACTAAGTAACTACATATAAAATATCTATATGTATATCTACTGTCTCTATCTATATGTCTATACATATGAATATAATGCATCACATATACACATATGTATTATATATGTAATTCATATGTATTCTATATTATACATAGATAAGTAGATTTTATACACATACGTATATATACATAAAAATTTAATCTCTAATTATGATTATTTTAGGCAAAGCATCCAGAATATCTGTCACACCCTCAAATACATAAGTCTAACTTACATTTATGAAACTAACATGTTCATACATTATAATCTATAAGATCAGTAGTTATCAACTAAGTAACACTGACTATTTGACCATGAAATAAGAAGAAAGTTAGTTTAATTGTCACTAGCACTGTCTGCCATTTTAAAGCCAGGCAGGACAAACTATTTCTAAAATTTGACCTTACCAAATATTTCTTTTCATAATAATTTATATGAACACTGATTTGCATCTGCATAGCAATCTCATCTACATTTGCTACTTTGATACCCTTGCCTCATCTTTGAGGCAGTTAAGTTAGCCCTATCTCTGTTTTAAAGAAAAAACTTATAGTCACTAAGTGACTTGCCCAAGGCCAGAGAACAGGAAAGGTGAACCTAGGCCTGCACTCAGTACTTCAAATGAAGTGGCTGGCCCTCTCTCCAGCAGTGCCCAGTCTCTGCACATAAAAGATCTCTAACTTCTCTGCCTATAGCTATATTTTCCTTTTTTTTTTTTGGTATAAACAATTAATTTCTATACTTAGTAACCTTCCTTCCAAATTACAAGAAAATATAACTGTATTATAAGTTTTAATTGTGTAGCGGGTTTGTAGGGCTTGTAAAGTAAAAATGTTTTCAGCACAGCACCTAATGTAAATGATTTAATTTCCAACCCATCATCTCCTTTAACTGCATATATAATATTGAGTCACTTTTTATTTTCTCACCACAGATCTGTACCCTGTGCAGCTTCAAAGAGGGTAGTTTGATCACCAGTCTATTGGATACATATGCACATCAAAAATAGACAAGAATTTTGGAAAAGAAGAAAACATGTTCTTATGGTCCAAGGGCAAAGGTCATTCACTCAAAGACAATACACTGTACATATGTTATTTATATGCCACTATTTTAACTGCTCTTCAGTAAAAAACATCTTGTTACCATAGCAACTGCTACATTGCATGCTGTCTTTAGGACTACTACATCATTGTACTAGACACACAGAGAGACACATCCTTAAGTCATTTCAAAGTCTCTCACTTTAACAAAGTTTTAAAAAAATAAGTATGTGTTGGTATATGTTAGTTATCCCCCTTTTATTGTTTTGGTTTAGAACTACTTGGTTCTGCATGGCCTATATTTTTCCTTAATTTTTAATCTACAAAGGGAATGTTGGCAATTTATGTTTCACTGTGTATCTAAGGGAGAAACAGAAAACTAAGCAGTTTAATAGAAAAAGAATTATGATCTGATAGTTATGGCTGTATCGCATCTATTTGTTTTTACACTGAGAAGTTCATATCTTGTCACAATGGTGACATCTCACTGAGCCATAATGTGCTGTTGAACATATGTGCTTTCATTCTTCAATACAGAATTTAGACATGCACATCCTGTCTTCTGCTTAATCCTCATTTTGCAACGATTGTCATCAACTCCCAGTCATAAGATGTATCTTTACCTATAAAAACTATAGTAGGCATGTGTTGCCTATCCAATTCTATTTTGGTCAAATGAACCATATTTATTGCTATTAGTGGAAAATTCTATTAATAATACTAACTATTATTTATTATTTTCTATATGCCAAGCATTGTGCTAGTACTTAATTCATTATCTAATTTAATGGTCAACTGATTTAATGACCTTGATACCATTATTATGTCATGTTATAAATAGTAAAACGAATGTTCACAAGATTAAATAATTTCTATAACATTTGATATGTAGCAAATGGCAGATCTGAGTCTCCTACTCATATCATTCTGGCATCAACGGACAGGCTCTTTTCCTCAGTGCTATATTGAATTCCTCACTAGACAGATTAGTAAATTTTTTTTTGAAAAAAATAAAAGAAATGTTTTATTTGTCTAACATTCATTTTAATAACAATTTCTCAATTTGTTTTAAAAGTTCTGAGCCAGGGGTGCTATGATTACACCACTGTACTCCAGCCTGGGCAGCAGAGAGACACCCTGTCTCAAAAAAAAAAAAAAAAGTTATGATATTTTAGGAGAAAAATCCTGTGAAATCACAATGAAATGGCAAATAAAGTACTTATAATGGCAACTGTGCTCCAACCAGTTAGAACATCACTGATTATATTTCATAAATTCCCTTGCCATTGTAATAGTGTTCTCTTTAGTTCTATTCATCATTAATTTAAAAACTATTATAGTCACAATAATAATAAACTCATGATAAATCTTGGCATAATTATTAGGAGGTCTTGAACATTTAAAAAAATATTTGCTATAGTTACAAAAATGTTAAAATTTCTGACAGGAGGTAGAAATGAGTTCAGACAAGTCAACATTAATAGAACCCCAGTATCCCCTTTGTGAGCTCGCTGGAGCTCAGGGAACCCCAAATTTGATAGGACATTTTGGTTTGGAACACACAATAAAACTGGAACTCATAATCTCTAACAATGGAACATCTGCTTGCATATCTCCTATAAATTGCATTTGTAAACTCTATTAATGTTGCTTGATTACATATGCAGATATAGGGAAGTCTGGAAATGAAAAAGTTGAGAATCACTTGGTCAAACTGACATGGTGTAAGCGCACTGTAACTACAGGAAGACAATGAAAACTTTGGAGCTGAAAATGATGTGAAGCACAAAGATAGCATTCCATGTGTTTAAAATTCTTTCTCGCTCATACAGTAATACAGGTGTGATCCTAACAGTCCACTAATTAAATTATTTTAATTTTATATTTAAAACCTTAGTTGACAACCAAGTGGCCGTCATAAGTTAAAAATTATATACATAACAATAAAAGTAATTTTTAAATAATTACTGTTTTATGAGTTCCTACTTAGTTTGGGATATTTACTATATCCATCACAAAAACTATTCCTCGTAATAACCTTGCTTACTAATATAGGCTCATAGAGGTTAGTAGATTTACTCACAGTCATGCAGCCAGTAAAATATCCTGTTGGAATCAGGATCAAATGCCACAATTCCAATGTCCCATCCCTATTGGTAAGGAACAATTCTGGCCTACGATTCTTTTTCTCTTTCTGACTTTTTTTTTTTTTTAATTTCCATGCTTTGAGAAAAGAATAGTAAAAATTTTACTTCATAAATATCTGTCTAAGCAACTTCCAAATACATAAACAAATCAGTTATATAATTTTTAACCTATTAAAAATAACTGAACTTACTAATTTCCAAAATGTTGATCTTGCGGGAACCATTAAGTAACCCATAGATACATAGAAATTTTGTTTTGGTCACATCCAGACGCAATATTTCTACCTCCTTTATACTTATAGAATGAACTGGAGTAATTATTCTAATAATTCAACTAAAAATTAGATGAATTTACTTTTTTAGCATTCATTATTTCCAAAAGAATCTATTTTTTTTTTTTTGGTAAGAATTATTTAAATAAATGCCTCTACATTGCTTTGCAAGTATAGACAAGAAAAATTTCATTTTAAAAGGTAGCTATCAAACATCTTAATAAAGAGTAGGTTAGCTTACATATTTAAATTACAACATCTTTAAGTGATCTGTGTTTGCAGCATGTAAGTGCAAATGTATATTCGGAACCAGTTTGATTTCTTTGAGCACCTGGGCGTGATTGTATAATAAGGCCTTTGTCTTTACAATCACATTAGTCTACCTTTGGAAGCTGACAGGTAGGGGTACACAAACACAGACACTATGCTTGTATTTATTTTTGTCTGAGGGAACAACTGAAGTAACAGGTGAATTGTTAAATTGTTATATTTGGTAAACATATTTATTTTGTTAAATTTTAGCAAATATGCTAAAAACTTTGCAACACAATCTGCTCAATGCCATGAATGCATGCATATATACTTTAGTTTACCCCAAAAAACTTTCTATATATTTACTCTTTAGTTTACTCCTGCACTAAACTATTTGGATAAATATTATTATTTATGATGTAAATAGAGAATAATGCTATATGTATGTACAGTTTGTGAGAGATTACTAATGTGAATGTGTACCATTTTGGAAGTTAATGTGTGTTAACTTCTCTAAAGATAATACTTAAGCAAAAGTTTCCTTCTATTCATTGTGAAAACTTGTTAATTGTTCCAGGAAGTCATTGATTGCTTGTTATGGAGTCAAACATATGAGGCTAAACAGGCCACTTGCGAGACCTCTTTTCTATAAAAAATACAAAAATTAGCCAGACATGGCAGCTGGCGCCTGTAGTCCCAGCTACTTGAAAGGCTGGGGCAGGAGGACCATTTGAACCCAGGAGTTTGAGGTTGCAGTGAGTTATGATGATGCCATGGCACTCTAGCCCAGGCAACAGAGCAAGACCCTGTCTCAAAATAAAATAAAATAAAATTTTAAAAAGGTTAGACAGATGGCTTAATGTCACATAGTTATTGGCTCATATAACTAGAATTTTATTACTAAATTTCAGATGAAAAGAGAAAGAGCTGTGAATAATAAATATAAAGCAAAATCATGTATATTAGATCAGGCTATTCTCCAATATTAAAAATATGGCACTGAAAGTTTTAAGTGAAACGTTTGTAAGGGAAAGGGAATCAGATCTGAATATGTCTGAATAAATCTAAATCCAGTGTATAAAAGAGAGTGAGACTCAAGTGCTTGTTGTACGTGACCTTGAGAAATCTGCAGACCTTCTGAACCCGCTGCCACACATTAAATGGAATACAGGATTATTTTGAGCAGGGAATTATTATGGAAAATGCTTTATCAGTGATATAAACCTGTTTTAAGGGTTAAAATACTCTTTATTTTATATGAACTTATTAATGTTTTAAATGAAATAATAAACAATTATTGAAATTATATCAAATTAAAAATTTTAAAAGTTGTATGTATATTCACTTCTGTGTAATTCCAAAATATTAATAAAACATGATATAAAAACATGTTTATATCACTGTGATTATTCCCTTATTAACAAGCTTTGCAAAGCACTTTCCTTAATAATGCAATGTTCACAGTATTTCTGGATATCCTTTAATTTTGGTAATTGAGTAAGAAGGTCAACAGATTCTTCAAGGTCACACACAACAAAATAGATAAAAGCATTCTTCTCCCTCTAAATGTACCTCTTTGTTTCTCTGTCTCATTCTTCTCTTGTCTTCTGGCCACATATATATTGGGTTATTTGAGGTGGAAGGATAAGCAGGTTGGCTTGACTATGTTACACAAAATTTTCTTTTCTCTAAATTGATTCACATTTTCCCAAACATTATCAGTGAATTATCCTTTCATACACATAAAGAAGAATAAAATAAAAAGTAACAGCAAGGAAAAGAATGCTAGCATATGCATTTGCTTTTAGAAATTTTAAGTTCTTCATCCTGGTTTTCCACGAGGGAACTGATATAGTAAACATAGTGTATTTTTTTCTTTGATTTTGCATTGCTTTGTAATTTAAGATATTTTGATCTGTCTCCTGAAATTTTCCAATAAAAGTTAAATTTCTTATCCTGAGTCTAATATGTTCTAACATAATTTTCATAGGATCTGAGAAAGAATGTTTCTTTTTCTTTCTCTCTTTTTTTCTGTTTTTAAAGGCCATTCTGCTTAATTTCCATTTGAAAACACTTGACATCATTTTTTTCTTTTTTTTTTTTTTTGGTCAACATAGAACTTAATACAATTCTTAACCCCTGATCTTTTCCCCTTGACTTCCTCCCAAGTTATCTTCCAGTTAAACATGTGAGTCAGACACAAGTAAGGGAAGCAGAATGAATGCATGGAAGAAAGTGGGTTTCCTGGTAAGGTACAGGCATGTGAAATCTTTCAGAACTTCCTTCCCAACCTTTATACTTTTTTGACGATTGGGATAGCACGGGTAGTGGAAACAGATGCTATCAGCTCTGCATTTTTGGCACAGGATAAAGTGAGCAAAGGCTAACAGAGTCATGCTGTTTTGCAAACTGACATGCACACTTCATCTTTGCAAAATATATCTGGGTAAAAAAGCAAATTGCCAGGCTTGATGGTGCTGTGGATGCTACCATTCCTTTAGTTAGGGGAATGTAGAGAATGGAGAATAGAAAAACAACTTGATTATCAATTTACAGTTAGCAGAGTCAGGTGTCTCTACTATGTCCTGCAGCTGCTTTTTAAATTCCATTTCTGTGAATTTTAAATCAGTATGCAAAATACTTGCATTTCCAAAGGGCCTTTGGATGCTATTACTGCCCCTGGTGGTAAAGGAAGAGTTTTCTGAAAAACCAGCAAAAAAAGAGAGGAAAGTCCAAGTTCCCTTCTGTGTTTTTGTCCTTGATTATTTCTGTGTCCTGGAATGAATCATTTTTAACTTCTTAGTCTCAGTTTCTCCATTCACAGGACTGGTATATTATTGTACTATGACTCATGCTGCTGATCTCATGCAAGTGTAATCTAAATGTTTGTGTCTTACTTTACAATGGAGAATGCCTAATTAATTAAGGTTCCTCTGTGGCTGATAAGCCTTCTCAGTAAATATATGATAGACATGATTGGCTGATAGCTGTCATATGTTGTATCAGTCACTTGGTAATGACAACAATTATAAGTTATTTGGTTTCAAAGGAGATGTTTCCAAACAAGCCCAGTAGAGACCAAGACTACCATATGTGATCTGTTGAAAAATGTTAAGAGAATGAGAGACAATGTCTCTGAGGACATAAGCTTTGATATCATTCCTTTTCATGCCCTTGGTTCACCAGGCCACATGGCAGAACTGATGGCCCTTGCTTCAGCTCTTGGGCTCCATCCACTGTAGCGCCTCATGAGTTAACAAGCTCTGGACTTCTGGTGGTTTTATACCACTGAGGAGGCAGAAGCTTCTCTTCTGGTTCCTTGCTAGCCATTCTGAACCGGCTCCCACAGTAAGGCACTACAATCTGATAACTTGCCCTGAAACTTCTTTGACCTTTCGGTACAAAAACTAAATGGCACAAATGATAAATGCTACATTGTGAAGACACGAAGTCATGGTGACTGAGGCCTGTGTGTTCAGGGAAGTCTTCACAAAAGTAACTAGAACAGGAGTGGGGCTCTGAAGAAACAGTAGGATTTAGACAGGGGTAACTGGCTGGCTCCTCCTGGGATGAAATAAGCTAAAAGGCATGTGTTGTTGGTAAGAAGGTTTGTTGCTGTTGTTGTTGTTGCTGTTGTCATTTTACTTGGTTATGTTTGAGTTGTGAGCATAAATGCTTAAAACATCTGACTCCATTTCCCCAGTGCCCTGACACCTTATTGCCTTACAAGCTGCAGTTTCACACTTTTGGGCTTGCTACTCCTGGCTTAGATAAATAGAGAGCAAGGAGTGGGGAGAGACACATCAGGAGTGAAGTCAAGATGGCAAAAATATCTGTGTTTTATTTGAGGAAAAAGGCTGGAGAAGAGTAGTAATGTTGGAGAAGAGTTTTTAGTTAGAGGAGTTTAGGAAATATATTTGAAGAAGAGTTTTTTAGAATGTTTAATCAACTGAAAGATTTTGTCTACCTCAGTGAAAATGCAATCATATTTAATTCTCTGCTACAATTCCAAGTTGGGCAAAACTTAAGGTAAGCAGCACAGGATTTGAATACGAAAACACAATTCCTTTATCCTTGCCACTCTGTTGCGTTGCTCCAGAAGGCACTATTCCTGTGCTAACTCAGACAAATAGGCTTTGCTACCTGGAATGCAAGACTTAGTGTGACTGGGAAGTTGTACTACAAGACAGACTGGTCTACTTTCTTTACTTTTTTAACTGACTTTTTTTTTTCTGTAATACCCTTAGAAATGTTATCTTTCTGTGAATTGGGAGTAAGAAATAATCTGAATATTGCTAAATTACATACCGTAGATCATCAAGATCTAGGACAAAAGGACCTTTGCAGCTTGACAAAGTCATCATAGTCACCAAGATATTCTCAGCAATATATAGTTTTTAAACCATTTCATTACACTTCTCTAAAATACAATAGTGTAAAATACAGTGTCACATTGAGCCAATTTAGATGGATGCTTTCCATTGTAGCTTTTCATTCTCAGACTGTAGAAAATTAAATTTATAGACAAAGCTCAACTTGGGTTAAAATTAGTCTCCACGAAATGTATTTGGGATCGCTTTTCTTATAATTTGTATTTAAAAATTTATTGTATTTTACAATTATTATTCATGAGCAAGCTTAAGCAACTCACTAATAAAACTAATGGTATGCCATAAGATGCAATTAAAATTGCTTAGGTAAAATAAGATGACCATTAGAGCCTCCTTTGGAGGACTAGCAAGCACCCAATAGTGAGAATGGTTGTAGAGTGTATGAAAAATTTAATTTGGCTAATTAGTGACCTGGGTTTGAGAGGCAATTACTTTGGTTATGAGAGTCCTGTGGTTTCTATATTGTCCTTTTAAAAAGGAAAATAATGTGATATAAGAACTATTAAGAGAAAGTTCACTCAGAAAGCAGAGAGGAAAAAATATAAGGATATCATTTTTCCTTTGATAGTGTGCCCTAGGGGAGGCTGCTTCTTCCATCTGTATGCTGGAGGCAATAAGCCCTTCCAGCCAACCTTTCACCTCTCACATTTTCTATCCAAAGACTGTCAAGGCAGATGGCAGTAAATACCATCTTTATTGAATCACGAACTTCAGTACTTTATCTGAAATATGCAAGTATTAATCAAAGTTCCAAGATTGAAGAAAAAAATGTAAAAGGTTAAATTATTAGAGTTTGAGAGATCTCCCTTTGCATGCAAACTCTCATTTTTCTTGGAATGAAGGTTGCTGAGAGTATGTGGAGAGGAGTTTTATGACACAGCCTACTCGTAATGAAAATCAACAAGAAAAGCAGTAGCAACACCACCACCAAAACTCATTGAATTTCTCATGAAGTTTCTATGTATCTATCATTGCTTCATGGCCCACACTTTCAAAGAGCCTGAAGCCCAGCACTAAAGATGCTCCTGCCAGGCTAACTTTCTTTTTCGGTGAATTAGTAGCACAGTAGCAAAATAACTGGAGTTGTTTAATCTGCTTAAATGCCCACCAATTAGGGTGATGCCTGTGGATATCCAGGCAGGGAGAAGAACCCAAAGTATCTGAAAGAAGGAAAAGATTATACACTGACTAGAAGCTCATCATACTTTTAGAACACTACAGAACAGGATTATTTCCCTGAGGCAATCTATGGAAGCAACAGAAAGCGAGGGTCTTGCAGCATCTTGAGAATACAGAAAAGTGTGGAATATTTGGTTCTTTACCTAGTATTGATAAACAGGAAATTCTGAAACAGAATTTATCTGTTTATTGTCACTGTCAGTAGATTTTGTCAGTTATTATCATTGTGAAAGAACATGTGAAGATTCTTTAGGTGGTGGTCATAGAGAATTCTATTGTATTCTCAATGAGAAACACTTGTGAGTAGTGGTTTCCATTTTTTAGAAAAATAATTTATTTTAATGGAACACATATATGCCAACTGAAACGTATACATCATTATAGCCACTTCACCTAATATAAAATGGCTGGCTTTCTTAAAAGCCATCATACAAGACAGAAAATATATATATTTTTTTGAGCATTTATGCTCATGACTCTCTATTTGCATTTACAAACTGGCTTCTATCGGGCAGCCATAGAGCTGGTTAGGAACCCCTGCCTTCTCGAGTTCCCAGAATATAGAGACAGAAGAAATAAAACCTTTTGAACTCTACTTGGTTTCCCCCACAGAGTTTCACATATTTGGCCACACATTTGACGTGTGAAACTCAAGAATTGTTCCAAAGAGGAAAAGCTTTTTTCCCCCCTTTTGTACAGAATTTGTTCCAACTTGTCTCTACACATCTGTATGTATTGTAGATGAACGCAGCTTCTTTCATGAAATCCCATAAGGTGTTTCTGCAATGAGCAACACTCATTTAACAAGTGCACTCTGCCATGCAGGCGGGACCTGCCAGGAGCAACAGCACGCCTGGAACGGAAATGTTGTTTAATGAATATTTATTGATTATGAATATTCATTAAATTAACATCTTTATGGCCGGCCCCAGGCTTTGTAACTTATGTGGCAGTAAAGTGGTTAAGTAAAGTTTTCCAGCCAGTCTTGAAGCCCTTCGAGGTTCTGATAACTATAAAAATTACCAAGAGTAAGTTTTCTTCTGGAACAAAAATCAACTCCGAAATATTCTGATAAGGTTGCACTTGGCATCAAAGCCTTTGGTTTTTGGATCGTGCTAAGAAGTGACCCGACCCTTTATCTCACATTTTTTAGTACAATCTCCACAGCACAGTGCTTTAGTCATTAGCTCTCTGTGTTTTTCATTTTCTCCATCTTCACGCTTACTCTATTAATCTTGGATATCATCGTGTTTGGCGTGGATTTCTGAACCAGCTTACTTTTCCAGGTCTCTTTGAAGGTAGGCTTGCCATCCTTCCACCCATTTAGGAGAGCATAATCTTCCTAAAACACATTTTTGATCATTTAATACCCCTGCTTAAAATCCATCAAAGATTTTCCATTGCCTTTAGGATCAAATCCAAGGTCCTCACACTGAATCTGGATCTTGCTATCTGTCTAGCTTTATTTCTCACCAGTTCCTTCTCTGATTTTAGGTGCCAGCCATAAGTGAAAAATTCCTCATGCTAACTCTTGCCTGCAGGACTTGGAACATGCTTTGCTTTGGCCTAGGGACCTGCTCCCCTTACCCTAACTCTTTAATTTGGCTTGACTTCTACTCATCTTTTTGATATTACCTTATGCCTCATTTCCCCTGGAAACCCTTTCTGGATCTCTAAAGACTGGCATAGATGCCCTCTTCTTTGCATTTTCATATCATCCAGATTTCCTTCTATTTTAGGACACACGACCCTGTGCTGAAATTCTCTCTTAAATCTTCTCCACAGACTCCTGTCTTCTTGAACTGCATCTTGTCCATTAGTGAAATGCCAGCACCCAAATAAGTGCTCAAACACATAATAGGTGCTCAGTATATGGAACATTTGCTAAAGTGAATTAATCAACATGCTTGATTCTGTCCAAAGTCTTCTCTGAGAGTCTTGTCCAGTCCAAGGTTATGCCAGGCAATTCAGATGGACTGCAGGAAGTATTGGTAAAAAAAAAAAAATGACTATGGTTTTTATATCTGAATCATTAGAAAAACAATTAGGGGATTTTGGAGGTTTCATTATATCTATTGTAAGGCAAACTCAAACCAAAATCCAATTATCATTTGGCTTTCACAACTTGCTATTTTAAATATGAGCCTGTATTCCGGCACAAACAGGAACTCTGCTCTATTTTGTAGCATATAAGACTTTAGTTATCAGTAACAAAAAACATTGTAAAGTTAGTTAAAGCAAAAGAGAGGTGTTTATTTAAAAAATATAGAGGTACCTTACAGAATGTACTGGAAAGAATATGGTAGGTCTCAGTTGGGAAGGAATTTGGGGCTGTAAACTAAAATTAGAGCTGTAAACTAAGAAGGATTCTGTGTATCTCATATTTGTCTCTCTTTGCATTTCTGTTGCAGACTTCTCCCTCTGCTTCTCAGACCACAGGGGAGATGCCTCAGTTTGTATCATTCCATTCGAAACACTAGCCCTGATGCAACTAGAATTTCTTCTGTTCAATTTCTATGGAAAATATCATTGCTCTAACTTAGAGACAAATACAAAGTTATTAGGGGCTTACTTCAGAAGGTAAGTAAGTTTGTTTTACTTTGGGAGTTCATTGTGAGCTGAGAAATCAATCCAAAAGACCTAAGAGTAATGTTGCCCAGTTTAGTAACATATAAACTGCCTATACCTCTTCCTCAAAGACCAGTATTGTGAATGCAATTAATTTCTTTTTTTGTTTTTAGTTGCAAAATCCTCCATCTTAATTATAACAACATTTCATTTGTCATTATACAACTATAGAAAATATCATTAGTTTTTTCTATTATTAGTGCTATACCAATATTAGTGAGATGCATTAGTCAGGGTTCTCCAGAGAAACAGAGCCAATAGGCCATCTGTCTATGTCTATGTCTATGTCTATGTCTGTGTCTATGCCTATGTCTACGTGTATATCTATGTTAGGTTAGAGGGACCTCCAGCTCTCCTAGAGACAAAAGTGGGCACCCTGCCTTGGTGCTGCCCCACCTTGGTGCTGCCTTGAGCAATTGCCACACCTTTTGCCAATCTGCAAAAGAATACAGGGAATTCCCCAGCCAGCCTAGGCACAGTAGGATCTGGAAAATGACCTAGAGTAACCTAAGACTAATTATATGTCATTAACTGTCCATCAAATGGTTCAACAATGACATTTGAACCACGAGGAGGGCCCAATCCAGACAATATAAAACAGGACTCCAGACCATAACCAGAGTCTTTTGTTATGACAGGGGGACTGTTCATTGTCTACGGCGAATGCATCTTGCTCTTGCTCTATAAACCTATCTTGTTGTTCCTCAATAAACTTTGTTTCATGCTT
This sequence comes from Cheirogaleus medius, assembly GCA_008086735.1. Taxonomy (NCBI): domain Eukaryota; kingdom Metazoa; phylum Chordata; class Mammalia; order Primates; family Cheirogaleidae; genus Cheirogaleus; species Cheirogaleus medius. The sequence continues at coordinate 62,032,215 of VBSM01000529.1, forward strand.
ACTTTGCTTTCAGTGTATCTGATCATTCCTCAGCCAAGAGCACACCAAGAACTGAGAACAGACTACCAACCCAACATATCTATATCTATATCATCTCTCTATTGATAAAGAGACTTTTTATAAAGTAATGGCTCCCATAATTATGGAGGCTGAGAAGTCCCATGATCTGCTGTCTGCAAGCTGGAGTCTCAGGGAAGCTGGTGAGGTAGTTCAAAGTCCTGAGAGCCAGAGATCCAATGATGTAGAGTCTAGTCTGCATCCGAAGACCTGAAAATCAGGAGCATAGAGGGCAAAAGATCAACCTTCTAGCTCAACCAGTCAGGCAGAGATAATACAACTGTCCTCTGCCTTTTTGTTCTGTTTAGGCCTTCAAGGGACTATGGAGGACCTTCTGCTTTACTTGGTCCATCAATACAAATGAAGATCTCTTCCAGAAACACCTTTACAGACATACCTAGAAATAGTGTTTAACCAATTATCTAGGCATACTGTGACCCAGTCAAACTGACATATAAAAATAGCCATCACATGAGGCCATTTCAGATCCAATGTTTAGGCCCAATTAATGCCTATCTCTTCCTCCCACTGGGATTATAGACATGTCCCTCAGGGTCTGACTTAATGATCTGAAGGCCTACAAACTTATTTCCACTGAAAATAACTTGCTTCTTGGCCCCATCAGAACCCATGTCTGTTTAGTCCTATTTGGCTAGGTTCTTTGCATTTGCCTTTTTTCCTTTGGGTGATTTCTCAGGCATTTTGTTGCCTCCCCTTTATCCAGAGGGTTTAAACATGGGGAATATTTCTAACTATCTAGGCAAAGTGAAGACTCTAAACCTATTAGCTGCCGCACTTCAAACTTTGCTGTCTGTGTCCTGTTTCCTGTGCCATGACTTCAACTGTAGCTGTAGCAAATCTGTAATTGAAATTTTGGGAAAAAACAAAAACAGACCCCTTTTCAGTAAAGAATACACTATGTTCAGTCTAGATATCCTTCCTGTGATTGACCTTTTAGTTCCACCAAGATTCCCCGGGATCACTGTCCCTGCATGGGGTTCATCTATCATCTTGAGGGCCTGTGTATGAGCTACAGTCTTCCTGTTGGTCTGCCTGGAGCCGGATGCTCCACTGTGTAAACCATCTTCCATCCTCTTTCATTAATTCTTAAGTTTTCCATCTCCCTGCACGGGGCAAAATAATGCTTTTGTGTACAGACTTTCTGCTTAGCTTCAGTAGAATCAAACCATTGCACTGTTACTGAACCAAAGACTGCAAAAGTAAGAACTGCCTTACGAACTACATCAGAGACATCAATCCTTTATGTTCATGTCAGAATACTTCTGCCTCAGGCTCCCTTGGGCAAGTCTGACCCCATTTGCAGTTGTTTCTAGTTTCCCTGTGGAGATGGGCCTCACTGTTTAATGTTTAACAAATGCTCTACAACGCAGGGGTCCAGCTGCAACATTTTCTCTAATCAGAATGATGTCATAGTCCTGCTCCCAAAGCTGCATTCCCTTTGGGGGATGGTCTGCTTCTGCTTGCTCTGCTTCTGCTAAGCTCAGGCATCTGCAAGGACAGGTCCTGAGTGCTTGAGGCTATAGGGCTTTCTTGAGGAAAAGGGCTTTGAAGGGCTTTCTTGAGGAAAAGGAAGTAGACAGAGCTCAGTTGGTCTAAAGTGTAGAACTAGGACAAATGAGTAAAAGTTATAAGAAGGTATATTCAAATTCAACATAAGAAAACATTGAATAATAAATTAGGTGTGTCTAACAATAAAGTAGATCTTGTGTGTTCCCTTTCACTGTGATTGATTGTCAAGAAGAAGATGGGGCATGGCGGCTCATGCCTATAATCCCAGCACTTTGAGAGGCTAAGGCAGGAAGATCACTTGAGACCAAGAGTTTGAGACCAGCCTGGGCAATAGAGCAGGGACCCTGCCTCTACTAATAATATCCAAGTGTGGTGGCACATGCCTATAGTCCCAGCTACTACTGAGGTAAGGAGATTGCTTGAGCCCAGGAGTTCAAGGCTGCAGTGAGCTATGATTATACCACTGCACTCCAGCCTGAGTGAAAGAGTGAGACCTTGTCTTTAAAAATAATAATAATTTAAAAATGAATAAATAAGTAAAAGAAGATAGATAAACAATAGAGAGGACAAGAAGGGATTATTGCATTGGTGAGTAGATTGGACTATACCACTTCTAAGGGTTCTTGAAGTTTTAGGATTTTAATAATTTTATCTTAAGGCTTTTCTTCTTCCCTCCCTTCCTCTCTCCCTCCTTCCTTTCCTTTTTTTTCTTTCTTTCTCTTTTCTTTCCTTCTTTCCTTGCTCCCTCCCTCCCTTCCATCTTTTCATCCTTCCTTCTACTTCCCTTTCTTCCTCCCTTTCTTTCTTCTTTTCTTTCTTCCTTTCTTTCTTATTTTTAAATAGATTGTTTGAAATTAAATCATATCCAAAGATAGTATAGTTGTCTTCAAGATTAACAGAAAAAGCAATGGTTGAATCTCTTTTTCTTTCCATTTTTCTTTCTAAAGAAGTAAGCTTATAAAGTGAATGATCCTATTCTCAGAATATTTTACTTTCAAGATCTTTACTTAGTTTCAATGCTTATAGCCAGTGAAAGAAAGCACATTAGTCTTTGAACTCCAGGGCTGTCAGATATCTTCCAGAACACCAGTGCTGAGATTTTGACGTCAGTTTTCACCACCTCATCATGGTTGAAAGTGTGAGCGGTACCTTTAAGATCTTTCAGGGCTAGGAAACACTTGCCTGCAAGTATAGCTGCACTTTTCCTCATAGAAATTCAGATTAGTAGATGATCTTTTAAGCTTTCCATTACAGAGCTAGTACAAAACCTGCTTACCGAAGAGCTCCTGTTTTAGAAGTTGGCCTTCCACCAAATTGGTGGAAATTCAACAAATACTCTGATTTCTGTCTTTTCTGCCGATATGTTTTGCTTTTCACTGCTCAGCCTCCACATCTTAATTCAGGCCACTTAACTCAGATCACAATGCTTATTGTTGATTTCCCCAGGATGACATGCTAGTCTCCCAGCATTCAAAAGTTGATCTTTTTTGTGCCAAGACATCTGGGTAATTTCCCAGAGAGAAACCTATGACCTTGGGGGTAATACTTTATTTGTAGGATGGCAGAGTAGTAGTGATCAAGCAGTGTCAAATAAAGATCCTTTGCTATTTGTCTTTAATGCTTTTTCTTTCCTGAAAAAGAGTAAATACATTTTGTTTGCCAAACACACTATGTTGATCTGTAGAACCAAAACAACTTTGAAGAAACAGTCCTTTGAACTGCATTTTGCCAAGTTGGAATGTGTAGAGCAGAGTTTTGACCATTTATTGTTTAAATTCTACAGCTTCAAGCCCCAAATTAGCACACATCCAACAACTGTTTCACCAATATTTTAAAGTTCCTCTTATTAGATTAAGTTGCTTTACAGTTACTATGCTATATCAACCTTCTATTTGAAAAAAAAAAAAAAAACAGCTTATGATCTACATCTACAAATTTCTAGGTAACCTGTCTGTTGGCAGTCTCACAGACCTGTCTTCTCCTTAACTTGTCTGAAATGGACCTCATGACCTTCCTTGATCTGGCTCTAATCCCAGCACTTTTCCAGACTTCTCCATCCCAGTAAACAGCTCTTATTATCTTTTTGTACTCTTTTATAAAGTACCCTGAAATTTAATTTATAACACATAATACAACTTGTAAGTGTGTATGTATATTTATTTATGTGGTTATTTTTTAATACTTGTCTTTCTAGTAGGTTACAAACTATGAGGACAAGTGCCTGGAACACAGTAAGCTGTCAATAAAAGTTCGCTGAATGAATAATGTAAGTAGGAAATAGGAAGTCACTCCATGATTTATTAATTAACAGTTATTATCTGTAACTCATCCAGCTTTTCAACTTGTCAAACTGTGTAATTTAATAAACATACTGATCTCTCACAAATCCTTAAAGAACGTGGGGATTCATTTGAAAATGCTACGATAACCACTTTTCAGCCTTTTGGCTAAGGTCAAGTGTTGAAAAGACTGTTCCCCCCGCCCTTATTTTTTTGCACTGTTGGCACACGACACCAAACACAGCTAATTTTTGTATTTTTTTTGTAGAGATGGGGCTATCTATGTTGCCCAAGCTGGTTTTGACCTTCTGGCTTGAAGCGACCCTCCAGCCTTGGCCTCCCAGGTACTGGGATTATAGGCATGAGCCACCATGCCCAGCCTTACAACTCCTCTTTTTTAAAAAATTAATAAGTTGGGATAGTTCCCATAACTTCCACTTGTTTTGTTTATTCCAATTACATACGCAATAGTTGGGAAAATAATTTAGGAGTATTTGGGGGTTCCTCTACACCCACCATAAGACAAACTCAAACCAAAATTCAATTATTATTTGATTCCCCAAACTTTCTATTTTAACTGTATGACAACAATGTTTATTGAAAACTCTGGAAATTGTTGATATGTAAGATTGTTGTATACGATAAGCCTTGAGAGAATTTTCTTTCCACCAATGTTTTCACACAGGTGAGGTTAATTCTGGAGGGTGAGACAAGCAATAATATAGACCAAACTGCTGATTGATCAATTAATGCACTCAATTAATTCCAATTAATTAAAGGCCAATTTAATGCACTCATCAGAGCAGAGTTCATCTCCCTGTACATGTATGATAGCATGTGAGGACACAGGCCAAAACATAGGCCCTTGAAGTCTCTCTGACCACATTGCTATGCAGAGGTTTACTTGTCTTCATAAAAGCAATAATCATACATCAAAGCCATACCATGAGTTAGCATCACCATTTTCAATTAGAGAAAAAGTTGGTAAAGATTTTGTTGTTGTTGTTCACTGCTCTTCTACCTAGTGCTTTAGAATATAGTTTGGCATATAGTGAATGATCGATAAATGTTTATTGCACAAATTAATATGGCTGGCCAGGCATGGTGGCTCATGCCTGTAATCCCAGCACCTTGGGATGCCAAGGCGTGAGGAATGCTTGATGCCAGGAGTTCGAGACCAGCCTGGGCAAAATAGTGAGATTTCCTCTCTACAAAAAATACAAAAATTATCTGGCCGTGTTGGCACGTGCCTGTAGTACCAGCTATTCGGGAGGCTGATGCACAAGTATTAGTTGAGCCCAGGAGTTGGAGGGTGCAGTGAGCTATGATGAAGCCATTGCACTCTTGCCCGGGCAACAGAGTGAAACCATGTCTCAAAAAAACAAATTAAAAATAAAATTAATATGGCCATTGGAACAGTAATTCTTTGAGCCAGCCTATTCCTGGTTCCTCTCAGTTCATTACTGCTAGTCACTTTGCTGCAGTCACAATCTTAATCTAAATAGCATTTGGACCCTACTCAGGATCCATGCTTCACCTTAGATCTTTTCATCAGGTTGTGATTGGAGGTAGGGCAATGGGAAGTGATTCAAAGGGTTCAGTGCGTGAGGCACCCCTAAACCTTTCAGGCTCCTCAGAGTCTCCCCATAGGTCCCCAATCCAACAGGTAAAATCTGGGGTTTTAACCATTAGGGTGAACTGGCACAACTATAAATTCACTTGCTGTAGCAGCCATTCCTCAGTCTTCTGAGCAAGAGGGTCATATGGTAACCATGGTTGTGTTTTATTTTGTTTCTGTCTGGAGTCTAGCACCAGAGGAAGTAAATTTATATTGTTTACTTATGTAGGTTTCCTGGAGCCATAGAAGTGTCCTGGAAATGTTACATTTCCTGATCTCTTTTATGTCTTCATGTCCCCTTGAAGTGGCAGCTTCTTGGAGCCTCAGCTGCACCCTCCCATTCCCCAAGGATCACGTGCAAGGCCTAGCTCTCGAAAGGACCACAAGAGGATAATTTTCAACAAGGGATGGCAAGGAACCTGTTCATCTCTTCTAATTTGCCTGTTCCCAGTCTCCTCTGAAAATGTATGCTTTTTTTTTTTTTAATGACTTTCAGCTCTTTTTCTAATCCTGGTCAGGGTTTGTCAGGTCACAGGGATGAGAATCTATGAGAATCAACAGGCATTCAATGCAGAAGGGAAAACAGATGTTGTTCTAGAAGAATATCTGTCCTTTCCCATTCACACTCACTGGGTCTTATTTTGACTACCTTGGCATGGCTCATGGGGTCTGAATGATTCGATTTCTGTAAGTCTCTTCAGCCTCATTCAAGACATCTCTTCCCCTGCTCATTGGGCACTAACTCCACTACCTTTTTAATTCTCTTTGTGCCAGACTCCTTCCTACACAGTGCCTTTGCCCCTGCTGTTTCCTCTTCCTGAACAGCCTTTCTCCATTGGCACCTGCCAGCTCCCGCTCAAACCATAATGCTGCTTCCTCAGGGAAACTTTCTGTGATTGTTACGCTAGTTGCCTCATTACAAACTCTTACAAGCTCTCTTCAATCAGCAGGCTCACCCAGAGCTCATCTCTGTCAAGCTGGCAGTGTATCAATGCTAGGAGCTGTAGCCCACCTCTCATGCACTCTGGCTTGTTCCCTAAATTCTGGATTTGAATCAGAGAGAAAACATAAGGACAACACAATTACCTCCTGTCTGACTATATGAATCTGGTTATAGAAACTTCACCAGATCAGCCAGATAATGATAATTACAGAATTAATATTAATAATTACTATTTATCATTTACTATATGAGGCATTATACTGTATTATTTGGATTGTATTTTTGATCCTCATATGAATTCTCTGTGATAATAGTGATATGAGTCACATGAGTTCCTTCCATACAGGAGAATATTGAGGCCCAGAGTTAAGTAATTTTTATAGAGTCACAAGATTAATAAGTGGCAGAGCCTTGATAGAAACCTAGAGAATCTTCCTCCTGAGTCAGTTCATGCTGGTATCCTGCCTCCAAGTTGGCAAAATATTAGCCAAGCACATCTGTTTGCACATTGGTAACTGAACTGCTACATTTATCCCTAAGGAGTAGTTTGTAGCCCTATTAGTCAAGCCCTAGGCCCAGCCTGGCCATTCCTGGGAAACTTTTGCCTATCACTGTGATGTCCCGTGTTTCACACCTTAGACCTCATAGTATGTGACCTGCAGAAGAGGTGTTATTCTTGTAGACAAAATGGAAGAATTTGCTGCTCAAAGGAGAAAAGATTTGGGATATGAGGGGTAGGGGTATGGGAGCAACAGAGAAAAAGAGCAAGCCATGGAAAGGAAGAGGGATATCTTTTCATTTGAGACATATGTATTTTTGAAAAATTATCATTTTTATATGTTTTTCTGAATATATTCAGTGTTTCAAGAGAAGAAAAAAGTAGAGTAAATAGTTTTATTTATCTATGTCTGGAGAGTGTCTTGATGGGTGAGGTAGAAGCACAAAGAGTGAGTTGAGGGCATTAGTAAGGAATTTGAAGTTAGTGACATTAGGGACAAATTTAGGTAGGGAGAGGAGTGAAGAGGGAAGCTTGTAGATAATGGAATTGGGAAAAATCAAGTACTTCAGAAGTTTGCACTTGGGTAACACTTTGCTTTGGGCAAGAAGCTATTTCTTTTCTATTTTTCTATAGGTCACCAATTACTTTGGTAGACCTAAAGGAGGAAACAGATAGAGATGCCCTGCAGAAGTTCTCAGGGGCACAGCAGTGTAGGATTCTCATCCCTCCACACCCTTGTTCTAATCCAAGCACCTGTCTTTCCCAGGAAGAGGAAGTTCCCTGTCATAGATTCCCCCTGTCGGGGCCAGCATGCAGCCAAGTAAAGGCCTAGCTTGGGCAATTTTCCTCCCCAACTAAATCTAAAGCTCAAGGGAGCCCCTATCTGAACCACTTTGAGCAAGTCCCTTCTCTTTGTGCCTCATGAACTCACCTAGAGAAAAGGTGTGCTGGATCCCAGTGGCTCCTGAGGGGCATTTGGCCCTGGATTCCAGGTAAAGAGCCAGCCCTGGGCTCTGAAGGCAAAATGGAGGAAGGTTTTGATTCTAGTTCCCTTCCTGCCCTCAGCATCCCTTCACAGTGCTTTGGGCACACGGCCATGCTAGAGGGGCTGCTGGGCAGCTCAGAGCAGGGGCAGGTGCTTTCTCTCCCCCTCCCTAGGCCTCAGTGTCAGTCCCAGGAACTGGAGGCTGGCGAGGTCAGCAGGGTGCTGCGGCTGGCGGGATGCCCACTGTCCTCTGTGAGGCAGAGGGGCCTGTAGAGAAATCACTGCCTTCCAAGAATTCCAATGCAAAAATCATAAATTCCAGGAAATAAAACAAATACTCTTTGTATTGATTTCTGTTCATTCACTGCTTTTCCATTATAATTGATGTAGGTATATGAAAATTCATTGTAGAAAATTGAGAAAAAGCCTAAAGACAAAATTTAAAATACTACCATCATATGTAATAGAATTTAATACTTGGAATATTTTCACTTTTTTATGCATATGAATTTCACTGGAATATATAGCATGTATGTCTTTCTATTTAAGATTTTTTTTAACTGAACCATATATCTTAGAATTTTTCAGTGCCAAATCATCCTCATAAACAAGAAATTTAATGGCTGTACAATATGCATGTCACAATCTCTTGAAATATTTTCCTAATGCTGAACATTTAAATTATTTATTTATAATTTTTGCTATTATAAACAACACTGTGTTCAAGTACATAAATCTCTGTCTGCATTGCCTATTTTCTCAGAATAGATTTCTAGGAGTGGGATTACTATTAGTTCAAAGGATAGAACACTTTCAAAACTGTATATATTGCTAAATTCTTTCAGAAAGGCTGTATTAATTTTTACCTTCTCATGTCACTTACAAGAGTTCCTATATCACTAAACTCCTACTAGCAATCAATTTTAACATAATTTTCATAAATGAAAAAAGGTACATGCTTTTTGATTTATTATATATTCATTTGACTATTCCAGAGGTTAAATCTATTTTTATTTATTGATAATTCATAATCCTTCTGTGACTTGTACTTTGGCAGTGTTTTTATTGTAATGTTTTAACTTCTCTTATTAATTTGCAAAGGTTCTCTTAATTTGCATAACTTCTCTTATTAATGATATATATTATCTGTCATATTTGTTGCAAATATATTTTCCTTGTCATTTTCTCCTAATTTTGTATATATTTTTGGTCTTTTAGAGAAATGCAAAAGTTTTAAGGAATCAAATTTACCAATATCATCTTTGTGGTTTCTTCTTTGCATTTGTGGTTACAATCTGATAAATATCCAGTTATATTTGTTTTAATTTTACATTTTTATTTATTTTCTTTTTTGTAAATTTAGCACATTATATTAAATTAATTTTCATGTGGTTAAAATCAAATGCAGTTTAATACTAAATAATACTGAAACAATAACAAAAGATAATATCCTCTCCTCAATTCCCTCTCTATCACTTGGACTCTCTCCCAAGAGATTTTTAGCTGTTTGTTTTCTGAGTGATTACTCAAATCTGTATCTTTGACATGTGTTTACTGTTCTTTACTGGTGTACTAATTTTAGATATTATCTATTAACTATCTAATGATGGATAAGAATTTATCATTTGAATAAAACCTTGCCTCCCATTCCTTCATCTTTCCAATGTAATTATGTTATTATTTCTAGTTAAATCAATAAGCATTTATATTGGGATGATATGTTATGCTATGCCTAGACAAGTTGTGTCTTATGACTGCATTTCCTTTATTTGTTATTTTTATAGGAATTTCTCATTTATTCATGCTCACCTTTTTAATATTAATTCGCAGTTATATTTTTTCAATAGGACTATAATATAGTTCTCTTCCCTCCTCCCATCCCTTCTGCCCCAACCACTCACAAAACTCTGTGTACAGCTCCAATATAGTTGCCTCTAGACTTTCTGTGAGGCTCTCATTCTGGGCTTCCTCGACTCCTTTCTGAAATGAGTCATTTTCTTTCTTGAATCCCATATCCCTGCCATTCTTTGTTTTGCTATTATTAATAATGGTTTTATATTGCTGCTGTAACAAATTATCTCAGAATTGAAGGCTTAAACTAACACAATTTTTATCTTATAGCTCTGGAGATCAGAATTGCAAAATGTGTTGGCAGGACTATATTCCTTTGAAAGCTCTAAGGGACAGTCTGTTCCCTTGCATTTTCCAGCTTTTAGTAGCCAGCCGCACTCCTTGGTTCATGGCCTCTTCCTCCATCCTCAAATCTAGCAGCATAACATCTTCAAATGTCTCTCTCTCTCCTGCCTCATTCATTCTCCTGTGAGGACACTTTTGATTATATTGAGCCCATCTGGATAATCTCCTCTTCTCAAGATCCTTAACTTAATCTCACCTGCAAAGTCCCTTTTGCCATACCATGCAAGATAACATATTTACAGATTCTGGGAATTAAGGCATGTTTATCTTTGGAAAGCCATTGTTCAGACTACCACAGTTATATTATTTTATGCTTACCTCAACTTTTCTGAATCATATCTTTGAAAAATTTCTTAAGCAAAAGTGCATGGACCATAAATTTTCCTACTGGATGTATCTTATAATATCTGTATTTTGAACACGTTGTACTGGGAAGCAATATGATTGAAAATATTGGCTTCAGTTTGTTTCATTTGGCTTGAATTCTGACTTTGCTACTTACTAGTTCTGTGTCTTTGGGCAAATTAATAAATCTCTCTTTGCTTCAGTTTCTTTACCTATAGAATGGGCATATAAATAGTATCTATTCATAAGGTTGTTATAAAGATTAAATGAATCCTTCATACAGTTCCTGCCAGTTACTAAATGCTAACTGTTAGTATGTTCACACTTGATTAATAGATTGGCTAGGCTTAAAATCCCAGGCTAAATGTTATTTCCTGTCAGAATTTTGAAAACATTCCTTCATAGTCTTTTGGGATCCACTATTGCTGTTGAGAAGTCTGTTAACATTCTGATTCATGTTCAAATTGCTGACATGTTCTGTTGCCATAAAAGCTTTAGGCTCTCTTATTTATATGTAGTGTTCTGAAACTTCAGAATGCCTAACTGTAAGTGGATCATGTTTCATTGATTCAGTGGAGCATTTTTTCAATGTAAATTTTTGGTCACTCATCAGTGTTCATAAATTCTCCTCTATTTGCTTCTCTGTGCTGTTCACTTGATCTAGAATTCTTCTTTGTCAAATGTTGATTCTTCTGGTTCAATCATCTATGTCTATTATTTTTTCTTTCATATATTCAGCACTAATATTCTTAGTGTTAATAAGAATAGAATATCAAAAATCAATATTATTATCCCTTGTTATTCTATGATTTTTTTTCCCATTGCATTTGGACTGTTTGTTAGTTTGGATCTTCTGAGAAACAGATACCATGGCAGGAATGGCCATGCAAGAAATTTGTCAGGGAAGGGAAAGGTGGAGGGAGGCAGTTGGAGTAAGGCGTCTTTAGACAGTGAGGCAAGTCCGCCTCTGTGATGGAGAAAGGGAAGGAAGGCACTGTGCTGGGGAGTTATAAGAAAGTTTTGACCAGATCAATGGGGAGTCTTTGAGCCAAATATGCACCTCAAAGGAATCTTGCATTGGCACTCCTACAGTGCTCCTGTAGAGTAGCCTGTAGACAGTGTGACACTGGTACAAACACGATGGTGCATCTACAGGGGCGGCCGCTGAGGTGCTGAGGCACTCAATCCATTATGCTTCCTGCAGCAGGAAATCTGAGCACTGCCTTTTATTGCCACCACAACCAGTTGCATGTGCCTCTCAGATTTACAGGTTAGAGAGAAGCACCTCCATGATTCTGAGGAGAAACACAAGATCCAGGTTAGTGGGATAAACCATAGACATCATTTTGCAGGAATTGCACAGCCACCACTGGTACTGTCTCTCTTTCTTCCTCTTCCACTACCCATTCTAAATTGCTCTCCCCATCGTCTATCATCTCAGGGCATCTTGATGACTTACCTCGTGGGTCAATCCAAGCCTTGGATCCTGAGAGTCCTGAGCCCTGGACTGGCAATCATACTCTTCAGACTGGCATGACTGTGTGTGTCCATCAATTACAATGCTGCAAGGGAGTATGAGGAAGCACTCCCCTGCATGTATCATGTGAATGGAGCCCTACCTTCGCCTGTTGATCATGGTTGATTCTTCCTATCAGGATGATGACACTTCTTTTCACATGTTGGTTCCTGGATACAAAGAAGCCCAAAGTGTTCTGGCAGCAGCCATAGCTTGTAGTTCAATGAGACCTTGGCTCTGTCCCCTGTCAAGTGTGCAGAGCCCAGCATTGAGAGGATGAGAAGCATCAAATCCTCCAGTGGGTCAATGGGAGTGATAATAAATGGGGGCATTACTTCCTCCACACCTGGTTTGTGGACATATTTATTCTTCCTATTGAGAACACTGTGTCATATAGAGGTCCCTTTGTAATGTACATACTGTGCCCTGAAGGAGGACACCCCAATCCTTCAGAGTGATGTCTCCAAACTGGTGCTAGCTATCCTTGTTCTAGGTTATAGATGTTAAGTAGCACACTTTTTTTCTGTAGGGCAACCTTGTTCTATGAGCCATCCTTGTAAGTTCCTATGAATCCAGTCCTTTCCTCTTCCCTTCCAAACTTATCAGTTGTTATGGTAGCACCTGTCAGCTTCTGTTGGTGAAGGCATCACCTGGCTTTTGTTACTTCTGGACACCATCAACCCATGGATGTTAAGAAGCCCTGGTCTGTGAGCCCCTCACTGTTAGCATGGCCTGGAGGGAAGAGCTGCCACCCAAACTCTTATGATCCTGGTGTTCCTCTCAGCAGTGTGGTCCTGGTGGGTGTGGTGAATGGTATGTCTTCTGGGCTCTCTCATAGAATATAATCCTCTGGAGTTTTCTGGCATTGCACCATGTATTTGTTCTAGCATGTCCACTTCTCTCAGCCTCTTTATTCTTTCTTCAACTGTCTTCCAAGGCAAGTCAGGAATTTACACTTTATCAAGCACTAGCCATCACTTTTTCAGGTTTCTAAAAGGCACCCTAAAGAATGTATTTCATCTCCTTGGTCCTTTAATTCTAATTTCCCTAATCATATTTCAGCTCTTTTGATTGAACACCATTAAATGTCAATACCAGAGATACTTCCATGACATATTACTCTGTTAGGGCTGCCATAACAAAATATCATAGACTGGGTGATATAAACAATAGCCATTTATTCTCAGAGTTTTAGAGGCTAGGAAGTTCAAGATCAGGGAGCCAGCATGGGTGGGTTTTAGTGAGGGCTTTCTTGCTGACTTGTGATAGCTGCCTTTTTGTTGCATATTCACATGGTCTGCACAAGCATGGAGAGAAAGAGCAATCTTTCTCTCTCCCTTTCCTTAACAGTACACAAATCCTATTGCATTAGGTCTTAACCTGTATGATCTCATTTAAACTTAATTACCACCTAAAGACCCTATCTCCAAATATAGTCACATTGGCGGTTAGGGATTCAACACATGAATTTGGGGGTGAGGAGTGAACAATTGAGTCCATAGCACCTGGTTTCTGCTGGGATATGCTAATCTTGCAGCTCTGTTGGTATATAATTTCTTTTCTCACTTATCAGGCCAGCACATCTTCAATAGATTTAAATTTAGCCAATAGCCTGTGGCCAGGAGAAGGGAAGCTTCCAGGGTGAAGCTCCTGAGGGAGTTTCTGCTGCCTTGCAGAGGAAAATCCTCTGTAGCAACTCTCAGCACAAGAGGAGTACTAGTTTTTATTCAGGAAAGGTGGACCACCTCTGAAAACTAAGGGTTCAGGGGGTCTTCATATTCAATGTCCTCACAGGTATCCATCAGGATTTTCCCCTTCCACGAGGAAGGGCCCAGGTTTTCCTAACCAAAGTCCTAGCCTTATGTAACACATTTGCCTTGCCTGAACATTTAAATACTTCTGGAGCTCTATCAGTCAAACTATCAGAGCTTCAGTGTGCTGCTCAGCTCTGTATATCTACAAAGGAGGCCCTCTGGCTCTTACACTTGGCCTTTAACTGCCTGTTAACAGCCCTCAATTTCTAATTATATCTCGGTAGGACATGAATACAATCCAGCAATAATTATCCAACTCCAGTGTTTTTGTAGGCAATGCCCCCCCACCTCCCTTACATTCAAATTGCAGAATTGTGGAACTTGCAAGGGTTTTCCCTTCCAACAGAATGTTTTTCCAGGCCATCATTGGTAAAATCTTTAGCCATGACCTTATTCCAAGGACTATTCCTGCTCTACATACTCCTCAAAATGCTGACTTTTTTCCCCCCAAGAAGGAGAGTGAGCCTGTCCTAACACCTGCCACCTGTGTTCTCAGAACATTCCTGGCACTGTGTGTGTTAGTGGGTGATCCTTCAAGAACCAGACACAGCAAGATTATATGTGGAAATGATTTATTGAGGAACATGCTCATAAAGGGTAAAAGAGATGGGACCACAGAAATAGGGAGAGTCTTTCAACCATGATCCAGGGCTGATGCCTGTGAAAGAGAGAAGAAAAAAAGAAGGATTGTGTAGAGTCTTAAACTGCAGTGTAATTCTAAGAAACTCCCATCAGGCAATCTGATGGGAGCTCACAAGCCAAAGACATGTGTTAAAGAAGTCCCATATCTTTTAGTAATTGGTCTACATTAGTATACCTACTAGGATCAATCACTGACTGGTAGCAGCCTCTAGGAAGTGTGACTTTAGTGTGAACACAGTGGTGAATCCACAAGTGACCTGAGGCCATCACTTAATTATGCTTCCTGCAGCAGATGATCTGAGTGGTGCTTTTCATGGACACCACAGGGTGAGTTTTGAAAATTATTTTTTAAAGTTCAGTTTCCTCCACTATTTCCTCATTTTCTCTTTTCCATTAAGATAATTTTCCCCATTTCTTTATCTTAGTCTCTTTCTTTTATATCACAAGTTTTCCAACATCTGGTGACCCTCGGTTCCCCTTACAGAGTGGTGGATTAATTGATGGACTGAAGAGTTGAATAGCTATTGATCAAGTAGGTAACTAACCCAGGATGATTTAAAACACTTTTCCAGAAGAGAAATTCTTTGCTTTGGAGCACCAGTGTTTACAGATTGCTTTAGTTCTCCTTGTACAAGTAGTTTAATTTTCTAGAAAACTACAAATTTTTACCTGGCATGAGTCACCAGCTGTTCTACATGTAAGGCTATAGTGGAGGATCAGCTATCTTGAATAATCAATTTCCAATTAATCCCAGGTGTTTTAGCCCCATGGTTCTTTTTGACTCTCCTTTGCACCTGTTATTTCTAATTTTTAAACCTGTCCTTAATAATAAAAAGGAAACTAGCAGATAAGCCTTTTATCACTTTTTACTGAAGATTTCTCTGAATTGTTCCTTGTTTACTTCTCCTATCCTTGCTTTCTACATTCCAGAAATGTGTTGAAATCTCTTGATGGTTATTGATCATCCCCCCACTTCTCCGCCCCATGCCCAATTCTTCTGGTCACTTTGATTAAAATGTTTTATTCATTTATCATTTCCAAAAGATCTTTGGAGCGGAACTAAAACAATATGTGTGGTCAGTCTTCCATCTTTACAGGAAAATCTTCATCTTGAATTAGAAATCTACACATGAATGTTAATATGTGGCACTTATCTTTTATTATGGCCTAAGTATTTTCTTTGTCATTTTGATGTCCTTCTGTTGCATGTTGTAGATAATCTTTTTTCAAAATTCCCAAAGTGGTTGAGTATATGTTAACTTGTTTATACTTTTGAAAATTATTTTATTGCATTGTTGTTTCAAAAATGTGACCTGAGAATCCACTCCTTGTTTTTTATTGTTATTATTGTTAATAGATTAATTTTAGCAGCTCAATATAGAGAATTCAAGTTTCAGAGCAAAATAGTATGAAAGATTTTTCTGAGAAAATTTGTACTAATTAAATTTCCCAACAGTTTATGAGAATGCCAGCCCACACTGATTCATATAACTAAGACAAAATTAAAGCAAACCAAAACATTAAAAAATAAAAACCAAAATTCACCATGCTTACACGTGCAACATAACATCATGTTCATAGGTAAACCAGTATAATTTTGTCATTTAAACTTGTTTCTGGCCATTCACATTTCTCTGTGTGTATGTGTTTGTTAGTTCTTATCCTTTATCTATTTTTTAATTTAGTTCTAAGTGATTTTATAAACCCTTTAAGGTAATAACCTTTTACTTGAATTATTGTTACAATCTATTTTCCAGTTTGATATTCTGCTTTTAATTTACATTTTTGTGTTTTTGACAGTGAAATAATTTAACATATATGCCATCAAACATGAAATAAATTTGAATTTATAATTTGAAATATTTTCTATATCCGGATAAATATGTTAGGTACATATAAATATGTTAGGTACATTTTCTTTCTTGCTGTCTTCCCCCATCCCCACCCCAATGGTATCTTTCTTTTTGAAATCATCTTTGGATCATTCAGTAAATTAATTGATCTTCAAAGATGTCAGAGATTACTGCACTGTAAAGGCCAATATATGAGTTTTGGTAGAATGTATTTGTGAAATGTAAAGCAAGTTTAAAATGCTAGACTATCTTAATAAATTCAAAGATGCTTAATGTTATCAGTTGCATGCATGTTGGAACAGAGGTTCAACATGATAAAAATGGTATTCCAAGAAGGGTATATGCTAGTAACAGAAAGATCTGTCTAAAACTCTTTGGCACTTTTGATTCCTTATTCCAATGTAAATGACACAGCCTACTGAATCATAGCTAGAATACAATAAGGCAAGTTTTCCAAGGATATTCTAAAACTAGTCAGAGATCTCTCTATTGTTCACTCATTCAGTAAATATTTATTATGCCTTTACAAAATGATCTATATATATACTACATGCAGGTGGTGCAAAAATGAATAACTTATGATTCTTGCTTTTAAAGACTTTAAAGTCTGGTGGAACAGTCTGTACACAGATAAATTATAATACCTCAGGGCAATTGTAATAAGAGAGTTATTAAATATAAACAATTTGCTATGACAACACAAAGGAAGAAGTAACTAAATAAGCCACAAGGAATTAGATTCTATTTTTTTTTTTTAAAAGTGATATTTCAAATGGATCTTAAAAAATGAGTCATGGAAACATATTTGGCCACTAGCAGACTTCCAGGTGGATTTTGGAATAAAAAGTTTCCATGTGTGAGTTTTGGGGATTGAAGGAAAAAGCCACTCTGTAAGTAGATAATTTAATGCCTTTGGGAGTAAGTGGGAGATAAAGAATCAGAGAAAGTAACAATCACCCTTCTGAGAATTTCATTTGTGCTGCACAAGGTAAAGGAAGGTGATAGCCCTGTATCCCTGGGCCCCTCTCATATTCATGAGCAAAGCCTGCATTGTTGCTGTTCTTTCCAAGGTCACATACTCAGTGGGGTTGGTACCCCAGTAAAAGTTTGTTAGGCTGAGTCCTCTATGATTTGGACAAGAAGTAGATTCCTTTCCCCTGCACAAACAAGAATATAAGCTGCTATTTTTCTCAAAAATATGAAACACAGTGAGGCTTTGTAATATTCAGATTCAAATCTAACTTAGGTTAGTTGAAACCTATTATGTGTCAAAAGCTTTCCTGGGTTTCTTCATCCTATATTTTATATTAATCAACACAAAATCATGTGTTTTTACATGCTCTTTAGCCAAAAAAAAAAAAAATCTCTCAAACATGGCATTTTTTTT
>VBSM01000529.1:62049978-62078938 GCA_008086735.1 Cheirogaleus medius
AAATCACTTTATATCAATTTTAAATTAAATGTAAAAAAAAAAAAAGAAAATGGTGCAATATATTTTCCTCTGCTTCATTTCTTTTGCATTGCCTTCTCTTGGGCATTTTGCTATGTGGAAGGGTAATGTGTTTATACATTTTGGAACTAAGCAGTCATAAAACTGTATAGGCACAGCTTGGAACCACCATCCACAAATTAGAAAGTTCCCCTAGACTTGCCTGTTTTATAAACACTATGAAGAAAGAGAGAAAGAAAAACAAACAAAACACCAGGAAGGTGGTTTATGTTTTTTTGTGTTTTTTTTTCTCCCCACTCTTCCCCCAAATAACTCCTAAATAGTTTATTTGATAATTATACAGCACAGAAATATGATACAAAATAATCTAAATATGACTTTCATCATGCAATGGAAAATCTTAAAAATTGCCTTTAGCAGCGTCAGCTGGAATTCAATAGACTTTATGCATTTTTGAAATAAAAACCAAAATGCACTCTAGTCTCCATTCTAAAAAAGCAAAGACTAATTGAAAGAAGCGTCAGTAAACATATTTTTGTTTTGTTTTACAATATTTTTCTTACTGTGAACCAAAGTCTTCAGAAGTTATTAGTGGTCAAAAGTAAAATTATCTTTCTCAAAATTTCTGTGATGATATTCTATATTTTCTAAACAATCTTCTTGCTTTTTGACCCATGTAATTTCAGAAAATATGCTTAGCATTGGTAGTTTGGACAAAGATTCTAACGCTCTGCTTCTGATGTACTCCCAGATTAAGATAGCAAGTAATTTGCATCAAAAAATGTAAAATAAACAAAGCATAAGGCACTGCATGTTGAAAGTGTAACTCCTTCAACAAAACTATGAATAACTTATTTACTTGCATCAGCAGTAATTTCCTCTAGATTGCTGCCTCACCACTGCAGGCACTGAAATTATATTAAATACAATAGTATTAACTGCTGCTTTTGTTTTAGATCAGAAAACTCAAAAACTTAAAATAAATATACAAGTACAAAAAAAAATAAGTACATATTCATGTGCTGTTACTGCAGGCTATATTGAATAGATTTAAAGGCCCAATATTCTACTGTTACACATGCTTCAAATAAGAGATATTGTATAGATTGTATTTTGCCAAATTTTGTCATCTAGCATATCTATCAACAAATGACAAATTAAATTATAGTAAGAAGAAGGAATGATTGTAAATACTGGTAAAAAAAATAGATGATGGTAAGTAAGACTGATTTTAATACACTCCTTTATTGAAGACTTAAACATGTTCCAAAATTAGACTATGCCTAATGCATGGCACATTGCAGCTACTTAAGAAATATCTGTTGAATGAATGGATAAACTTAATTCATTGCAGAAAATGCCAACATGCTCCCTGAGGAAAAGAAAATAACTGCTGAGTGTGTTTCTGACCTCCAGTTTCATTTCATAGGGTACTGAGTATGTTTTTAACAGAAAGTGAATGTTCTGTAGAAGTTTGGGGTATAGGTAGATTGATAACTACCTTTGATGCCCAGCAGGGAACTCATAAATAGTTAAGCATATGCAAATTACTTGAGATATGTTGGTCTTCATTTGTGGTTTTAGGTCAGACTAATGATTTTCTTTTTCAAACAGAACCAAATGGATGTGTCAAAGAGGTAAAATTCTTAATGGGAGTGGACATAAATAGTTTCTAACCTGCTGCTAAGGTTACAAATGTCACTGGTAGTTGTCATTATAGTAGAGCAGAGGGTCCTTCATCATTTCAAACACATTTCCATATCCACAGGTAGTCAGATAAGTGACCATTACCACATGTACCAAAAGGACAAACAGATGGTGTTCAGATCATTCATTTTTTTGTGTGTCTTATAGGATCCAAGCATTTTAGAAGTCATTCAGAGTCATGTGTTTTATATCAACTTATGTAGAAACATTTACATATATTGAACCCTTGCCCTGCCATTCCTGGCTTTGTTTCCTCCCTTTCCTACTTCCCAAGTGTGCAAGTGTGAAAGTGAAGTATAGATCTTTCCCAGGGTGATTGAGAAATCCTCCATTAGGATTCCAAGGGAGCGTTTTCTATTAATCTTCTGGTCTCCCAGCAACCTCCATGCATAATAAATAGCACAATCTAGATCACATGCCAAGGGCCTGTCCCCGCTACTTGAGTTTTCCACATTCAACAGTTTTGCCACAGAGTTCGAAGTAAGGGTGGTGGCCATATTGCCAGAATACAACCAGATTACCCTGGCACAGCTGAATCAGAACTTCCCTGCAGTTCTCCCCTAGCAGAGTTTCAAACAGATTGTACCCACAATCTAAACAGGCAAGGGGCATGGCCAAAAAACTGAACCGGCTGGGCTAGAGTCCATTTTAGGGCTGTTTTGTTGTTGCCTGGTCATATAGATAAAGCCAGTGGGTGTCATTATACACCGTCCCTTCCCAGTCTGTTGTAATTACATCACTGCAACCCACCATAGAGCAGGTGGTAAGCTGTTCAGCTCAGCCAAACCCAACTAATACAACCTGTGATTTGGAATCTCTCCAAATATTGCCGAGAATTGTAGGTTTGACAGCAATGCATGATCACTCTGGTGAAAGGGGATTGTTTTTAGCATTGATACAACATTTTTATTTGCAACTCTCTCCCACTCAGCCTTCAAGCACACACCCAAATGATGTTGCTCAGAGTACCCTGAATTGATCTGCTAAGTAGGGTGACATTCAACCACATGTTTTTCTGGCCCAAATAGAATGTCTCATCTTTTTTCCTAACCACATTCCCATCTCAGTCTATACACTACTGCATTCTTCTCTTTAATTTGGATTTTCTGGTTAGATTGCTTGATTAAGAATTTAATGGATTTAGCACCTGTGAGTTCAATTACCCCCAGCTAAGTTCAATTTTCAGTATTCAGCTACATCAAAGCCCACTCCCACTTGTCCTTACCTAGCTGAAAAAGGTCTGGTAGGATGAGCCTTTAGAGATAAACAGTTCATTTCACATTTAGGTCCTAGAAAAATTAAGCTACAAGGATGATATGTTCACAGGCACTGAGCTAATGATAGCTAAGTGTAGAACTTGATTTCCCCATCACCATGTTTTTTCAATATACAGCAACATTTAGCAAAAAAAAAAAAAAAGTCTATACAGAGGTTTACTCATCAATAATATGCATTTCAGTGATCTGGGATGTTTGAACTAATGCACCATGTGAAAAGCATGAAAGAAGCCCATAGCTATGAGTAAATCAGGGCATGTGAAATCTCCTTACACAGTTTTTGTTACCACGGGATTTTGTTTTAGTTTTTCAGAACTTGTAGTAATTACTATTTTTTGCTGTTCCTTCTCTGCTTTATGTGGAAGTACAATACTGTGACATTTGAAATGAATACCCTAAGGTTTAGTTGAATCATCAGTGCATTTCTTGCTCCAAACCTTCCTGGTCAAAAAGTTTATATTTAGGCATTATCAAGTTTCTGAGGCTTAGAAATGCACTTTTCAACATAGAGATCCTAGACACTCAAATTACTTTTAGTCCTGACTAAAATGTTTCTCCTGTGGTGTGATATAGACCAGTGGTCCCCAACCTTTTTGGGACCAGGGACTGGTTTCATGGAAGACAATTTTTTTGGTGGGGCTGGGGGTGGAGGATGGGGTCTGGGGATGGAGGGAAGGTGGAGCTCAGGCAATGATGCTAGTGATGGGGAGCAGCTATAAATATAGATGAAGCTTCACTAGCTTGCCCACCACTCACCTCCGCTGTGTGCAGCCCAGTTCCTAACAGCCCACTGGTACCGGTCCATGGCCCAGGCATTGAGGACCGTAGACATAGTAGCTTTCCTTACACAAATTTCTCATGTGGATAAGGTCTGTGTCTCAAAGAAAGGAATCTGAGATTTACATGGTGGTCACATTTTTGTTTCCATTTGTTTAAAGTATCATGTTATTATGGCTAATAAGCAACTCTGAACCAACAGTAGACAGTTTGAAATCTCCCTTGTCATCAACTAGCATCCTTCCCTTACCTCCCATTTTCTTTAAAAGTATTCAATAGGAGAAGGACAGATAGGAACACTAAGGACCTCATCATTTTAACTAGTTATTTTCCTTGTCTTGTTTAAGATCTCTCCCCTCCCATCAGATGCAGGCCTAGAATATGAGTTAAACTTCTCAGTTATGGGGAAGTGGCTGCTGATTCATATTCACTGATATTGGTAGTGAAAATCTTAACATTAGAACTCAGTGCACCTGTGTGAATTATCTGGAAGAGGACAAACCTGCCCTGTGAGTTAAAGATTGGCATTAGGTGCATTTACTTGCATTGATTCCTCTTTCACTCATTTAATAATTTTTATTAGCACTCTCAATGTGCCATATTCTACCAGTTATTAAAGATAAATACCAAAACAAGAAAGACATGGTCCCTTCCTTCAAGTTAAACATGTTTTCCATTTTTATTTATTATTTGGTGTCACTCTCAGACACATTCAGGTTCTATCTGTGGCTTCCACATCAGCCTCAGTTCTTACTTTGCCTACTATTCCATTTTTTTCCCTCTATTTTCCTTTAAAAACTCTTCCATTTTAAATTTTTTTTTGTGGCAGGGTCTTGCTCTGTCACCCTGACTAGAGTACAGTGGTGTCATCATAGCTCGCTGCAACCTCAAACTCCAAACTTAAGCAATCCTGCTTCAGCCTCCCATGTAGTTGGGAGTACAGGTGTGCTCCACCATGCTTGGCTAATTTTTGTATTTTTTGTAGAGACAGGTTCTTGCTCTTGCTCAAGCTGGTCTTGAACTCCTAGTCTCAAGGGATCCTCCTCCCTTGGTCTCCCAAAGTGCTAGGAATATAGGTGTGAGCCACCATGCCGAGCCAAAAACTCTTTTTTTAATCCAAGAAAGACAAACACAAAATAATCAAATATATATATATATTTATTTATTTATATATGTATATATAATCTCTACATCTCAGATGGGAACTATTTATTTTACAAGAAATCAATGCTTTTTTTCTCAGTCTCTTGGTTTCCTGAAATGTTGTCAAGCACATTGCACATTAGAAGTACAAGTTTTACTTAGGAAATGGCTGCCTATTCTTAATTTTCATTCCACACAATAGTAATCATTACAGTGCCTGGTGCTATGTTATAAAGTCATAGACACCAATGGAATTTAACTGTTTTTAAAAAATACATTTTCACAAGTATTAAAGTACTTTAAATTTATTTTATATTACTCAAGAGGATCTAGCCAATGTACTAAAACACTAAAACAACAATAAAATAATATTTATAATTTAAAGGAAGGATCTAATTAATCATTATTTGAACATAATATAAATGTTTACCAAGAAAACTTGTTAATCAACTGACAAGATGAAATAAAAATTTGTCAAGTCATTAAAGTGGTCCAATATTTGATTAATGCAAAAGTTTGATATTGTAAAATATTTTTGGTAATGTAAAAATCTGATAGCTTTCTTATATAATAGCAAGAGAGAACATGCAATAAGAAAAAATTTTATTATAGAATAAAAAGAGCAACTATATAAAATACTCTGTAAAAACTTAGGACTATAAAAGAACATTTATATAAATGTAAAATAAAACATTATGGTATTTTTTTTGATGGGGAGAATAAATGTAAAATTCCTATTTTGCTGATATTAATCTATAAAATTAACTCAATAAAAAGCTATGGTACTATATGACACATTTGTAAACATTTTTTCCCTAAGTATCAGTTAGAAGAATGCATTTGCCAGGATACCCAGAAATTTTGACAATAACACAGAAACTTTTGCCAAGATATTAAAATATATTCTAAAGCTAGAGAAGTTAATGCACTTTGTATTTGTGGAGGAAGAGAGAAGAAATTAATTATGGTACAATATATGGTCAAGGTATAGTGAAATTGATTATCCAAGTTAGTTGAGAAAGATGCATTGTTAAATAAAAGATAGTGGATCAATTGGCTATCTATTGGAGAAAAATAAAATTTCCATTATAGCATACACAAAAATAAATTCCAGATAGATTGAATATTTATATAAAACATAAAGCGACAAAACACTTAAAGAAAATATAGATAAATATTTTAGAATATTGAGGCACATGAAATCAAAACCAGAAGCCATAAAAGAAGAAAAAATCAGATTTTACGCTAAACATTTTTGAACACTTTTGTATAGGCAAATACATTACAAAAAAATTTAAAGAGAAAATTATGTACTATAGCTGTCAAACACTTGCTATCATTATTATATCCTACTGCCTACATATATAACACAAAATAAAAAATAAAATATCTCAATAAAAATTGATAAATAATATGAAGAGATAATTCAGAGAAAAAAATCAGAAGCAGTCTCAATACCCATCAGTAGGGGACTAGTTAAATAGAGTGATAACATTCATAAAGAATAATTCAATAAAGCTATTATAAGGCATGTACTCTTCATGTTCTAATAATGAGAGATGACTATTAAATAAGTGACCCCTAATGAAGCCAAAAGAAGCTGAAAAATATCCCAGCTGAATTCTGCCTGAGTTCCTGATCTATAGAATCTTGAGAAAAAAATAAAATTGTTACTTTAAGCTACCAAGTTTTGGAGTGGTTTGTTACACAGCAATAGAAACCCAAATTGGTCCCTAAGATAGAAAGAGAATAATCTGCTATTGGACACACAGAATGGAGTAAGGAGATTAGCCTGACTATGCTGTGGAGAAAAATAAAGTTAGAATATGTAATGTGGAGAAAATATTAGAATCTTGAAAACTGGAAAAAGATACTCTGTGTTCTGAAGAACAGAGAGATACTTGTTATATAGCTAAATATAAATATCACAATTTTAGAGTCAGAAAGAGGGAATGATATTCTCCTACTAGCTGTCTCAACTATAGATCCTTTGTTTCTGGAAAGAGAAAGAACAAAGGATCTTATGGGAAGGGTTCATTTCAGCAAGGACAGTAAAAACTTCTGTGTCCCGTCTACTGGAGAATCTGAAAGCTCCCCAAATCAGTTGGAACAGATGACCTTTAAATGTCCTTCCAATTCTTTGATTCTTTAGGAAGAAGAGCTTCCTTTTCCTAAATTACTTCTCAAATGGCGTGGCCAGAGCTCTCAACATCCTGCTAATTCTCTGTGGATGCTTTTAGGTTATCAATGGCCCTTTTGAGTGAAACATCTGGAACTGGGCACCATATCCCTGCCGTAATGTGGCCCTAGTAGGGTGGAGCGCACTGTAACTCCAAAAATGCCGATTGTTTTGCATGCTAGGTTTCTCAGAATGTATAGACATTGAAGAAGAATATTAACTGAATATCTAAATATTAATTAAGAAACTAAATGTTGATAATAGTAGAAAATATAGAATCTAAGAAGATAATATATTCTACACATATTTAAAACAATGGTCTCATTATGAAAGTAGTTTATTCTGTTTCATATAAACCTATTGGGAATCATTTTATTCTTCTATAACAGCACACAAATAGCATTCTTTCTAGCATCTTTACCCTCTTGACACAGAAAAGGGACTCCCAAAGCTGAGAGCCACTCCAAGTGGGTCCTTGGCTTGACACAAGAAAGAATTTAGGAGTGAGCTGGCAGTATAAAGTGAAAGCGAGATTTATTGAGAAACTATAGGAAGTCTGCTCCACAGACAAGAGCAGAGGCAAGTTCTCCCTGCAGAACAGAACCAGCCTCCTAGTTCCTTTTGCCTTTCTATTTAAGCAATGGCTTAATTATAGGCTAAACAAGGGGAGGAATATTTATGAAAGGAGTGGCATTTTCCTGGAGTCAGGGTGATACCCTCTGTTTCTGCACCATCTTACTCGTAACTGGTTGGAACTTGCCTTGCCTCCATCCTGTTTTGATCAGGGTATCTTGAAACTTTGTTTTGAGACTTCCTGACTCAGTTAGGTAATGCTGCAGCAATGCCCAGAGCAATGCCCAAAGCAATACCTAAAGTAGTACCTGCAGTTCCCTATCTCACCCTCACTCACAACAGATCAATTCACTTTTTCCTCTTTCACAAAAAAGTTATTTAACCCACAACCCCTAAATTTTCTTTCACTCTACCTAGAAATGTCTTTGAGTTATAGTTAGGGCCTCTTCTAGTTCTCTCTTCCACCAATCTCTTAAATTTCATTTAAACTCTGCCCTGTTATGTGTGCTAAAACTTGATCCAACTATAACACTCTTGCTTCCTCAATTTTGCCCCCTATATTCAAAGTTCCAGAGATTACTGGCTTGCTTCCAGCAAGATCAAAACCCTGATGCTACAAGCTCTAGAGGTTCTGTCCTGCTCATCACAGGTCCATGTTGGGCAGTCCCCATGGTTTGAGCCCTCGTTATCCCCTTTGATCTCTCCTGTTATATTCACATTGAGGATCCATGGTGTTTTGAGTCCAAGTATTTCCTACCGTTTATAACAACTGGCTTGGTGTTTGTGAGCATGCATGTGCACATCCTCCACCAGACCTACAAACACATTGTCTAATCCACTCACAGACCTCGTTTCACCCTATAACCATCCCTTTATCTATATTGCTCCTTCACTGAAATCTTTCAATTGGTTTAAAATGTACCTCTTAGACTTGATTAAACAATTCTTCAAAACACCAGATATCTATTATCTGTGCCCAGAAATCTACCCTTAAAATAAATTAAAAATATTTTTGCTTGCTAGACCAACAAACAGAATCGCACCTGGAACTGTGTTAATGTTGGAGAGAGCATTCACACAAATGGATTGTGTTTTGTAGAATTCTTTTCAAATAGAACATTAATTAAGTAAGCTTTCTATCTAGAAAAAAAATGAAATTTTTAAGCACTCTGCCTTTATAGCATTATATTTTAAAAGGGTTATTATTTATTTACTTAGTAGTATCTGACCACCAACTGCTATTGAGAAGTACCACTATGGCTACTTTAAAGATAAATAAATGGAAGAAAAGAGAAATGGCACTAAGGACCAACTTCAATTACAGGAAGAATCAATGAAAAGTGAAGAATAAACTTATTTTCTATTTAAGTCATAATAGAAAGTCTACCAACAAAGGTTTACTGGTATCAAACCACACTGCAGGAAGAAACAAGCAGTGTCTTACTAATCTACTGGTATAGGCTTCACAAAAAAATATCAGTTTTCAGCTACCATTTCAATATATTTTATGCTATAAAACTCATCATAGTTAATGTGATGGTTAAGTCAATATTATTAAAATGAGTCTAAAAATCTAATATAATCATTATCAAAATGTTTTGCATTTATTTGCATGAAGGGTGATATTATTCTACCAAATTATTTATATGTGCTGTTTAATTTATAGGAATTAATTGTCTTTATAAAAATAACGACATGGACAGACATTTGGAACATGCTTTGAACAAGTACATTATTTAAATAAATTAGTTAAAATTTTGAATAAATGAAAGGCTATTCGTTTAATTTTTTTTCTAGGATGGGTTATGCATGAAGATTCTGGACCAGATGATAGGATCATTGAGAGAAACTGGAAAGAGGTAAATATGTGTTACAGAAGATAATTTACTGAAAAATGTATAAAGAAAGAAATAACATGGTCCTTGAGAAGTTGTGAACATAAGGAACCACATCCTTTGGATATATGTGGTGGAAAATTCAGAATCACTACAGTGAAGAAGTTTCAAAAACTGTTGCTGCAAATGTCATCCTTTGAAGTAAATAGCTAAACTTCAACAGAATCCGGTAATCTATATAAAATAAGTATCTGCTGGGCATTTTATTGCATGTGAACATAAGAGCAGATAATGGTTTAAAAGTTGTTGAAATGTTGAATATTTAAAATATTGAAAATAAGCAACTGTAAGAAAGAGAATCTCCTTTTTACCATATGGTTTTATTGGATTAGCCACCATTCATTTGGTATTGTTTAGTGAAGAAAATTACCCAGTACTTATAATAATTTTATTAGTTTACTAATTCATGTATTTGCATTTATTCTAAGATTTTCTTTATGTTTCTTTCTGTCTGCAATTTTGCATGTACAACAATCAAATGCTAGGTCTACATGAGTATCAGGACTCGGATATAGAAAACTGAAATATTCTGCCATCTAGCTGGTTAGGCTCTGTGAGGATTCAGTAAGCATAGAGTGACTCAAGGAAAATGCAAGGAAAATGTAAATAACATGTAAGAACTTGCACTTATACATAATAGAGATAGGAAGAAAGCTACAACAGCAGAGTTGAAGTGTGCTTTTCACTAGAGTCAGTATGATATTGTTCATTTTTTCCATAGACAAACCCTTATCATCGCTGATTTCCTTTAATTTCTCCATATTACATGGGTATGTGCACACGCATGCTCACAAACACCAAGCCAGTTGTTATAATGGTAGGAAATACTTGGACTCAAAACACCTTGGATCCTCAACGTGTATATAACAGGAGGGACCAAAGGGGATAATGAGGGCTCACACCATGGGGACTGCCCAACATGGACCTGTGATGAGCAGGACAGAACCTCTAGAGCTTGTAGCATCAGGGTTTTCATGCTGCTGGAAGCAAGCCAGCAATCTCTGGAACTTTGAATTACATTCTAAGCAGGAAGTTCTAGTGAAAATAGCCTTCCTCAGAAAGTAGAAATCCCATTCTCTCATTTCTGTTGCTGATCACTGTGTAACTGAGTAAATCACTCAACTGGACTTCTGTCCAATCTCATAGGATTTTGACTCCTATGTGTCATTGTATACTCCCCACATCCAACAAGTCACTCTATACTGTCAATTATGCCTATGTTTTATATTTGGTGAGGTCAAGGCCTCTATATTGCACATAAAGTGGCAGGAATGATTGGCAATTAAATTTAAAAGGAGAAAAGTAGATAAGAATGTCTTAATTCACATTCAAAATTGTTCTCAGAGCCAACAGAAAAAGCATTAATTGTCACCACAGAAACAATTCACAACACATACACAGGGCTCAGTTGGCAGTAGGTGGGACATGTCATTTTAAATAATTCAGAACATCACTTCATTCATTCATTCATTCAACATATAATTTATTTAGAGTCTTCTATGTGGCAGGCTTTGTTTATTCCTGGGAATACTTCATTGAATAGAAATAGGATTTCTGACCTCACAGTTTTTATGTTCAAGAGAAGGGAGACAGAAAATAAAAAATGAACGTAACAAATAGGTAAATTATTTAGTGTGTTCATGGGTAATAAATGTTATGGAAAAAAAGTACGAAGTAGAATCAGGCAAAGGGAATCCAGAGTGCCACGTTTTGCAGGAGGGGGTTAGACTGCCATATTAAATATTGAGGTTAGGCAGAGGTGACATTTGAGCAGAAATTTAAAGAAAGTTAAGGAATTAGTGATGAATATGTATGAAAGGAGAGTATTCCTACCAGAACACACAATTAGAGCAAATCTCTAAAGGTGAAAGTTTGTTCATCATGTTTAGGGAAAAGTAAGGCAACCTTATAGCTGAAGTGGAGTGAACAAAGGGAGAATTTTAGGACATGAGTTCAGAGAGATAACTGGCTTCAGGTACAGGGTGAGGACCATTTAATACTTTCAAAGAATTTTGGTTTTTAGTCTGCATGAAAATGGCAGCCATTGCAATGGTTTTGAGCAGAGAAATGGTATGATCCATCTTAAATGTTAAAAGCACCACTCTGGCTGCTATGTTGAGAATAGAATGTCAGAAGACTAGGGCGAAATCAATTAGAAGGGTATGGCCGGATGAATGTAAGGTGCAAAAGAAAAAAAGAGTCAAGGATTAATAATTACTTTTTTTTTGTTACCCTGAACAATTAGATGGATGGAATTTCCATCAATTGAGATGTGGGAAGTTGCAGGTGCATCCTAGTGTTTTGTTATTTTTTAGGGCATATGAATTTTGAGATGTCTGCTAGACATTTAAGTGGTTAGTTAAGTACACAGAGCTACAGGGTGGTATTTGGGATAGAAGCCTTTGATGGAGATAAACATTTGTGAGCTGTTGCCATATAGATTATATTTAAAACATATGATTGGATGAGATCACCAAAGACTTGAGTGGAGGTAGTGAAGAGAAGACCAAGAACAAGACTGTGGGTTCTTCCAACATCAAGAGGTTGGGGAGAAGAAGAGAACCCAAGAAGTAAGGTTGAGAAAGAGAAACCAGTGAGGAAGAATGAAAATCAAGGGAGTGGGTGGTATGACATGGAAGTGAGAAAACGCTATCAAGGAAGTAGATGTGCTGCTTAGAGTGGCCGTTGGATTTACCAATGTGGAGATCAGTGGGGAACAGGATGAGAGCAGTCCTGATTGGGTGATGAAGGCAAAAGCCTGACTTGAGTGGGTTTAAAAGAGAATGGGAAGAGAGAATTGTAAACTATAAGAATAGGTAACTCTCACGGAGTTATTTAAAAAAATAAAACTGAGTCATGAATAGATTAGTGACAGGGAAGGTGGAGCAAGAGAACTTCTTTAAGAATTTAGACATAACTATACCAGTACTTGGATTTCAATGACAAAGGAGAAAGAGAAAAAATGTTAATGGAAGAAGAAGAGGGAAGAATTGTTAGAGTTATATTTGAAAAATTCAAAGAATTCCTGAAATGATGTCCTTAAACAAACAAGAGGAAATGGGATCTCTGTAAAAGTGGAGGGATTGGCCTCAGATAGAGATAAGATTCAAGCCCATTGTTTGCTCTCCTACACATTCCTATTCCATATTACACCAGTGAGTATTATGACCTGGTTAAACACTCACTGAGGGAATATAATGTGTCTGTATATATTATGAAATATGATTTCTCTTATAATTGTAAAGATGGGATTGAGAAAATTTTGGAAAGTCAGAAAGAAGTAACCTGTTAACTATATTAGTTTCTTAATCTCTAGAACAGCCCTTGTGGACATTAAAACTGGCCCCATACCCTATAAATTGCTTACATCTTTATATAAATTTCTTATCTACAGACCACTGAATGCAAAAGAATCTTGGAAATAATTTATTGTTTATTTAATCCGTGGATTCTATTCCACTTTCAAGCCACCAGCTAATTGAGGTTGGACTGTCTAAAGGGCCTTGAATTAAGCTACTAACATCTACCAAAAAAAACATCTGTTTTAAGAATGAGAACATATTTTTGAATATAGTCCTCAAAATTTCATTGAATGAAGCGGTTCATTAGATATTATGTGGTGAAGAGACATTCCCCTGGTGTTTAATCTTTTTTCTCTTTCTTTAAATTTTTTGTTCTAATATTCAGGGCCTTTACTTTTTTTCTGCTATAATCCATTCATAAAAACATGGCCAACTTAATTTTCCTAAATTAGCATAAATTTGTTCATGTCACTATTTGTCTGTTTAAAGCCTTTAGTTGTTCATCATTTTCTCAATTCTGTAGCCTGGTTTTCAATTTCACTATTCTTTAGTCCAAGCTGCCATTTTCTTTTATTGCAATAACCTGAAAATTATTCCACTCTTGTGTACACTATATACCACTGCATGATCCATTTTTCATATTTACCATTATTATTGTAAGGCTGGTGGCGGGCCCCCTCCCTTCCCTAGATCAAAAAAGAAAAGACTCATGAGACCAGACTCACCAAGGACCTGCCAAGGACCACTGCCCTGCTGAAAACTACCACACCCAGATAAGAACGTTTTGGCTCCTGGATTCCACAAATACCGCCAGCTCCTCCTATTTCTCAATGACCACCAAAGGTCTCCCCAGCTCTTCCTAGCCAAAAGTCCCTAGGCCGGCCCAAACAGTATAAAAGGCCTCATCCCCTTCAAACGAGGGTGACTTCTGGGGCCTCCCTCTCTTGGGGCCCCAGAACCTTGTCCAGGAGTGCTAAATATAGCCACGTTTGGCCCCACTCTTTTCTCTCTCTTTCTCTCTGTCTTTTCTTTTTGCCACTGTGGAAAAACCTTACAATTATCAGTTACCTATAGCTATATTTATGCTACCTAACATATAACCACAAATCCTAGTGGCTTGAAACATTAAATATTTATTTAGTTCCCAAATCTAGGGATTAATTGAGTGGTCCTTTTGGGCTTACCTGAGGAGTTCTGCTGATGTGAAGAGGGTTTAGTAGGATTTATTTACTAGTTACAGAGCAAGTAAGCTGCTTGTTGATCTTGGCTGGGCTCTCACAGGTGTCTGGCTGGTGGCCGGGTAAACTGAATGGGCCTCAGTAGAGATAACAGCTCTGTTCCATGTTTTCTCATTCAGCAGGCTAGCCTGAGCAAGTTCTCATAGAGAGTAAAAGAGCATATAATAGCAGCATGCAAGTGCTTTTTCAAGTCTCTGCCTTTGTCCAGTTTGTTACTGTCCTGTTGGACCAAACAAGTCACATGGCAAGTTCAGAGTCATTATGATAAGGCATGAGCAGCAGGGCATGCATTTAGGGAGGTATGATAAATTGGGGCCATTAATGCAATCAATCTACTTAAAAGACCTAAATCCTTAATGTGTACTAATATGGTCTCTGGCTCAACGCCCCATATCACGCAGTTCCCTCCCACTAACTGTTGAGACATCACTTTCTTTGCCCCATTCATTTAGCCCAGTTAATTTCTATTTATCCTTTATCTCTGCTCAAATATTAATTTGCATAGGAAAACTTCTCCGACCTCCCAGGCTAGGTCAGAATCCTTTGTCATAACTCCTCATAGAACCATGTTCTTGTCACAGAGCACTTGACTTGAGTTGAATTATTAGTGTAATTATTAAATATAATTATTAATTCATATCCCTATTACACTAATACCTCTCTAAAAACAAGAATTTTGATATCACTTGTATAGCACCTTGTATCCAGTATTGTGCGTGGCACATAATATATGTTCAATAAATATTTGTTGAATGATGTTATTCTGATTTAATTTTTCTGATTATTTATTTTTTTCTCTTTCACTATCCTTTCCTCAAGAAATCTTACTCATTCTGTAAGGTTTATTAAATTTTTTTAATGGAGAAATCATCATCTATTATTCCATGTACCTAATACGATGACTATTTTTTTTTCCTTTTCTCTTAGACTTTCAGTTAGACTTTGTTTCTAAGTCTCTGGTCTCTTAGCAATGATTCCTTTATTAAATAGCACAATTAAAGGGGAAAGTGAATAGGAAATTAGTTGTTATTCCTCAGGCCACACCCTCCCTATTTTATTGTGGTTTTGGAAAAGGGAGCAATAATGTACAGATTGGTTTTGTGAATTAGGGATATGCTACTATGTATTTTCCAAAGGGGTGTCTGCTGTAGTCAAGGGAACATTAGCTTTGGAATCAGGAGGCGTGGTGTAAATGAGCTGTGAGTCCCTGCGTGGGTCACTTTACCTCTTTAGGCTTCAGTCTGCCTCATAACATTTAAAAAGGACGTAAAATTATTAAATGAGGTCTAATACCCTCTCTAGCTTTAAGAAAAATCTCCAAGTAGTGTTTCAGTATGCACAAATCACATTTCCTCTGTGTTCTTCCTTAAATGGTTGCATACTTCTCTGATTAAAATTACTTCACTATGTTACTTAAATGCATGGCTTCTATATTAGATCGTGATTTCTTTTTAGCATAAAAGCCATGTCTTCTTCCTGGTTTTGACACAATTAAGGGCTGAAAATTTTTTTATTACCTCAGTGAAGACTTCCAATCAATTCTCATTTGTTCTTGTACATTTCAGGGCACATATTTTCAGAGAACTCCTTTGTGCAAAGACTATTGCCTTAGGTATAAGCTAGACACATTGGAGACTCCAACTGGGAGCTGTTAGCTCTCATTCATTAGTCCTTCCTTGAACATGATAAAGTTATACTGAATAGGTGTCTTGACATACTAATTTGAGAAATGAATGCAAATCTAAAATGCAAAAATATAGAGAGCATTTTGAATTTACAAACTTGCCTTTTGAAATCACACACCTTGGAGAGGATGTCCTTAAAATCGGATTTCATAATATTTAACATACACTAAAGTGACAGGGAAAATGTTAATTTCAGATTGTGAGAGTTCCAATTATTGAAGCCATTCACCAATAACTCTACTGAAGTAATGTCAAAGAATCCCAAGGGTGTGCCAGTGAAAAAAGAGTTTATTATGGAAAAACTAATGGGCCGTTTTCTGTAGCTGCTCCTGCTGTTGCCACTATGATGGGTAACATACACCGAGTGAAATAGCCTTCTCATATGTTTAACCACACATTTTCACCCCAGGGAAATAGAATGGGCTTCATCTCTGTTAAATACGTTCAGTTGCTTTGGGATATTCTCTCTCCTTTTCTGTTTTTTCTATCACTGTTTTTATTTTTAATAAAATATTTTATAGCATTCATGCAAAACACAATTCATGGGTGTCTTTTCTTCATAAATAACTTATGTTAGGAATCTAGTTAAATGGCTCTCCTGTGACCTCCATCTTGTTATGATCCATAGGTCCTTACAACTTTGCCTTGAGGGTGTTAGGCTAATGAATACAATGCTTACCCTGGTAAGATAGCCAGTTCTAGTGGTGCAAGCTGAGTGTGCACTATTTTTTAACTTGTCTCCTAAAAAGGTGTTTGATGATGGTCAATTTTTGCTGTATGCATGGGAAGTTATGTTGGTTTGGAAAAGTTTAAACTTTTACATGTGTTCTTTATTAGCCATACTTTTATGTTAAGAAAATAATTTATTCGGGAAAACATCTTAGCTTTGATTATTCCAGGATGCTAAAGAGTTAAGAAATCTGAATCTCCTAGACCCTGAAAATAAAATCACAATGAGTGTTATTTTTCTAAACATATTGCACAATTCTTTGCAGATGTGTATGTGTGTGTGTGTGGGGGGGGATATATCACAATGGAAAGCACTGCCATTTGTAATCTACAGAGAACAAATTGGAACATCAGGTTTCTGCTGAAGTTATTTCTGTTCCATTCTTTGCCTGCTTCATGGACTGTTCCAGACCTTTAAAGAACAATCAATGAGTCTACTTTAACATATTATGGAGCTTGGATCCCTCTTTGTAAATAGGAAAATTACTTTTTAAAGATTTTTTTTTTGAGTAAAAGGAAGAATTCACCATTTCCTCTTTCAATTTGCTTCATCTTTATAACTATAATTCTAGTCCTTGCTCATGCAGGGTTAGCAGCTAATTAAACTAATACAACACATAAAACCTATAAAACTTATTGCTGATTAATTTTTAACCCAGTCTCTAGTGGAGAACTTTGACAATTGTCCCAAATGGATTAGAACTCAAATGTTTGTTCTAGAATATCATTCAAAATCAAGACTTATGGGTGTGTTATTTGTAACTCATTATGCTTAAAAATTTTAATTTGTGAAAATTATTCCACTCTCAAGTTCAGCCAATACAGGATGCAGGAGTCATTTGGCTTTGTAGTGTTGATTGCATATTTTTTTCTGTAGTTCTTTCATGGTTGCTTCTGGGTTCAATTCCACAAAGTTTTTACTTATGGTGTATTTCCTTGGCTTAATTCCCCTTTCTGTCTCCAAGGAGCATAGTGTTTGACAGAACTGCAGAGGAGAGAAAGGCTTACTACCAGATTTTACATTTGAACTAAAGATTAAAGTCAAGTTCAAATTGAAAATTCCTTAATCAAAGTTGTCAGCTTACATATGGTCACTAAGTTGAATATAGTCAAGTGTATCTGTATGAAAGGTTGTAAATAGCAAATTTAGAGTTCGGTTACATATATACCTGGAAAACACTTTGGATCACAGATGATTCTCATTTCTTCCATGAAAGTGAAAATAGTATAAATAATAATAATAAGAAGAAGAATAAGAACTACCTGCCATTTATTGCATGTGAATTATGCCATTTTGTGAAGTGTTTTAATTCAAGGTTGGATTTGACATTGTATGGTTATTTACATTTCATGATAGTTCCAAGATATGTTATTCCAGGTCATATAGCCTTTAAGTTGTTTAATGTGAAAACTGATGTCAGACCTATTTCCCTTTCCTTTCAAGGCTTGTATTCCTAAGCATTCTGTAATTCTACTCATTGAAATCATGATAATGCTTTTATCTAATGATAGATGGCTTTGGAACTCAAGGAGTTTCCAAACTCCTAAGTTTGTGTGAATCTGTGATGAATCCCCTCTAAGGGCTTTTCTGAATGTAGTCTTTGCCAGGATTAAAGGATTAAACTAAGTTGGCTGCACAATATGACAAGTATATTTGGGCCCATACACTGTTGTTAGAGTTCTCAGTATTGAAATAACTTACTCTCCAGGATTCTCCCTGAATAAAACACAATAGGTTATGATTTAGAATTTGTCTTTCGTAACCTCCATTTTCTTTGTGTGTGTGTTTATTTATTTTTGTTTTGTTTTGTTTTTCTTGTTTCTGTTTTGTAGAGATGGGGTCTCACTGTGCTCAGGCTGGTGTTGAACCCCTAATCTCCAGCTATCGTCCCACCTTAGCCTCCCAGAGAACTAGGATTATAGGCATGAGCCACCGCGCCTGGCCCATACCCTCCATTTTCTGAACCCCTGATAGATTCATGCCCTAAGTGATCAGACAGTTTGGTCTTCTGGGAGAACCACATGCCTCTCTAATGGTACCCTCCTGGTATCCCAGGCCAATGTAAAGAAGGCAGGGCTCAATCTAGAATCATCATGATGGTAAATTATGCAACATCTCAATCCTGACACAAAGTTTATGAAGATAAATCCTTTCTTTACATTCCAATAACTTTTTCAAAGCCTCCATATTCAGTTTTCTCTACCCACCTAAACAAGCCACATCTAATAAAGAGCAGCTGAGTCCTTTTCAGGGTACAGCAAACAGTAAACCTTCAAATGTATTGCCACTTATTCCTGAATAGCAATCCTCGGCCTTAAAATCCTGCAGTGAGCTCTAGCCCAGTCAGAGTTTTAAGAATTATCTTGAAGGAAAAGTATATGCATGCAATCCAGGGAGTATGCAAGAGGATGTGCTGAAAAATGGAAACAAAATTTTAGGACCTCCTGTTATATTTATTTTACTTCAATCTTTAAACCTTTTATTTTGGAGTATTTTTATAAAATAAATGATATGAAAGTATAGTGGTACATTTATATTATATTAAAATATGTATCTAAATCTTGGCCTCAAAATGTTTGGAGACACTATAATTAGGCTGAAAGAATTCTAGTCAGAAAGTATGTGGCCACTTATTATGATACTACAAATCCTTAAGTATTGATGTATAAATTACTCAAAACTACATAAATACTATATTGTAAAGATGAGGTTAATACTCCTAATATTATACACTAATTTTCGATCAGGAAGTAAAAACAAAACCTCTAAAGGTAAGGCCTCAGGGCTTTCTTTTGAGACAAGGAAAAATGTAGAATGAGATTTTCTATCTATTGTATATGCCTTTAATTATGGGAAAAAATGTAAGAGAATGGAACAGACGTACTTGTTATACCTTAGACAATATTTCCCAGCAAGTGCTCCTGAGTGTGATTAGGTATTCTAGGGAAGTGGGGGGTTTGTTAAACAGATTTCTTTAATAGAAGACTTCTTAGGGCTCTTAATGGGAGCTCCTAATATGCATTGTGAATCTCTAAGAGGCAGAAAATATTGTGCAGCCAAACTTCTTTGACCATGGTATCATGCTTTTAAGAAGCACTTCCTGGGATTAACTTGCCTTTGAATGTTCTTGGAAAATGTTGCCAAAAATAAATTGAAGTTTTCTGCCCAGAACCCAAACGTCTACCTCTTAAATTAGTTTCCCTCCCAGTTCAAGCTCATTCCACTTTAATTTAGGCCTTCCCAACAGTCAGAATATTCTTTTTCTTTTCCCTTCTGCCTCATTCCTCTTACATTCAATAAATATGTATTGAGCTCTTTCCATTTACCCAGTACTGTGCTTGGTATAATGGAAAAATTGTAAACCTACATAATCTTTGTTCTAATTGAATTCAATACAATTAGAGAGATAGATGTTACACACATAATTATTTACAATTGTTATAAATGAGAAAGTAAAAATTAGTTTTAGAGGGACACTGTGCTTAGTTTTCTGAGTTAGGGAAACATCTGTGAGGTGATATTTCTGCTGAGATATGAAGGATGAGCTGGAAATGGACATTTGAAAAGCAAGGGAGTTCCTGGAAAAAGGAAACGAATGTGCAAGTGCTCTGGGTTTGGGAGATTTTGGTCATCATCACCATTACATAGGGGGCCAGCGTGGCTGGAACAGAGGGAGTGAGGTAGAAAGTAACATGGGTGAGGGGGTAGAGTCAGTTGGAATCTGATTACAAAGGGCCTTAAAGGCTATATTAAGTCTTTGGCTTTTTAATCAAAAGCAACTAAAAATGATGAAAAGATTTTAAGTAGGGAGTGACAAGATCAAAGTTTTCTTTGAATTGATTGCTCTGCATGTTGTATAAATGACAAATGCGAAAGAGACAAAAAAGAGGCATTTTCATATCCCTCTAGATAAACCCCACAAGTACAGGAATATTTTCCCCTCACTGAAGTACCTCAAACATCTGTAACAGTACATGGTAAAAGCCCCATGAATATTGGGTAAATAAAAGAATTAAGGTATACATCCAGTTAAGATCCTATTGCAGCAATTCAGGCAAGAAGTGTTGGTACATTGGACTTGAAGGCGACAGTGTAGAGTCCTAGACATACGATAGAGATGCTCAGTTGGAGAAGCAGCAGAGCTTTGTGTGAGTAGATGGTGAAGAGCCATTGGTTGGAAGAAATCTATTAAGGTTATTCTCAATATAAGTTTTGTGATTAGCCATTGGCTTGATCTGCCATTACTTTCTGAAATCTGTGCATTTTAGTGTGAGACAACCTTGGACGGAATATCAGATATTAGCTAGAAATTGATCAATATACATATTTTCGAGGTGTGAGGAGTCACTAGCAAGTTCCACACATCATAGGCAGCGGAGTACTTTGCCTATGAACTTGAATAGCAGTGTTTAGTCACTTTGCAATTCCCAATTCATTAAAAATATGTAGTCACTTCATAATTCCTAGTTCATTTGAACTTTCAATATGTCAAAACTAAAACAATCATAGAACCTAAGTTTTAAGTATTTATTTTATTATTTTAAATCTATATAGTTTGAAGACCCTTTCAACTATTGTTCCTAATATGTATATATATATATTTTGTTTATATTTTAGTTTATATTTTCTGTATATAAAAATATATAAAATTTTAAATGGTATTTCAAATAAAAATGAGGAAAGTACCTGTTTTAGGTTAAATCGTGACCACCACTCCCCCAATTGATATGTTGGGGGTAGGAGTAGGAGTAGAAGTCTTAACTCCTACTACCTACAAATGTAAGGATCTTCACAGAAGTCATCAAGTTAAAATGAAATCATTAGAGTGGACCCTAATCCAATATGACTGGTGTCCTTGTAAAAAGGGGAAATTTGGGGACAGACACATATACAGGGAGAATGACATATGAATATGAAGATGGCCACCTAGAAACTAGAGATGCCTAGAACAGATCCTTCCCTCACACCACTGAGAAAGAACCAGTCCTACCAACACCTTAATTTTGGACTTGTAGCCTCCAGAACTGAGAGTCATTACATTTCCAACAGTTTTCAGTACTTTGTTTTGCAATGCCTATAATAGCAGGAACTTCGTTAAGATTCTAACTCTTAACTGTTATTTATATTCTTTATTCTGGTTGAATCTGTCAAATTTAGCAAGACGTAGTTGCTTCTGAGTACAGTGAACAGCTCTGTTGTTTACAAAGATATACTCAATTATATCTTAAGTATCTTAAGTTGGAAAAATGTGGAGATCAGGAATAGCAATCAGAGTTTTAGTCAAGGCCTGTGTCTGACTCTGTTTTATGTTGGAAATATAAAAAAGCAGAATGAATATTATTTTATTTTAAGAAGCCAGTTGTTCTGTGGTTGTTCCAAATAAATATTATTTGACAAGATCATCTGAGCATTAGTTTGAGATGATGCAAATGTCATATGAATTCTCAGTATTTTGCTTTTCTCAAGCAGGTTTTCTTCACTTTAGTTATGAATACCTGCTTAATTTTCTTTAGAAAGAAGCCATTCACTTTACTATGACTGAGCCATCAATTTTAAATGTACAATCTGCTCTCTATATATGTGTGTTCCACATTCACAGATTCAACCAACAGATGATCAAAAATATCTGGGAAAAAAACAATAAAAAAATAACAATACATGAATAAAAAATACAAATAATACAATATAACAATTATTTATATAACATTCACATTGTATTAGATGTTATAAGTAATCTAGAAATGATTTAAAGCATATGGAAGGATGTGCATAAGTTATATGCAAATACTATTCCATTTTCTATTAGGGATTTGAGCATCCATGAATTTTGGTATCCTTATGGATACAGGAACGAATCCCCCTCAGATAGTGAGGGATGACCATATATTACAATTAATGGCTGAAATAACATAAATAAACATTTAAATTTATTTCTTTAAATTCTTTTTTTCAAATTGAAGGCTATGAAAATTAAATAATATTAGTACACAAAGATTTAACGGTATCTTGAATTTAATGTTATTAAATTCTCCAAAGTCTAACACCGTGCAAATTATATTTTTACTTATCTTCAATAATTTTTCTAAATCAGTAGGTTCAATATTTTGCATAATTTTTCAGATTTTTGTGCTTTAATTTTTAAAACCATTGTCAGCACAGACAGCTAGTCCACAAGTTAACAATTCTTCAGTTTCTGAAATACTAACATATTGATCTCTTTTCATCATTTTCAGGAGTTAGAACTCAAGATAAATTCTGTTATGTCAACATAAATTTATAGATTGCTCAGAATAATAGTACATATGATGGAAATTGCAAACAAAATGGCAGATATAACTCTTATTCTAATCCACAGCATCATCTCCTAATACCTCCTCCAAACCTAAACAAGTGTTATAAACTCTGCCCCTCACACAGACACACCAAAGTTCTTGCCATTCCTTTAAATATGTTACAAATATTTACTGCCTGGAATAGCGTTTCTCTTTCTCTCATGCCTCAAATGACTTTCAGCTCATCTTTCAAGACCCATCTCAAATGCTGCCTCCCCTGTGAAGCCTTTTCTAACATCATCCCTTCCCCATTCTTCTCTGGGCTCTCTTGGACTTGTAGCATTAAACTTATTTCAATTTTTTACTTATATTCCTACTTCTCAGATTAAATCATGATGTCCTCAAAGGTCAAGTGCCTTTCTATCTATAGCATCTAGCATTGTAATGGCATATGGTAAGGAATTAAGAAATAGTTGATGCACGATGTATAGAATTTCATGATAAAGTGGAAGGCAAGTGTACTTAAGGCACTAGGAAAACTTCTATTTTTAGTTTTTCTTAACATATTGATATATAAGTTGCATTTCAACTTATATTTTAAGTGAAAAATGATGTTGCTCTGTGTAGTAATAAGATAATTACTAAATGGAGCTGGTTTACAGTACATGATAAATTTAGTATTAACTTCTTAAATCAGACATGTCAGAAGGTTGAGAGAAAATATTCTGGAATACTTGGAAACACAAAGGTGGCTCTTGAGCTAGAGGGCCACACATGGGGCAGGCATAGTTTTAGAGATAACTGAAAAACAGAGACTAGGTATGGACTCTAGAAGAAAGAATATGAAGGAAAATGGACATCTCATTAGAACCTGGGCTTTGTAGCATGATAGGAACAGTGAAATCACTGGATCAGGAAACGGGGACCCAAAGAGTAATTTGGGGAGTTGGAAGGAGAATTAGGATGGTGTGGTACAGAGGACCTTGCATAGAGCACATTTAAAGAGGTCCACACTATCAAATGCCTCCGAGAGATCTGAGAAATAATCAGAAGGGCATCATTGCTAATTTTATAGAGAAAGATTTCAGCAATTTGATTGGTATAAAGGATGTGGAATTCAGATAACAAAGGAAGTTGTTGAGCAGGAATTGCAATTTTTGTGTTTCAGTCATGTCTGCAACTTCAAAAATGGGGGGAAAACACATTGCTAATATGAATATCTTATCTGTAGGGTTTGTTTTCTTTTTTCTTTTTGGTATGATGCTACTGCATTCTAAAGGCTGAGCTTGCAACTTCAAGTTCAGTTATGGAAAAAATAAAACATA
Source organism: Cheirogaleus medius (assembly GCA_008086735.1). Taxonomy (NCBI): domain Eukaryota; kingdom Metazoa; phylum Chordata; class Mammalia; order Primates; family Cheirogaleidae; genus Cheirogaleus; species Cheirogaleus medius. The sequence continues at coordinate 62,074,100 of VBSM01000529.1, forward strand.
TCTGGAGTTTGGGAACTCCCAAAATGAGATTTTTATTTCCTCATCAGTCATGTCTGAAGACTTCAGAGTTAAGAATTCCCTTCATAAACCTTGCTTTTCTTGTGGGTAGTCCTACCCATGGACACATTTTCCTATCTATAATCTCTAAAAGGGCCAGACTTTGTGGGTGAGTTCTGCAGAAGTATTAAGAACAGCATTTCCCAAAATGTGTTCCATGGAACATTACTGCCATAGTCTGTTGATAGGTGTTATGTGGGGAAAAAAGTCACCCTAGTCAAATGTGTTTTTAAAATCCAAGTTAAAACAAACTCAAACACTTCTTTTACTGCAGGACTCTACAAAATCTCGATTAATGTATACTGTGAATAACAAACAAGTCATTAGAGAAGTAGTTGTTTCCCAAACATTTTTGACCAAGTTACCATTTTGCCTTAACACTTACTTCCGAACATGCTGACCTGGATATATTTTTGTCTAATATTTTCCAGCTCCTTTTCCCCCAAACTAAATGTTTCATTGCACTTATGTATTTTATAATGTAGAATGGAAAAATCACTTAATAATAAGAATATATACATAAATGCACTGCAAGTTTTCCTTCCTTCTGCCCTTTTTCCTTCTTTCCTTCCTTCCTTTTTCCTTCCATGTTCCCTCTGGTTAGGAGATTGTTTCAAAGGGCTTTTTAGTCTTTGTTCAAAATAAAGAACTTGTAGCAGCGAATCGTATTTCAATTAATAACTATACACCGAAAAAAATTACAACTCTCTGGAAACTTAACTAACAGAATCCGTGGTACTGGGATATCTAAATTTCCTCATTTCCAGTTTGCAAACTCTAGTATTTTAGGGCTCTAAATTTCTTTGAAAACATGTGAGAGTTTGAGGTGCTGGCATGCATAAAATTCTTAAGTAAAACAGGGATATTGAATATGCTTTTAACTTTAGACACTAAGCATTGCTGTGACTGTCTAACAGCTATTTGTTCAGATACCGACTGCAGTGGATTCACGAGTAGGGCATATGCTCTTCTCAAAGACATGTAGGATGACTGCGTTACATCACCACCACCCACATTCATTTATGATCTGGAAAAAGGCAGGCTCTTCCAAATGTTTCCAATTTTTATTCTGCTTTAGTCTCATACAGATGCTTCTCAGGAATGTTCTTATCTCATCCACCATGATTTTTCTGTACCTCTGCTTTGCTCCTCTGCCCTTTACTGAGGTTGTACAATCAGCACATCTCACTTCAGCACATCTCACTTCTGGGTACATGTTCCCCACATTGTACCCTTCATCCTTTCTCCTGTTTTTGTGGCACTGCCCAGAGGCTGTCGCCCTGTTTCATATCAAACTCACTTATGTTTTCCCTGTTTCTGATTTACAACTTTTACCTACCTTGCAGTGCTTTTTCCGGACATGTTTGGCCTCCCTATGTTTGTTAAAGAAACACTGACGTTATCTATTTGAACGGTTCAGTTTGGTTTTCATAAAGCTATTCCTTTTGTGAAACCTACCTTTTCAAATTCCAAGGTAAATTGGCCGCATGGCCCTCTGCATTCCTGTGGTTTGAAATGCTAGTGCAGCAGGACACATAGTAACCGAAATGCTTGGGCAGAGCTATGACTGTCCTGTACTGTGAGGGAGCTTCAACCACAGCTCATGTGACAAGAAGCCCTTACACTAAGTAAGCTTACAGTTCCTGTGATAAGAAATCCTTACACTAAGTAAGCCCTGTGCCCTTTCCAGGCCCCTATCACCTTCCCAAGAAACAAAAAGAAAGAACACCCCCTTCTATAAATGGGTAAGTTCTTCAGATGGAGTTATTTAGACTAAAGTCACAGGATGCCTGAAAATGCCTCTTTCCACTGGCATGATATACTCTTAGTGATTGAGATATAAAAGAGTCAGCTTTAAGTGTTTCATTAAAATCACTGAAAATACTATGCATAACAATTTACGAAGAACTCATGAAGCTGTTTGTTTAATAAATGAAGTTCATCTATAGTAAACGGCTTGGTGCAACCAAAGTGGCTCTAATCAAATTGGGGACAGATGAGTTCTGTAGATGTAGCTTATTTCATTAATTTACTACTGTTTAGGGTTCATAGTCAATGGCCAATTGATATTATTTGTGACAACACTAAACAAAATAAGTAAAGGAAAATAAGTTGGGTGATGTATTGCAGAGATAAATCACACCCCGGCAAGTTAGGGAGATGAAACCCTCGAGCAGAAGCACTTAGCACACTTCATTTGATTCCCATTCGTCAGCCTCAGTGCCGATGGCTCAAGAAGAATGCAAAGGTAAATGAACACCAAAATATGATTTACAGCACTGGAAAACAGTCCTACCCAAATAAATCAAGGTTCCACTTCATTTCAGGCATTGGTTTATTCATAATACAGGGCTTTTACAATCAAGCCCTGCCATTATAAACAAACTCCAGCAAAACACACACCTGCGCGGAGAGATAGGCATGATACTGTGTCTGCATAGAAAACTAAAGAGGTTTAAAAATAACTGCAGCTATTGGGCGATTGAAGAAGGAAATGGGCAGCACATTTTAAAAGACCTTGCCAAGTTGAGTAATAATGTTGTTGCAGTCTGCTTACATTATTAGGTATTATTAGACAGCAGAAGCCACATCTACTTTCAGAATATATAGATTTAAAATGTTTAACCAGACTTTTTATACGTAGCTTTGTTATAACTCCTGTGTAGACGACTGTGAAGTTCCATTCCAAGATTTTAAGAATTGAGCTAGGGTGAAGATAAATGAAGAAAGAGAGACGTAAGTGAGAAATAGGAGTATCTCTTAACTGGGGTCTCCTAGAAAATGATTTAATGGAATTTTCATTTTAGGCTCAGTAGATTATAACTGCCACCTTGCTACTGGAGAACTTTTCATCTGATATAAACTAAAGGATGAAACTGAAGAGTTTCTGTCATTGACATTATTTATAGCTAAATATAAGTGGTTGCATGTTGCAAACTTAATTCTATGTTGATTTGTTTTTATTAACAATAAACCTAAAAGAATAAAAAGAAACAGTCAATCGAAAACAAACAAAAGGAAAAGCTAGAAATTACAGGATATTTGAACTGGAACGAACTTTCTTATAGATCAGTTAGAAGTCTAGTTACCAAATTTTACAAAAAAGAAATCTTAGGAGGTTAAAAAAAATTTGTCAAGATCACACTGTGGATTGACAGTAGAGCCAAGGCTCCAGGCTCCACGTTCAGTGGATTCTGCTATTCCACCCAGCTCAAGGACTTCAAATTCTTAAAAAAGTTTAAGCATATGTGTTGAAAATTTTATGTCCTGCAAGTTTTTTATTATATGCAAAAACCAGATACATATTCCACCTTTTTACCTACCCTGTGTGTATGCGTGGATGTGTACACACGTGTGTGTATATCATGGATTTTTTTATTTTAGGTTTTCTGCTTTTCCTATAGACTTATAGCAATGCTTTATTTGCCTTTGTTATATTCAAACAATTTTTCCAAGAAGCATTTAATGTGGTTTCCAACATGGAAGTAGCTTCCCTGAGATTATTTTAAGCATTGTTGCACTTAAATGGCTTTGTTCCTTCTTATTTGTTCCTAGGAAAGACACACTGGACTGATTGGTTGTCTACTTAATGCCAGGTCTCCAAAGGTTGTGCATGGACTGTGTTTTCTCTAACAAGCTACAAAGCAAATGCCTTGAGAAGCATTGAAAGCTAAGTGCGAAGTCCTTTATATATAATATCTTTCCTGGGAGATAGTGTAACTTTTTCTCCAGTATTTGTACTGCAGATACTGCTTACATTATTGAAAGTTAATATTTTATCCCTAGTTGCAGAGGTATTACAAATTACAAAACCTATACAACCAAGCTGCCTGAAGTTAAGATTATACATTGCTGAGGTTTAAATAGGTGTTTGCCTAAGAGCGGCATTCTCCACAGAAAACGAGTTTTCAGAAGGAAAGCAGAAACAGTTGGGTTTTCATTCTATTACCATTGAAATTGCACTTCTTTTTGTTAATGATTGAATAAATCAGAATTTCAGTGGTGTGTTCTCAGCATTTTCTACTATTTATTCCATCTGTTATGGGAAAGCACCAGCATCTTGAGAAATAACCCACTTCGTAGTCAAAAAGTATAGTCTGCAAATTTAAGCTGTTTATTGTGGGATAAAAATAACCATAAAACAAACAAGCTCTTCTTGAATATTTGTGCCCCTGGTTGGAGAGCTCTTCCTTACCTTTGAAGGGTTTTGGCTATAAAACACCCTGAAAAACCATTTCTCACGGTCCCAGCTAATATGTAGGAAGCTGTTTCTCTCACTTTAATGAACTTGACTACAGGTTTACCTGGGGATTAAATAAACTAGCTCACTTCCAAAACCCTTTCCAGGGAGAGAAGGTCTCTCCTGCTTTTTGTTGCTTTCAGTACCCGGTGGGTGTGGATAGGGGAGGATGGGATGAGGGTAGGGGAGGAGGGTTACTTGGCAGAACAGAACACAGAACTAAAACCCCAGAGAACATGGAGGCTTCCTGCAGCACTGCTGGGAAATAAGATTCTAGCCCACCCTTCCCAGTTCGTGTTTTCCCTACCTGTTACAAGTCGTTTATTTTTATAACATCTTTAATGAAAGTGACCTATAGAAAGGGTTTTTATCTGGGTTGTGGTGAACTAAGGAAAGAAAAAGGACTTGGAATTGTAGCGGTTTAGGTATCCATCAGAGAAATAAGAGAAATGAGTTTTCATAAAGAAAGATGAGTTATTAAAAACAAAAATGGCACAGTTCACAATTGCAAAGTTGTGGAAACAACCCAGGTGCCCATCAAT
>VBSM01000529.1:62079038-62123089 GCA_008086735.1 Cheirogaleus medius
TACGTAACCGTAATATTTGTACCCCCATAATATGCTGAAATAAAAAAAACCAAACAAAAATGATTCTAAGTAAAATAATACAATGCATGCAAGAGAGGAAGAAATTCTAGATGAGCACTCTCTCCAACTTTGAGTCACCAAATATGCCTTCAACCCTGAGCCACTTGCAAGCTTCACTTCTATCTTTGTCCTTTCAGCATTCAAATGCCACCACGAATTGCTATATGTATCTGTACCTCAAAGTTTACATTTTATAACTTAATATATTCTCTTGACCTATGTTAAATATTCTCCCCCAAATTATAATCATTAGACATGTTAGTATTTCAAATGACAGAGAGGCTGGCATAACAAATTCTTTTTTTTCTTATATTAATATTTATCTCATACCAAAGCTTGAGGGGGATTTCTAAGTTTTCCTTCCAAACATGCTTGTAGGTTATTTCCTTGTTTGGCAAGGGAATGGAATTTACCATCACTTGGGAAAATTCTGAAGTCAAGCTGTGAAATTGAGCAAAATTTTCATCAGCAAAAATTGAGTTTGAAAAACATGTGTTTCCCCTTTGGTAACAGTAGGATGTGAGGTAGATAGGAAGCAGGATCGAGAGTTTAAGCCTTCATTACTCTTTCCTGTGTAACTGTTTGGCAGCAAGGAAGAGAAAGGAGAGAATGCCAGCTGCAATGCCCAAAGCAAAATCTTTATGAGAATGAGTGATCGAACTCAGAGAAGCAAACCAGGTGTCCATTCCTTGATCTTAACACACAACATTTGTATACACAAAAGAAAAGGAGAAATAAGCCAAGAAGGACGGATCACTGGGGAACATGGAGAAAGAAAGTGAAGAGTAAGGACTCTTCTTCGCTGAAGTGAGTTCATAGAGGAATGCTGAACAATAAGTCCAGCATCATATTTTCATAAAGGAAATAGTATAATTGGCTATTTCCTAAAGTCACCGAAGCCCAGCCCAAAGGATACATTCTTGGGGATAACAATAGCTTAAGTTTTTGTAGCATTTATATCATCATGTTTGATCTTATCTGATCCGCACAACAAGTATGTAAGATAGATTACAATTATTCTAAAAGAATCTAATGCTAGAGAGGTTAAATCATTTTCCCATGGGCCAGAATTAGGTTGGCATTCTGTTGCTATAATTTCTTTACACCACTGAACCAAGCAAATTTACACTAAAAAGTGACTTTTTACAGCCCCATCATTCTCAGAATAAATAAGAAAGTTATCTAGCTTGCAATGAATCAAACATCTTTTATAAGAATCTATATTATTACGTAAAGTAATATAGAAAATTAGAGTTTGTGCTCTTTCTACCATTCACATCCTTAGGGTCAGTTCAGTGTTTGTTATATCAATATACAGTAACTTCCATGTCCCACTGCTCAAACATATCATTCATGACTATCTTTTTACCCCTGGATGCTGACATTACACTATAGATCTTACTCTTGTATGTGAGAGAAAATCAACAATTTCACCATCATTACCATGAAAAAGCATTTAGCAAGGCCCCAATCTGTGCACCTGTTGTCGTTTTGCAAAATGGGTTACTAGACATGGTTCCTGTCCTCTGGGATCTTCAAGACAAAGGAAAGGACATACAGACAACTAAACAAGCAATGAGACTTGTACATAGGCACATATGTGCTAACTCTTATTTGCATATGGAAATGTTGACTTTGTAGATTCAAGTTAATGATGTTCTGCTTTTGTCAATCCATTATGAATTGTCAGCTATTAAAATCCGGCCCCAAGTGGTATCTCAGCACAGTGACTTGCCTGATCCTGCTGTTCTGTTGTGTAGGTTAAGATCTCAATGCTCCTATCAAGCTTCAGGGAATTCTTAGCTTGTTAAAGACTATGCATTCAGGGTCAGTGATGTTTCAAGAAACATCTTAGCCAAACATCAACTTTTTTCTTAAATTTTTAAAAAGTTAGTTGAACAATTAGGAAAACAAATCATCTGCTGGCCTCTGCTCATACTGTAGAGTTTAAAGAAACTTTGTGAATTGAAAATGAAGCTTAAAACAATTTCTATTTTGAACTCTGATAGACTTGAGATAAAATACACCTTCCCTAATTTTGAGATTTCAATATTATGAAGAACCTTATTCCTATTTTAGGAATCCTCAAATTGTATTAAAAATGTATAATGCTTCATGGCATCATTTGATGCATAAATATAGATTGAAGTAAGAAAATAGGAAAATTGTCAGTCTTTACCTTGTGCAGTAGCTAAAAGATTTTTATGGTACCTATGCAAGACAATGGATTAGGTACTATGCATAATCTCATTTAGTATTCACAATTGTTGCATAATTATTTTACCACACTCCTTCCCCCTTGTACTGATGAGAAAACTTTAAACGAGTTGACCTGGGCTACAAAACAAGTAAGAATTAGAGATAATATTCAAACCACAATTTATCTGACTTCAAAGCCCCTATATTTAATCTGTACCTATCTATCCACTTTATATAATAATTCTAAAAGGATGTATCTTTAAACATTTCTTTGAAATTTCTAATTTTCCATGTCTTTGACTTGTTTCTCTCAGAAAGGGTAAGTTCCTTTTCTTCCTTGGGGAGGCTTTGAATATTGAGTACCATAAGGACAGAGTATACCATAAACCTCTCCATCAGCACTTCATATTTTCTGAGCCTCACCTCTTCCTCTGGTCTCTGCTGCCCCATATAGTCTAGCATAGGTCTGATCAGGCTCACAGGGGTGAACCTGCCATTGTCCTTCTTAGGCTCCCCTAGGCCTCCCTGATGCTGCAGCACAGTGGCCCTGTGCCAGTCACACACTTGCAGCTTGGTAGTGTGGGGAAGTTCATATCCGTGAAGTCACACTTGACAGTTGGAGAGCAGGAGCCAACGGAGAAAATCATCTCCTTTTTTTCTTCCAGGTGAACAATTCTGAGACACATTTCATAAGTTTCCCTCAGAAGTCTAGCAGGATGGAACACCATTTGCCTATGGTGGTAGCTGATCCATTTACCCTTGGCTTGGCTTGGCTTTCCTTCTTTCTTTGTTTCATTCCACTGTCTTTTGCTCCTGCTTCTTGAGATTATGTTCCTAATAAATAATCTGCATGCAAGCTCTTCTCCCAAGTTCTGCGATCAGCGTACTTCAAGCAAACACAAGTATCGTGTTTTATTATTATATGCCCATCTCTTAGGAATATATCTCACAGAGTATATATACAACTAATGATTATAGAACTGACATTTTTTCTTGTATTTTTACATTGTCTAATATGAGGTTGGGTTAAAGGGAGTTAAGAAATTGTTTTTTTTTTTTCGCAGTTGAGAAACTGTAACCATGCTTGGTTGTTGCCATGGATGTGTTGCCTTGGAAGCTGCAGAATTGGACAGGGTTGAATCCATTCTGGTCATTTCTAGGGGTGGTCAATGAGCATGCATCCAGAAAAAGTAACTTCTAATTCCCTTGATGCTAAGATCAATGTAAGCAGCACTATTGTTTTCTAATTGTAAAATCATAGTCCTATTACTGAAAGGCATAATGCAATTTCTATCACTCATAGCTTTTTCTCCCTAGCACAAAGTGAGCACTGTAGTAAATTCCTGGCTTTTTCAGATATGGGTAATTATTTTTAAGCAACTGGATATCTCATATTCTAAATTGAAGTAAGCCCAGCTTATTGGTCCATATCCAATTTGACATCAGATAGATATCGGTCTTTAAAAATAGAATAATAATTAGGATTAATTAAAACAATTTAGGAAGATCTTGTAAGGAAAGCCAAACATTGAAAAGCAGTTGAAATTGAACCCTTTTTCTCTGTTGCTTCCTGATCAATGTTTCAACGCCTGTGGGCTTTCTGGCAATAAAGTGTTCTGGTGTCAAGGATTACAACTGGGCTCCCTTCAAGAGCAATAAATTCACTTAAAAATATGTAAATGTGTTTCACTTACCACTGACCTGGAGGTGAAAAGTTCTATATCAAATTACTAACAGCCCGAGATACCCATTCTCCTTTCTGATTCTAATTAAAAAGAGCTGAGAAAAGAGCTATGTAGGAATGTTCATTTATATTACAGTGAAAAAGTAAGGAAGATTTACTAAGTGTTACTAGCCACACAAAGCTGCCACTACAGGAAACCAAGAAGAAAGGAGACTTCGATGTTCCTTCCCAATAGTGCATGCTTTTACGAGTTTGTTCCTTTTCTTATTTTCAACACTATAATCTAAGGGCTCATCATTGATCCTTTTTGCCTTCTAATCGGATTCCCTGAGACTTGGAATTTCGTTCGTGTGTTTTTACACTGCTAGAGTAATCATCCTAAACTTTGTGATGCATGTGGCATTCCTATGTCCTCAAATTAGCAGTGGTTCACCATTGCCCAGAGTAGATAATTCAAACGTTTTTATCCAAATATTCTGGTTACTTTGCCAAACTTCCATCTCGTAACCAATATGGCTGCTCGGAGAAGCAAATAAAAATTCTTTACTAACAATAAAATGCTTTCTAAGTGTGTAATAGTCAATCTCATTTCCCGGTCTGCTTGAAAGTCTGTGAGGCCAGGAAGTATCTTCTCCATTGTGTTTTTTACACACACAAGGTACTGAAACAATCTCTTATTACTTGAATGAGAATTCTATCTCAGGTGTTGTTGAGATGCTGTCCCAATATCTAGCCTTTCGTATACAATGGGTTTGATGAACAAACTCACACATTTCTGATATGGTTACCTTGAAAAACTATAGTAAATAGGGAAATAGGAACTGAATCCTCTCTGACTGGAGTCTACACATATAGTTGTGCAGGTGACACACTGCAAAACTCTAGGAGCCTCAGCCACGTTATAGTCAATGTGAACAATAATGTCCTTTGTCCCCAAAAGGGGTGCAGGGCAACACTTGCCAAGCCATTCTTAGCTGTCCTACTGACCTTTACTAACCTTGTAGATTTGGACAAGTCCCTTAAACTTGTAACCTATGAGTAGGGGATAGCATGCTTCCTTAAAGGATTGTTGAGAATAAATTACATTTCATTCCTTCCGAGCACTGGTTACGCGTATGAATTTGGTTAGTGTCTGACTTTTCCACTGATGTAGACTTCTCATGAATGTAGGGAGTATGTCTGTTTTTGCTTATCACAATAGTATACTTTTTTGGTATGTGCCAGCTCTTGAAAAATATTTGTTAAGGAATGAATAAATGTCAATTAAATCATACAAAGTGCCTGGCACAGCTGAAGCTAAATAAATATTGGTGCCTTCTCATCTTCTTTCTATTATTTATTAAAGGTAAAAAGTGTCTAGGGAGATATCAATGCATTAAAAATGTTTACCATTTTTTAAAAATCTATCTATATGCTTTTTTAGAGTTCTAAGAAAATAGGAATATGGGATTAAATATGATCAAAACAAAAAGCACTAAGCTTTCAATCCATTGTCTTTGGAATTGATTAGATCTGATTTTGTAATCATACTTTTAACAGCATACCTGAGCAAGTCTGAATTCTATTGATCTTAGTACACCTGGAGCCATTACCTACCTCACAGGTTGATGTAGGGATAAACACAACATTTTGCCACTATGGGAGAGGTTCCCAAATTGTGGTCCCATATAACTCCAAGGACTCGTGAGCTCAGTCAAGCAATTGTATTTTAAATATTTTAAAAGGCTTATATTTTCCCCACCTCACCAAAAATCAAAGCAAGGCAAAATGCAACAGAAAAAGGTCAATAACATATATTACTAGAATTTTTATACTTTTCCTCTCAAATTTTTTTTTTGCCTTCAATCTTTGTTGCTTTTTTATCACTTTTCTACAGTATATAAATTGTAAGACAGTAAGTAATGTATCATAAAATAATATATCTAGTTACACAAAATCGGATATATTGATGTCTCCTTTTACAACGTAATGACCTTAATGTTTTTCTGTCACCTGAACAAGTTGAGAAGCATTGCTCTACCCAAATGAACCATGTGTTTGTAACTGCAATTACAAATGCCCTTTCTTTTTTCTTTTTTTTTTTAATTTCAGCATATTACGGGGGTACAAATGTTTAGGTTACATTTATTGCCTTTGCCCCACCTGAGTCAGAGCTTCAAGTGTGTCCATCCCCCGTATGGTGGGACCCATTAGGTGTGAATATACCCATCTCCTCCTCCCCCCTCCCACCTGCCCGACACCTGATGAATGTTACTACTATATGTGCACGTAAGTGTTGATCAGTTAGTACCAATTTGATGATGAGTACATGTAGTGCTTGTTTTTCCATTCTTGTGATACTTCACTTAGTAGAATGGGTTCCAGCTCTATCCAGGATGATACAAGAGTGCTAGATCACCATTGTATTATTTTTAATATACAACTAACTGGATTATCTAGGGAGTGACTTCAGGAAGATTATCATCAGGTTAAAGAGATTACTTATATAATACACTGAAAAATAAGTAAGAGTAAAAGCAGTGATAGTAAATGTGAGTGAACTTCAGGGAATGGTATAGGAATTTGGTGGAATAACATGGCATTGTGAAGTAGGGTAACCAGGAAAGGCTTTCTGAGGATGAGTTTAAGCTGTAGCCTGAAGCTTACTAGAATTTAGAAGAGTGAGGGAAGGTAGTCCAGTTGAGAGGAACAGCAAGACCCACCATCTTGAATTATCAAGAATCTTTTCAGCCTCTTAATATTTGAAGGACTTTTATCCTTACCAGGCATGTATCATATTTACACCAGGTATTAAAGTTTTTGCTGTATATAGATTTTTTTCCCTCCATTACTATATATTGCAAGTTTTGTGAAGGCACTATCTTTTTAAAATTTATTTTTCTCTTCCACTGGCTAACACCATGTCTCAAAATAGTGATGATAAATCTAGAATTGTATGGAGTTTAAAACTCAGGCTGTGATAGTGAAGACTATTGTTTGCAGTTCTACCTTTACTATTTATCTGTGTAAATTTGGACAAATTATCTAACTTCTCTGAGCCTCAGTTTTCTTATCAGTAAAATGAAAATAACAGAACCAACCTCATAAAATTAGTGATGAAATGGTATACATAAAGTGCTTAACATAGTCTGGTACCAGGTATTTTTGCATTGTTAAATGAAATTTTAAATGAGTGGATTAACAAAGGGATGCACAAAAATATCTAGAAGTTAATAATAAAGGAGAATGACTACCAAATTATCTGTTAAATGATACAAATAATAAAACTTGAGAAAAATAGTGTATGTCCTAACTTAAAGAAATCAGGTAGCAAGAACTTTGACAATTACTCATATAAACAAGGCAGAGAAAACAACATCAAAATAGCCAATGTTAAGTGTGTTTACTATAATTTTGTAAAGTAATGTTAAATGAGAAAAATCTTAGGGAAATACTATTGACCTTAGGGGATGGGAAGGAAAGCAGATGAGAAAATGTTTAGTAAGATAATAAATTATGCAAAATATAGAACATTACTCAAGAGGGTTTTCAATTTCTCTTGGACTGGAACAAAAATGGAACTGCAAAGACAAAGTACATGTTGCTGGAGGTGGTAGAGAGCTGCCTTTTCATACATCTATGGAGCAGCCAGTAAGTTTAGAGGCTATTTTGGAGTAAGTCCTAAGAATTAAGCCAACTATGATAAATGAGACTGAATTGGGCAAATAGCTAGAGTTTAATGTTCACCGTATCAATTCTTGGAATCACCCTGGGCTAGAGAAGCTAGGTTTTAAGAAAGATTTTTAGATTTTTTTAAAAGCAGACTTTGAAGAGACATGTAAGGCCAAAATGTGATTGAAATAAAGTATCTATCAAAAAAATTCAACACTGGAAATGTGTGAAGTTTTTAGGGATCACTGGAAAGGGTTATATCAGTGTACTCTCCTACCAACCCTTTCCCTTCCTTGTATTTTGCTTTAAATTAAGTGGAAGTTACACAATGGGAAATCAATATTTTGTTGTTCCAAACACTGCATTCACCTTGGGGGCACAATATTCATGTAATTCTAGTGGGAGATTCTTTTCAAGGAGAGTTGAGAGTGGCTGGAAAAATGTTGAGACTGATCAAAAAGAGTAACCTCCTAGTACAGTATTATCTTTCTAACTGAAAGTCAAAAAATTTGAAAAACAGAGGCCTTTATCGAAGCTGACTTCAATATGGCTTTAATTTATGTCTTAAGCCTGAGAGAATTCCTGCCTTAAAGCCATAAATGCACACAAGCCTTATAAGAATGAAACATTTTAATAGGAAGGTGTACTATAGTCTGCAGGTCAAATTCCAGGTGTTACCTGCAGTCAGTGACTCATTCCCTTCCACCATCCCAATGTGTGTTACACTTCCAGAGCTCCCACAGGCATTCCTGGAAAACAAAGATATATAAGATAGGTTAGAATATTTAGTTTCTCTAACATCAATTGAGTCCAGGGATACCACCTTTAAATGGTTTAAAGAATTCTTTTAAGGCATCCCTTTCCAAAATAGTTCTCATTCATTTGTTCATCTTTCCATTTATTTAAGCATTCAAAAATTTGTTCTTGAACAATTTCTGTAGCCTAGATACCTTTATTGCTCTCATCAGACTATACCTGAAATTCCACATAGAAACTAATTATTTTGAATGCTGTTTAATTTTCAAATTAGTCCTCCCTTAAAATGAAATATTTGTAAAAGAACATCTTATTAGTAGATGCTTGTCATTCATAATGGCTGGTTTTGGGTGAATGGGAGAAGAAGCAAACCCTTTTTTAAAGAGTCTATACTCAACCATGACTGCATGGAATGAAATTTTGGATAAGACATTATGATTAGCTCGTTAGATAGCACGAACACTGCCAAATGTTATTTGCTCGAGGGTGCTGAGATTCATGATTAGTCCTAGGCTAGCTAAAGTCTCAATTTGCAAAGGTGAAACAAACAACCAAGAAATCCAACTCCTGTGATCAGCTAGACAAAGAATATATAAAAACTTGATAGAGAGAATATAAACCATCAGGGCGTAGAGAGGTAGATGAAAGAATGCCAAGTACAACATTGCCTACTTTAACATTTTACGTAGAGTTTGCTTCTATCAAGATCATCAAGAATAAAAACTTGTAGGAAAAACAGAATAAGCAAAATAGTTCCTACATGCCATTTCATTTAGATCTCATAACATCTCTGTGAGGCTGGTGCCAATACCAAATCCATGGAAAATTTAATGGTGAAGACCTGGACCCTGAGTCCTTAAAACCTGATCCATGTATTACCTGCCAACTGTCCATGTATTACTTGAATTCCAAAGGTTCTATGGGAAAATTATGCTACAAACAAAGACACACATTTTATTTATAGCTCAAGTATCTGCCCCATGTCTGTGCTTGGCATACTGACTTTGTGGAGGCTGAGTCACATGAGGTCCTTGAAGACCCACCCCCTTCTTTGAGGCCTGATCTGGATGCTGCCTTGAGAATCCTCCCCCATGTATTCTTTCTTGGTTTCATCTAGTTTCTATTCTTGATACCAGGGTGGGGAGTGATTCCAAATCCTAACTTCTGACCTAGCCACATAAGCCACAGCAAATACAGAAGTGAAAGGTAAAAGTGCTTGTAGAGATGTATTATAATGATTTTATCCCATAAAAATCTTCCCACATCAGTATAGTAGTGTGTGTTTTGAGAATTCTATTTTGTCTTTGCTTTCTTAAAGGGTTCCTCTTTCAAAGGCTGGGACTAGGCAGGGAGTATGACATTAAACTGGCAAAGAGGTCTGTCACTCCCCTACAGGATAGAATATGTAATCAGTAGATGAAAAGCTGAGGCTCAGAGGGGTGCAATAGACTGGCCAAAGTTACACAACTAACCAGTTATTGGTAACGTGGACTCTGGTTTGACTGAGTCCAAAGCCCCTACTATTTGCACAATAATATTAATACCTCATAGGAAGTGCTTAGAGTGTATTGTTTGCTACTTTTAAGGGTGAGTTTCTAAAGTCTCTCAAGGAAAGCATAATGAGATTATCCCACAAAAGGTATTAATTTATATATAGTATTGCTCCACATTATAGAATGTAGAGAATCATAAATAGTTGGTAATCTGTATAACCGACAATATTCATTTACTCATATAATGTACCAGACGCTCAAGTAACAGCTTTACATGGGCTTTTCCATTTTAATTCTCGAGGTGCAGAATTATTACCTCCTACCATGTCTTATGGATAACATGGAGGTTTAGTGAGAAATAATGTACCCCAAGTCATGCAAGTGGTAGACCCCGGGCTGATTCCTGTTCAGGAGCTCTCCTGCATTCAGCAGGCATTTTCAGTCAGCTTGCCATTCCCTCCTAGTAGACCAGCAGTTTATGACATTAATAAGGCTCTCAAAAATCCCACTAAATAAAGACCAAAGACCTGAATTACCAAAAGTTCATCAATATTTTCTCTGAATTATTCTAAAAACTTTACTAAAAGAGAGAAGGCAGTTTAATAATCAGGCTTCCAAATGAATACAAAACTCATTTCAAGGCAAATGGAAGAGCAAACTGCAATCAGTATTTTACTATTTGCTAAAGGCCTAAATAGAACAAATAGGCAGAGGAGAGGTGAATTTGCATGCGCTCTCTCTCTCTCTCTTTCTGACCCCCTGGTGCTGGAACACCCTTTTTCTCCTGCCTTTGGACATCAGAGCTCCAGCTTCTCTGGGGTTTGTACTCTGGGACTTACACTAGCAGCCCCCCAGGTGCTCAGGCCTTTAGTCTTAAACTGAGAGTTATTCCATTGGCTTCGCTGGTCCTTAGGCCTTTGGACTTGGACTGAGCCACTCTGTAGCTTCCCTGATTCTCCAGCTTGTAGACAGCCTGTGGTGGGACTTCTCAGCTTCCATAATTGCATGAGCCAATCCCCCTAATAAATCCCTGTCATCTATCTACCATCATCTACCTACAGTTCTTCAGTATATGTGAAGATTCCAGGACCCCACCACTCTATGTATCTGAATTCGTGCATACTGAAGTCCCACAGTAGTGCAAGCAGTTCAAACCCATGTTGTTCAAGGGTTAACTCTGTGTGTGTGTGTGTGTGTGTATCCTATTGGTGCTGTCTCTTTAAGGAACCCTGGCTAATACAGTCTTCTTTACCCTAATACAGTCTTCTTCACACCCTAATGTGTGAATACATTTTTCTACCTAAAAATTTTAGAAAAATACTGAACACAACAGAAATGTGTAAAGGTCAGGTTAGGGAAATTTCTGTAGAAAAAGTGATGCTTATATTGGGACTTACAGGATGATTGCAATTTTCTGAGTATAGAAAAAGGAAGTATATATTCTAGACTAAGGAAGAACTTGTTCAAAAGCCTGGAATGAGAATGATCTTGGTTTGTTTAGGGAATTTCTTTCTATCTGGATTGCTCTTCTACCCTAGATGAGGCTCAGAAATTGGAGGAATGATAGAAGAGAGGCAGCAGTGGCTTGTGACAATTGGCTTGAATTCATAGAAAAATGCCTATTTGATGGCTTAAGAGGCCTGGGAGTGCTTGCCACATGGCCCTGTACTTGGCCACACTCACTACTGAACATGGGGTCTCTCTGCTGGGTGTTGCAAGCATAAGTAGCAACTGTGAGTAAGAGGGAAGATTTGGGCTGTATTCCAGCTGATGTTAACACTAGTCTATTTTCCCTACTGTCAGATCAAAGCTGGCAATATTTTAAGAAATATTCCTTTCTGTGCCTAAATACAAATTCTGCTAATTCACAGGCAAAAGGGCGTGTAATTTAAGACAATTTTTTTTTCTTTTTTATTCCTTTTCAACACCCTCCCCTCCACTCACAAATGGTGATAAGGGATATAACTCCGCACTGGTCCCTGATTGTTCTTTGATGAAATAATGACTCTGCATTGGCAGCTGCCTGGGGTCAAGGATGTAGTTTTTGACCTTGGGACAGATCCAGGTCTACTCTTTGATGCCAACACCACCATTCTCTAATTCAAGTTTTTCAAATGGATTCAACAGAACTTGAATTGAGAATGCTTGCTAAGATTTTGAGAAGTGGTTTATAAAAGGAATTGGTATTCAGTGTTTTGTAAAATTACTGATTTAAGGAAAATTCTAATTGTGATAGAGATATCACTGAGACTTAGGAAATCAGTTTGATAGATTTGATGTAATCAGTTAACATCATTTAAAAAAATGATACGTTCATTGGGTACTTTTTCTTGTTCTAAGCCAGTCAAATTCTTTCTGATAAGGTTCACTCCCATTCTTTCATGTGGAAATGTACTATATAACTATCAAGGTAACTTTGGATTGAGGTCAAAGATAGGTTCCCAGGAATGAGCCATATTTAAACTAAAAGCAGGATTTATGTACTTTTCAAATGCATTAGCAATACTCAAGAACATCAGAGACTGGTCATTGTTCCTAGAATGTTCTGTCGTGTAGTGGAGTTCAAAGGATAGTAAGCTCTTTAAACACATACTATTGTATAAATGGCACAACTAAAAACAGAAGTTATCCCCAAAATCTTAAGTCTTCTGTCTCTGGAATTTTTGTCTACAATGACTGAAAACATCACAAAACTGAGTCAGCACAGCATCTTTATTTAATAGCTGCCCATTTCTTCCCTGGGACAATTAAATATCTCACCAAAAAGTGTGCATTGTACAAATGTTGCTGCCATTAGAAGCTCATATCGTTCTTAATATTATAGCTAACAAAAAATAGGATTGTGGGGGAGAATAGGACCAGCCTAAATTTTCCAGTCTCAGTTCATCCTTGACCTTTGACATGGGAGATGAACTATTTCTGGGCATGCTCAGACTCCTCATTGTTACATTGGCTATAACAAGCCTGTAATCTCTTGTGTGCTGCAGCACATGTGGTATTACAGCAAATCAAAACCAAGAGATCAGCAGGACTGTTCCTTTCTGGGGGATCCAAGGGAGAATCCATTTTCTTGTCTTTTCCAGTTTCTACAGGGCACACACATTCCTTGGCTCGTGGCCCACTTCTTCTGTCTTCAAACCCAGTAACGTTGTATCCCATTGACTATTCTTCTATAGTCACCTCTCTCTCTCTCCCAGCAACATCACATCTGTCTGACCCTTGTTCCATATTCATATCACCCATTTACCAACCACAGCTGGGAAATGTTTCTCTGATCTTAAAGACTCATGTGATTAGATTGGGCCCACATGAATAACCTAGGCTAATCTTCCTATCTCAATGTCTACAGTCTTAATAACATCTGCAAAGTTCCTTTTGGTATGTAAGGTAACATATTCACAGGTTCTTTGGATTAAGATGTGAGCATTTTTGGGGAGGGTCCATTATTCTTCCTACTAGAGGTATCCTCTCTATTTTCTCTGTTACTGCAGGCAGTAGTTTTCCTAATTGTTTGGTCCACAACTCAGGTTTCCAATTTGTGTTTCTATTATCAGGTGTTTAGCTGCTTTATATAATTTCGACCATTTAGTGGCTCATGATTTTTTAATTTGGGCAGGGCTTATGTCGGGATGACTTGTCTGACATCTACTACTGAAGCTGGAATGTCCAAGATTGCATCTTCCCTTGTATCTGGGAGCTGGCGGAGTGTCTCTCTCCATGCGGTCTTCAGGTCTCTCCCCCTTCAAATGGACTCTCCACATGGTCTTTCTACTTCATCTCTCTATCAATATAGCTGCAAAAAAAAAAAAAAAAAAAAAAAAAAAAAAAAAAAAAAAAAAGAGTGGTATCAGGCCTTCTCAATGTTTGGGCTTGGAAGTTCCAAAACGTTACTTCTGCCACATCCTATTAGTCAAGTCAGGCCCAGGACTAGCCAGATTCAGGGGAAAAGAAATAGACTAGACTTCTTGCTGAGAGGATGGAAGTATCACACTGAAAAGGAACACGTGGAAAGAAAGATACTGTTGTAGACTTTTAGAATTCTGATGTACTACAGGAATATTATTAATTTATCGCTCCTTTTAAATTCTTCTTTACTCCAATTTCATTGTACTTTTAGGCAACTAAAGTTGGAAAATGCTCATCTTTACCCATTCATCTTAAATAAGTTCTAAATTTTTAGATTTAGACTAAAAAGTATCATCTTGTTTAGTAAAATAACAATGTAGAGCAGTGGTCCTTGACCAAGACCAAAAAGTAAAAAGTGTCTGGAGAGAGAGAGAGAAAGAGAGAGAGAGAGAGAGGAAAACAGAGAAGAGAGAGTCCAGAAGAAATGTAATTGAGGTTCTGGCTGTCAAAATTGCAGGGGAGGGATGGTGAAATTGGCTTCTATTGGATAGAAACCAAAGGTGCTGATAAACATTTTACAGCATCCAGGACAGCTCTCAAGACAGAAAGTTAATCTGGCCCAAATGCCAATAGTGACAAGGTTGAGAAACCCTGATCTAGAGGAAGGTTGTTGATCTATTGTTTTTATGAAGATCACTTGACAATGCTTAATACATTCATTTATTATGATATAACAGTTAAATTAATATGAATTATTATTTCAAATATTAATGGGCAAATATTAATAAGCAAAATGATATTAAAGATTTTTAGAAAAATATGGACAGTGATACTATGCAGGCTAATTTTGACTTCAATAATTGCTGAGAATTTATCTACTTTAACAAAAGGACAATATTCCAAATTAAAAAAAATCTTTCATAACAAATCATAATGATGTCATAATTAAAGCAGTACGTTATTTGCATGTGAATACACAAGGCCATTAATTAAAAAGATACGAGTCCAGAAATAGATATATGTGCATTTGGGATATAGCAGATGAAGGAGATAGTATATGTACAATATGAGGAAAGAAAATAATTTTCAATAAATTATGTTGGGACAATCAGGCTATTCCTTTAAGAAGAAATTAAGTCAAATACCGACAACTGTGTATACACACACACACACACACACACTCACACACTCCACCAAATGGATTTAAGTGCTTAATTAAAGAAAACAAAAATATGTGAAAAAAATATAGAAGATTTTATTATCTTTATATCTAGAAGCCAAAGGAAATGCTAAATAGTTTAATTGAATTGCATTTCTAAATTCTGTAAAGCAAAAGCAGAGAGAGAGAGAGAAAGAAGAAGAAGAGGAGGAAGAGGAGGAGGAGGATAAGGAAAAAATAGAAGAGAGCACAACCAGGAGAAAATATTTGTTTGATCTATAACAAGTAACATATTAAGGATTATCCATTGTATGTATTTTATGAATTATGTGAAAAGGAAGAGTTCAGAAATGTTTGACAAAGTTATAAAAGTTGGTCAGTGTTAATACTTGTTACTAAAATGCAAATTAAAACAACATTTTAATCGACATCCATCATGTTAGAAAAACTTATGCTTATTTCTGTCCCTTTCCCCAATTTGTTATCGTAACCTGTAGTGCCAACTCTGCTTCCGGAGGGGTAGTGCAGGATGAAATGCTGTTGCTGCTAGTCATTCATAAATGAGTAGAAAGTTGTTCCTCCAGTCTTTTGGGAACACAGGACTTAAAAGTCACATCATGTGTAGATATTACAAGCAGCATTACCAAGACATGGCAAAAAGAGTTTGTCTGAATTGTAATGTTGCATTTGTGACCCTATTCTGGGGTTTTCAGAGGTACAAGGTTAGAATGCTACAGTGTTACCACTGTGCCTTCCAATGTTTATATCATTGGAAACATAACATAATCAAAGTGGCTGTGATTTAACAAAATGATTAAAGTGTTACCTACCTGTAAAAAAAAAAAAGAAAAACTTATGAAAATATCAATAAACATCCAATTTTGAGGAAAGCTGTGGGAAATGGATACTCTCCATTGCTGGTGGGGGAATGTATATTGCTACAACTTTTGGGGCAGTAATTATTAAATGTTTGAGTAGTAATATTCTTTGACCAAGACTTTCAGCAGACATATAACACAGCATTACATAAATGTGTGTGCAAATATAAGTGTACAAGAATGCTCATTTGCAATTACAACATCCTCTCTGTAATACAGAGAAATGCTGGGAACAACTTTTATGTCCAACAATATGGAAATGGTTATATCCATTATAGTAAATCCATACGGTGGTATGATCTGCAGCAATAAAAATTTGGGTGGACCTATACGTCATGACTGAAATGTTTCTAAGACATTTTTGAATATAAGAGCTAATTGCATCCTATTAGTACTATTGACACTACTACTACATTTACTAGCTAAAAATTTAGTGAAGATTATATGTCTAGCACAGATAAACATATATCTGCCAAACTTTACATGTATCAAGTTAGTTTAAGCCTTACAACAACCCAGAAGATAGGTATTATTATTGTTATACTACTAAAGAGAATACCAAAAAACACAGAATTTAAATAAGTTGCCAGGATCACACCTCTAGTGGGTGTTGGAGCTGGAACTGAATCCAGGTAATCTGATTTCAAAACACACACTTTGGATCTCCACAATGTTTATTCCTTAACACAACAAATACTGACTTGTGTCAGGCTCTCTTCTAGATGCTAAGACCATAGTAGTAAATACAGCAGACAAAAAAAATCTTCCTAGACGAATCTTGCACACTAGGGGGTACATAGCAACAAAAGCATAAAACATACAGTGTGTCACTTATAAGGTGATAAGAACTATGAAGACAAGTCATGAACAAGGACAAGCAGAAAATAGGTGTAAGGGAGAGGAGGTTTCAGTTTTTAATAGAGTAGTTAGGAAAGGTCTTAATGAAAGGAGATATTTGGATAAAACCTAAAGGAGGTGGGGTATTGAATCTAGTGGATATCTTGGGGAAGAACATTCCAGAAAGGGGAAAGAACACATGGAAAGCAAAAATGTGCCTAGGGAACTCAGGGAAAGTAAAAACAAAGCAAACAAAAAATATATTTGGAGTTAGTTTCATATGCATATTTATGTATAATTGTGTTGATTTGTGTGTGCATGTGTGAGAGACACAGTGGGATGGATGGATGGTGAATAAAAGGGGACTTTCAATTTTTCTTACATGATTCTATCTTTTCTTAATTTAAGGATGTGCTTATGTATTATTGATATAATAAAATTATATTTGGGAAAAATGTTTGGAAAACATCAAAGCAAATCATGTATGAGCTGACATAAGCATTATACTAATTGTGTCATATATTTGTACACCAGGACATTTCAAGTTTCCTACAGAAAGATGAAGTCTTTAACATTTTCTGTAACACTTTTATAAACAGCAAAATAAAATGTATTTATAAGTATAAAAATATAGATATATAACTGCATGTCTTCAAAAAACAATTGAAATAGCAGCTAACAAGTCAACTTGAATTGCCCTGAAGAGATTCATGGTTTGCTTTCAGTGAAAATGTAGTATTTTCCCCAGATCATATATCAAACTTTTAGTTCAATAATTTACCCTGTCATAAGCTACTGTACTTACAGATTTACTATACATTATGCAGGGCAAAAGGGCAGAAGACCAGGAAACTACACACGTCTTGAATTATGTGTGAATACAGGCTGATAAGTTTTTTAAAAACTCGATTGACAACATGAATCATATTTAGATCAATATGGCTTGAAAACCTGGAGGATAATGCTTAAAATCTAATTATCTAAAAACAAGTGAGTGGATCTGGGAAAAATGAAACTAAAAAAATAAAAATCTATTAAATGACATATATAAATAGTTATTTGTTTTGACATTTATAAACCTATCTTTGTAGAATTACCAGGGAGAGTGTACACGTAAATATTAGTAGAAAATGAGACATAACTAAAGAAAAATATTGCTTTCTATAAAGTTGAAAATTACATGTTAAAATGTATTTTTTTAAAATGAAGATGTGAGGAGTTAAATAAGGTGTGGCACATGCAAATAATATAGTTAATTATCTTCAAGATTAATTCTAGAGAAATATAAAATAGCACCCAGAAAAAAATGAGTCTAATAGCAAGGAATCAGCAATCATTTGTACAAATTTATTCAATTTCAAAGAGATCTTGGAAACTAAGAAGGGGTTAATGTAACAAAGGTATGTTTAAAATACCTGAAGACAGAAACAAACAAACACAAACCCTTAAACTAGCTGGTTTCTTGGAAAGCTTGGAGAAAGTTCTAGAATATCAAACACAGGAACCACAAATATAATGGAAACAGACAAGAAGAAGGTAGGCGTCAGCAGCAGGTGTGACTGAGGGGATGAAAGGCCACAGCAGTTAGAAATTCTTACAGAAGCTTTTTACTACATAGGCCAGAGAAATGAGGTATTTATTTTGCAGCGTTTTGAGAGAATTCTCAGGTTTTAGGGACAATTAAAAGCCTACTTAGTCTCTGTGTCTGTTGTGTTCTGAGGACAACAAATTCTATAGATAGGTTTACACAGACAATTCAAAGTTGAGTTTTTAATTGAAATATATTGCTTTGTCACAGTTCAAATTTAAAAGTGTGACAGTATTAATTCTTGCAAGGCCTAAAACAATATATCATTATCAGATTTTGGAATAATTAAAAATTCTGTGTCATCTTGGCATTAGATTAACTGGGAGGTTTCAGATATTCCTTTATTTCTATACAGATATATCTGTCTTGACTTGAGAGCAAAGTAGTATGTTAGCTCTCCTCTTACAAACAACACTCCTCCTTTGACAAGCAAAGTAATTCAGACCTCCGTACACATGTGGTTATAGGACCCAATTGGCAGGAAATATAAAACTTGGGGAAAATTATTATTGGGTTCCATGGACTAAAAGAGCCAAACAGCAGCAATCTCCTCTTGCTCAGAAATCATTTCTTTCCTGCTGCCGTCTCCTCACGCTCGTCCGCTCTCCAATCAACCCAAATTGCCCTATTCATGTCATCTCCCTCAGCTGTGGTTCTTAAAAACACATTCTGGCTGCAAGAAGCACGATGAATTCACAAGGAGCCCAGTGCCTTCCTGCACAAGCTCTGGGTTGAGGAACAGGCTATTGCAGATTGTGGAGAGGCAGCTCCCTGGCTTTTTAGGCAGGTGATACTGATCATATTGCTGTTAGGGGCAATAAGACTTGCCAGGTGGGTTGGGTTGGACCCACATGGCTAGGGCCAGAATGAGGACCGAGGGATTTTTTTCCCTAGGTGCATGGAGATGTCATTTTGATAGCTACACTCCCGTAGCTTCCCTAAAGGCACGCGCAGGAGTTGTGTCAGTCAGCATTTTTCTGTCTGTAAGTGCTAGAAACACACCTCAAAGTTACTTTGGAAAATGAGATAACAGAAATATATTTTTTAAAAAACTGTGGAGAAACCAAACCTGAAGACAGCAAGGATTGAGGTGACTTTGGAGACTTCAGGGACCCAAGTCACCTCAGGATTCTCTTTGGCCTTTTAGTCTCTCTGCTTTTTGTTGAATGTTGGCTTCATCCTCTCCAGACAGCTTTTCACTGGAGGTTGAACTATGGCCACTTAAAGTTCCAGATTCACAACTTCCCAGCTTAGCTTCCTGAGAGGAAAAGCTCCTCTTCTATGATTTTTGATTTGGAGGGTTTTAGGGGAAGTCTCTGAACGACCCAACCTGGGCCCAATCACTATGGCTGAGAAAGGCCTATAAGAGTTCCCGCTCCCACACATGACAGCACAGGGTGGCATCTGAAGATCAATTCAGATCTCCTTAGAGGGGCTGTGAGACAAAATAATAAATGCCTACTTCAGTCTCATAGTATCAGGCAGCAAAAGAGCAAATGGGGCTGAAACTATCACACCTCTATCTTCTAACTCTTGCAGAGTGCTTTACAATTTTCAAAGCATTATTTTTAAGTAGTGTCTCTTGAATCCTCAGATACCCCTTTTAGGTTATTATCTCCATTTCCCAAACGTGTAAACTAGTACAAAGTACAGTTGTATAAAGAGGTTGTGTCATCTTCCCCAAATAAATGGAAAGAAGTATTCAAATCTTTTAAGCTCTGACTCCAAGTTCTTTGTATGAACATGAGCCAAGGAATGCATGTTGCTAGAATCCCCCTGGATGCTAGAGGAAGATCAAGGTATTTTCATTGCTGGTGAATCTTCATGTATACAGAACAGCCACTAAACACTAACAACACTTTTCACCAAATACAAAGTCAGAAGGAGGAGGAAGAGGAGGAAGGAGGGAGGAAAAGGAGGAAGAGATGGAGGGGGAGGAAACAGAGAAGGACAAAGATGCACAGTGTCTCATGCCTATGATCCCAGTGACTCGGGAAGCTGAGGCAAGAGGATCGCTTGAGGCTAGAAGTTTGAAACCAGCCTGAGCAACATAGCAAGAGCCAATCTCTAAAAAAATCAGAAAAAATTATCCAAGCACAGTGGCTTGCCCCTGTAGTCTCAGCTACTTGGGTTGATGAGGTAGGAGGATCGCTTGAGCCCAGGAGTTCGAGGTTGCAGTAAGCTATGATTATGCCACTGCACTCTAGCCTGGGTGACAGAGTGAGACCCTGTCCTGGAAAAAAAAAAAAAAAAGACAAAGTAGAAGAAAGAGAAAGGAGATAAAAGAAAAAGAAGAATATGAAGAAAGAAGAAAAACAAGCAAGCATAAAATAAAATAAAATAACCAGTTTAGATTCCCTAAATAATAATAACATTGACAATAAACTACTGGAGAGGTTACACAACTATTTCAGATAAAGTATTGCATTAAATGTCACAACAGTACAGAGAAGAAAAAAAGTAATGCTTCATCCCTATTTTGCAGATGAGCTGTAGGGAGGTAGAAAAACTTTTCATATAAACAGTAAATGTTGGGGTTATTTCTAAATGTCAGATCATCAACATTTTGCCACAAAAACATGTAACCCTGGTTGCTGATCCTTCACTGCTCTTTGAATGCTGTTCTTCCTCCCTCCCTTCCTTCCTTCCTTCCTTCCTTCCTTCCTTCCTTCCTTCCTTCCTCCCTCCCTCCCTCCCTCCCTCCCTCCCTCCTTCTTTCTTTCTTTCTTTCTTTCTTTCTTTCTTTCTTTCTTTCTTTCTTTTCTTCCTTTTTACACAACATTCTCTAGTGTGTGAAAACTCAATCGAAGTTCATGACAACATGACCCGTCAATGTTAGGTGGGTAACAGGACCTCTTGATTGATACACATGTTTGTCTGTTTATGTTCCTGGGGGAGTGTCCTTAACTTCTACCTGATCACTAGAGACTCTACAACACATTCCACACAAATAAGCTTAAGAACCACAGTTTGCCTCCCTTGCTTCTAACTTCAGTTCCGTTAAAGACACACTGACTGAGCACCCCCCATGGCCAGCACTGAACTTGAGAGCTGAGAGTGCTAGAAGCCTTGGTCCTTGTCTTCAAGATCACAGCTGACACTCAACACACAATATCCTTACCTTTGTTTCTTTTATAAATTGGACTATATTCTGCTGATGACATTCATGTCCATATGATTATATTCCTCCCCCAGACCAGTCCTATTTAGAAATTTTCCAAACTGCCACTAAAATACCACCATCTTGGTGCTCAGTGTTTACACGAGTGGGCTGACTCTTCAGTATGCTCCCAGAACACAAATAGCTTTTAACAGATTTGTTGCCTCCCAATAGCTCCTTCTGGCCATGTTGACTTTAGATTTAGTGCCCATGAGAACCTGCACATGTGATGCATGAGGATTTCGAGTGGGCATCAAGAGCAAGGGAGGGCAGAGCTGCACAGCAAGAAGAATAAAGGAGGCCACTCAGTGCGTCCGCTGATTGCTGCGGAGTGGTGGCCGCGGGCACTGTTGGAAAGAGGTTGGAAGGAAGCCTCCAGCTGTTCCTTACCGTCTCAGGCTGTCAGGAGGGCGCCCTCTGTGTTAAGAATGACAGGAGTGGTTAAGTTGTACACAGGAGTCTGTGCCTGGGTGTTAGTGGTGGTGGTGGGGTCTGGCAAGACAGGAGGGCTGCTATCATAGCAGCTTGACGTCTGATTAAAGTGTAAATGCCAAGTGAAGAATATCTTCAAAAGAACAGCGCAGTAATAGCAATATATCGAAGTTGTTGGGGGCTATTCATTTTCAAAATATAGCCTATTACACAATGAAAAATAGGACAACCTGATAGAATAGATAGAGGGCCTTTTCAGACAGAAAATATCAATAGATAAGATCATACCTGTTAGTGGAAAAGGGCAAAGGGATTCTGAGCAGCAAGTATTTGAAAAGTGCTGTTCCAGCCCTTTCTTTTATACTTCAATATTGCACCACCACATTCAATACAAAATTCAGTACAGTATTATATTTCAAAGTCTGGCCATATTGAAGTTACCTAAAAGGCAAGGAAGCAAAGTCTTTCATCACCCTCATTGTGAATGTGACAGACTTTCAAAGGAAAACTGCCTCTGTTTCTGATAGCTCATTCCCATTTCACAAAGATGTGTCGGGATCAGCCCATGTCCTTGCCCTCATGCCCACAGCGTCCCCGGCTAAATCTACTTGCCTTTCCTGCTTTCGTGCTTAGACTGGAGCCCAGACTTCCCCAGGGACTGGAAGTTGCCTCAGCAGAAAATATATTAAGCTGCTTCTAAGTTAAGGCAGATGGTTTGCTTCATGCCAACGATGTTTCGATTCTGCTGCCTCATACCCATTTCTTCACGCAATAGTTAGGTCTCTTGGCTCCAAAATAGATAATAAAGTCAGTATAAGCAGGCGTGGTTGTGTGCACCTTAGTCTCAGCTACTCAGGAGGCGAGATGGGAAGATCTCTTGAGCCCAGGAGTTGGAATCTAGCCTAAGCAACATAATGAGACCCTGTCTCTGGAAGATGAAGTATAACAGAGTAGAAAGAGATGGGGTTTAGGGTAAAGACAACAAATTCTAAATCTGGCTACTAATTAGCCGAATGAGTTTGGCCAAGTTACTTAGCCTCTCTTTGCCTGGGTCTCTTCTTACAATGGGGTTATTAGTTTATGCTTAATTGGGTTTCGGAGAGAAGTGATGAGATTATGTATATAAAACACCTAGCACAGTGCCTGTCAGAGCATGTTTTTTGGCATGTTTCACACTGCCACTCCTTGATTTTCTGCTTCCCTTTCAGCTCCAGGGTGTTGCCTCATTCATGTCTGCCTGCTTGGCTCTTGTCTTATATGTGTTCTTCTGGTTCCATCCACCAGCCCAGTGCTTTGTTCAAACCTATATTTTGTCCACTGAGTATAGTTAAACTCTGGACAGCTTTTTTGATGCTGTCTTGATCACTGCTTTGGTGTGTGGCATGGTCATAAATAGAAGCTGCTCAGATCTGCTACAGGGGCATAACTGATGGATAGAACTGCAGCTGCAGCCATGTGCATCCACCGCTGCATTCATGCCATGGCCTTGCTTCCTGCAAGCCACTCCCAACCAATGACCAAGTAGGATAACCATGCTGCACATATGGGATGGGCACCTCCACGTGACAGCTTAAACAGATATTTGGTCAAGAATTAATCCAGATGTTTCTGTGAAAGTATTTATAATATGAGATTAACATTTAAGTCAGTAGACTCTTAAGTAAAACAGATTTTCCTCTCTTCCCTCCAGAATTCCTCCAGCAGACAGCCTTTGGACTTAAACTGCAACTCTTCCCTGGACCTCTAGCTTGCCCTGCAGATTTTAGAGTTGCCAGCCTCTGCAATTACATGAACCAATTCCTTAAAATCTCTCTCTCTCTCTCCACACACACACACACACACACACACAAACATGCGTACATTCTATTATAGATATACATGAATGTGTATGTGTGTATTTCATGCTTTATTTGTTCTGTTTCTCTGGAGAACCCTGACTAATACACATACTGAAACAGGCTCATTATAACAAGACGTGGACTCCTGCAACTCAATTTTGGCTCCACAGCTCCTCCTTGGCCTTGCTGAATCTTTCTTGAAATGGTGTTGCTGTCTACAACTCTTTCTACACTATTTGACTTCCATCCTCTCTCCTTCCACACGTGTCAGATCTGCATCTTGGTCAGAGTGTGCCCCACATACTCTTGTTCCTTCTGATATGTCTCTTGCTGCTCTAGTCTTGTTTAGTATCTGCTTCTTGGTAAACTCAAACTAATGCAACATGCTTGTTCCTCTACTCTCAGTCTTGGCATTTTGTCACCAGCTTTATTTCCCAGGACTCTTCTGCATTGCCCTGTGTGAAATTTTTCAAGCACTAACAAGTTGTTATTCATTTTGGGTCAAGTGCTTATCCTGCCTTTAATGTCAAAGCCAGGACTCGCTTATTTAGTCACACTGAACACCATTCAGATCCCATATGTGCAGGGGTCAGGTTTGCCTTGGGGTCCTGATCCCAACTCCCTCAGTCTCCAACCCTCTTCTATCAGTCTTTCATCTTTCAATTTAAATACAAATCTCCCCAGGAACACTTCCTTGAACCCTAAGACTGGGATTCCTCTGTGTTCCTATAACTTCTTCTACCTCCCCTAATATACGGCTAAGCAGTCTATATTCTAATTGCTTGTTTACTTCTCCAAATTTCCCTCTCTAAACCCTTTGTGATGATAAGCAGTGCTTTGTTCATCATTGTTTATTTAATGAGTGGTTGCATAGGTGCTCAATAAATATTATTAAATAAATGAGCTCCAAGTCATGAAAAAGTCCAGAAAAGATAATTCTGTATTTCTAAGACTTATTATAAACTGAGTTCTTAAAAATAAGTTCTAACTAAGATGACTCTATGTGGGTGTGTGTATGCATGTGTGTGTCTGTGTTTTAAGGTAGATAAATTCCAAGAAGGAACTAAAGTTCAACTCTTTGAGTTCTTGTGTATTCCAGGGAGTGGGCTAAAGGTAGAACAGGGAAGGGGTTTAGGAACAATATTTCCTTTGCCAAAGAAGTGGTGACTGGTCCCTACTAAAACTGGTTTTTAAATTTTAAGTAACTGATAAGAAGACATGCATCAAAATGGGTAGCGAGGCACCTGGCACACAATAGATTTTTGACACTGATCAATAGTTTCCCACACGACTTTCCTTTCTTTTCTTTCTCTGATTTCATCTCATCACCTTTCGTTGTTGTCTGAGGGCTGCAGTGTGGGTTAAGTAGACATTTTCTAGGGGTGAGGGGGTGGACAGACTTGAGGGAGGCACTCACCCCTTCCCTTGCTAAACCTGTCCCACTCCCCCATGCCACACAGCTTGAAATCTGCCAGTACATACTGAGTACCCTCTAGGAGCAAAGCGTATTGCTAGACACTGAAGAGGAAAGGGGAAAGGATACAAATATGTTTAAGATGAAAATCCCTGCTTTCTGGGAATTTATAACCTAATGAGAGAGACAGACACATAAATTAATTCAAATACAAAGAGAGACTGTGAAAACTGCTTTAGAATACATGATCACACACCGTCTCTAATAGGATCTCATGGAGAAAGTTTAATCTCAGCCCACCCCTGTGAATGTGTAACCCATTTGATACCTTGCTCAGTAGTTGGTATCCAGCTCAATGGCATTCCATGCAGGAAGCTCTTAATGTTAACTATGAATTACATAAGCATTTTCTAGCATTTTCATTTAACTTTCATGTTATCTAATTTCATTGAATTCCTAGTATTACGAGCAAGAGTGAATAGAAGTACTCAACTGGACTTTTTGTTTTAACATTTCATTTTTTTACCCTCTTTTAACAAATTTCCTCTTACTTTCTCCCCTTTCCAAAATGAAATAATCCTGGCCTTTTCCATCTCTTCTCGCCTGCATCTAATCATTGTACTTGTACTTCCGTAGACCCTTCCTACAGTCTTTTTGCTGTGAACAGATCCTTTATTGAGATGTTCATAATGACTGTTAGACCTTTCTCATGAAAGGTTATGGTTAATTCAAACCTATCAGTGTGCATCAGTAGCTTAAATTATTCTTTATAATTTGAAGTGCCATTCTCTTGTCTTGGCTCAATTTTATCTGACATCAGATTACTCATCTACCTAATTTTTATTGGGTCCTTGTGGAATTCCTCAAAATGTTCCCCACTTCTGGCTGGCCTAAATAATTCTCTGTTACCAACACATTTTGCAACCCCGTTATTCACAAGCATTTTTAGATTGATTGGTGTTAACATATACAAGAAATCTGGTTCCATTACCATTCCCTGGTGCACCTTTCTATTAACCTCCTTTCGAGCTAACGACATCATTTACTCCTACCTTTTATTTTCATTGTTATCCAGTTTTTTTTTTAACGTCAAGGTTTTATAAGACAAAATTTTACCTCTCACCTCTTGGGTCCTACAGAAGGCTGAAATGGATCCTAAATGTCTTCTGGTTAGGGGCTTGATCAAAAGCCTTTTGAATGTCTAAATATTTAATGCCCACTACTACTCTACACTTCACTATTTTGTTAACTCTTTCAAAAATTCCAAATAGATTGGAGAGACATAATTTATCCAGTCTGAAGCTGCACATATTATCCACCTGGGTGTTTTATAACCCTCAGTAATGATTTTATCAGCTATTTTTTCTCATCCTGAAGGTAACACTCATTGGTAAGTAATCTCCCGGGTAACTCCGAGCTCATTATTTAAAGATGGGCATTTCTGCCTGTTTGTCCAGACAAACAGGCACCTAATGGAAATTCAGACCAAATAGCATAAAACCTATTTTCTCTCTGACATATCCAACCACTATCCTAAAACACCTTGGGGCATGTCAGAGCAGAAGAAAGTCTTAGTTCGACTATTAAATAAACACAATGTACTTTGCCTGCCCTAAAAGGAACATTAAGCTAGATTTAGTTTAGATACAAGGAAAAATTCCCTGACAGGACTCTTTAACCCCACATTGGGTGAGGAGGGAAGCTGTGAATTCTCCTTCCCTAGAAACTCTTAGAGTAAGTCTTCATTCTTCAGACATGGCTTCCTAGCAGTCCTTCTGAAGAAGGAAGGATGTAATAATCTCTGGAAGCCACCTTTCAGTCCTATTTTTATGATTTTGTTTTTGAACTCAATATATCATAGGGAGAAAAAAGGGAGAACAAACTTGCAGAATATCTCACAGAGCAAATTGAATGATAGTAGCTGTCAGAGAGTACAAGCAAGTTAAAAAAATGTATTTAAATTAAAACTGAAGTACCCTCAAGGTGACCCAAGTAAATGTGCTGAAAGGATGAGAGGAATTGACAAAACTAATCAACAAAGGTAATCACCTGAATGTACACTAAGTGCTCCAGGTGCAGCATTGCAAAAGGACCCTCCACCCAGACAAGGGGGGCTCAAATGGATGGCAATCAGAGGAAAAGGGAAACATCTGAAAGAGGAGTGGACACGGAGCAGGAAGAAGACAGGACGAGTGGCAGAAGATTGCTCTTTTTCTTTCCTTTTCTGACTTCTAGTGATTCAAGTTTATAATAGGAGTATAATATGTTGATAACAGTTGACAAGTGCTCAGGGAGTGGCTGTGTCAGTGCACTGCACTGAGGTGGGGAGACGGACGCAGGAACAGAGGCTGAAGAGTGATCTTTCTAGAATGTAAATCTGATTAGGTAATTTCCTTGATGGAAACAATTTGATGGCCTTTCTATGGATCTGACAAAGGTGATATTAATAGGGTGATCATATATTTTATCCAGGCCTAGCTACGAAATCTGTGGGATCCTTTATTCAAAAAGCAGGGGGAAAAGTGCCCTTAAAGGTACTCAAACAGGAAGCTTTTGTTTTTCTTCCACATTCTCTCTCCTTACCTGCCATGGTGATTTTTATTTTCTATTTAATGTTTTTCCTCAGGCCTGGAGACATTCTGTCTCTCAGGCATCTTCCCATCTCATCTAGGCCCTAGGCCCCAAACCCACAGCTCCAGGAGACCCCAAAGGGATCGCAGCCTCTGCAGTGGCACCTGGATCGGGGTTAAACAAAAGAGGCTCACGAGGTTCATGGCACTGTGCCATGTCACACCCCAAGAAGCCACTGAGCACTCAAGGAACCCCAACCCTCCCTGTGACTGGGACAGAAGGTGGCAGCAGTTGATAGGCGGTGTCAGGGAGGGGGCCAGTGGGTGTCACCTGCAGCACCAGGGGCAGAGACAGGGGAAGAAGCAGCCGGGAAGGTGGGACCACTTGGGACCCGAGTCTCCAAGCCTCTTCCCTACACACATTGCATTGTCCATTTTTCCACCAACTTCACTTCCCAAACATAATTCAAAGAAAATATAATTAAGAGTTTCAAGACGGTTACGCAGGGCATTAAACCCCAAGCTTGGGCCTGTCAGAGGGTGGGAAACTGCGTGACTACCCACGAAGCCGGTTCTGACTTTTCATCTAAACTTGCACACATTTGAGAGTGGATGTGGTGAACAGATGGGATACCGAGGTAACAGGAGTGAGCAGGGACTACCCCAGGAGGATCGGGACAGTTTAGCTGCTACAGAGAATTCCACTGTATGTTCACATAATTATTTATCTATCCATGATTTGGCTTAGTGACATTTACGTTGA
Source organism: Cheirogaleus medius (assembly GCA_008086735.1). Taxonomy (NCBI): domain Eukaryota; kingdom Metazoa; phylum Chordata; class Mammalia; order Primates; family Cheirogaleidae; genus Cheirogaleus; species Cheirogaleus medius. The sequence goes on from VBSM01000529.1 coordinate 62,107,367, forward strand.
TCACAACATTATATTATCACAGACAATCCTTCAGTAAATACCGCTGGACAATTCTGAGCATGTGTGGGAATTTCTCCCACCGGGTGATTTTCAAGTTGAGGGACACACCAGTGTCATAAAATCAATTGAGTGGCTTGTGATCAGAGTGGAATGGACTGGGTTGACGTAGAGTAAGGCAGAATGCAGTGGAATGGGATGGGATAGAATAGAACAGAATAGAATAGAGCAGAATTCTATTCACTGGGATGTAGAAGGCTAAATGTTTTATTGTGAAATTTTACTTCAGTTATGTGTATGAGCATGCATGGGTCTGTTCTGGTTTGCAATGTGAAAAGTTTCTTTTGTTCATTTTTTGTTTGTTTTACTGTGGATTGCTATCAAAAAAGTTTGTGAGACACTTTTCTAGAGTTTATAAGGCAAAGTGGAATTGCTAGGCCATAGGATATTTTCAATTTTTGTAGGTATTGACAATTTCTCTCAAAGGCAGTTGCTCCAATTTTCCTTCTTTGCATTATACAAAATTTCCTGTTTCTCTACCTGCACTCCAGCACTACCATAGGCAGATATTTTTGGCCAACCTGATGGATAGGAAACTTCACCTCTTTTAAATGTGCATTTTTCTGATGAACAACTTTACACATGTTTATTGGCTGCGTAGGTTGTCTCTTTTAAAAATTATCTGGCAATTATTTTCAAATTTGTAAATCCAATAAAATATATTTTTATATGTTCATATATATACATTTTTCAAAGAAGCATTTGTAAAAATTGCTCATGGTTGTCAAGGGTCCTTTGAAAAAAATAGATATATTATCTAAATTGAGGTATTGGAATATATATCTAGCCATCAAGTGAGAGATTACTCGCATATCAGTCCCTAATAATATTTTACCAAATTGATGTCTAAATTATGAAAGAGTTGTGTTAAAAATGCACCATTAATATTATGCATTTTAAGTTTTTTTTATAATTCTGTCAAATGTTTCATTTATTTTTAATTTACATATTTAGGTACATACAGTGTCAGAATTTTTATTTATTCCTATTATTTCCCTAGTGTATGAAGAATTATCCTCTTTATTTAACAATAGCTCTAATTTAATGCTTACTTAGTTTAGTACATGTTACCACACCACCTTTCTTTTATTTATACATTTTCCTATCCCTTTACTGTCAACATTTCTGTGTTCTTACATTTTATGTGTTTCTTATCAATTGCATCTAGTTTGATAATAGGTTTTTGTCCATCCAATCATAAAATTCCTAGTTTTTATATAGGTAGATACAAACTTTTCTATTAATGTGAGTCTTGGCATATTTGGAATTATCACTTCCATCTTAATTTTGTATTTTCTATTTTTCATTCTTTTTCTCTTTTTTTTTGACCCTCTTCTCTTGCCTTCTAGTAGACAAATAAAATTCCTTTAATAACCTCCCTCTGTTCTTCTATTTGGTTTTGAAGTTTTAAATTTATTATTTAATGAGAGTACCTTTAAATTTTACCATCTTTTCTCAGCTTGATAAAAACTAAAAGAATAAATATATCTATCCATCTAATCAGTAAAAGGACCTCTGCTTGTTATATTAGGGAAGTTATTCCTACCTTCTCTTATAGCTTTCCCAAACTATTAATGATTATTATTAATTTATACAATGTTTATGTAGAGTTACATTATGTATACTCCCCTCGTTTTGTTCATCATTATTTCTTGTATGCCATTCATTTTTTCTTGAGTAGTTCTTTCAGTAAGGGTCTGTAGGGGGTAGAAAATCTTAGCCTTTGTTTTCTTGCAAATATCTTTATTTCATTCTCAAATTTGAGTGATTGCTTTATAGGGTTCTATGATAACAGTTAATTTACTGCAGCTGTCTTTTGATGCTTATTGCTGATGAGAAGTCTGCTGTCAGTCTGCTGGCACTTATTCTTTTGTAGATAAACTATTTTTCCTCTCTAGTAATTTTTAATATAGTCTCTATGTTCATGAGCTTCTGGTGTTTTAGCATGATGTATCTGAGTTTGTATTTCTTGTTACTTTTCCTTATGATTCAGTGTGCTTCTTCAATGTGAAGACTCATATCATTTTCAATGCTGAAAAATTTGTAGCCATTTTTTGAATACATTTTCTCTCCATATTCTTTGTTTTTCTTTTCTGGAAACTTATTTATATATACTGACTTTTCCTTCAATAATCTATATAGCTTGATATTATTTTTGTGTTTCTTATTTATTTTTGTCTCTGGGCTGCCTCTAGGTGATACCCTTGTATTTATAGTTTTCAGTTCATTAACTATATATTCAAATGTGTCTATATAGCCTGCTGATTTACCTTTTAATTTCTATTACTATATTTTTTTTATTTTCAGGAGGTCTGGGTGATTATTTTAAACTAATAAGAACAGATACTACACTTGATCTTAGCCAAAAGGCCGAGAAGCGATTGGGGGGTGATTATTTTACAAAATATCTTGTTATTTTTCATATAGCACATTTTCTCTTAATGATTTTATTTTCTTTAAAAATATATTTAATCATGTTTAACATACCTCTTTTACAGTCCTTCAAATTATTTATTTTGCTATGGGAGAGTTAGTTCTATTTCTTTGGGTTTTAATTCTTCTTTTTGTTATTTATTCTGGCTAGTATCTAATCCAGGTTTTGTGGGTTCTGATACTTGTACAATTTTTAGGGCCTTAACCACTCAAGCTTTCATCTATCTCTTTCTGCCTTCTATAAATTTCTCTTTCTTCTTTTTAAGTTTGGTAATGAGGGAGCATTTATATCATCTGTGGGCAAGGGGGCCTGTTGAAATCCATTTGCTCCACCCTATTGCTGGAGCACTTCACCTCTTTTTTGTACCCATGACATTGTAAAATATATATTGGGTCTTCGACTGGTTTCCTGGCATAGAAGTCCTAAAATCCTTGGAATCTCTAAATTGATAAAGTGTTTTTTTCTGTATGCCCTGGGTAAATTCAGGAAGACCAAAGGATGATTAGATGATTGGGACTTTAAGCCCAACTTCTCAATCTCTGGGGAAGAGAAAGGGGCAGAAAGTTAGGTTGATCACCAGTAGCCAGTGGTTTAATCAATTATGCCTTAGTAACGAGGCTTCCGAAAAACCCAAAAACCCAAATTGGGTTCTGAGCATTTCTGGAGAGATGAACATGTAGAGGGTGGTTCCCGGAGGGTGGAGACTGTGGAAGCTCCATGCTCCTTCCTCTACCTTGCCCTGTTCCTCTTTTCATCTGTGTATCCTTTGTAATGTCTTTTATAATAAACCAGTGAAAATGTTTCCCTGAGTTCTGTGAGCCTCTAAAGCAAATTAGCCGAATCCAAAGAAGGGGTTGTGGGTGTCCCAACTTGAACCTGGTGGGGCAAAAGTTCTGGAGGCCTGGACTTGGAACTGATGTCTGAAAGGGACAGCAGGCGGGCAGATCTGTGGACATGAGCCCTCAACCTGTGGGATCTGACACTCTCTCCAGGTAGAAAGTGTCAGAATTAAGTTAGAGGACACTAAGCTGGTGTCTGCTGCAGAATTGATCACTTGTTTGTTGGTGGGGAGAAATCCCCCACATTCAGCCACATAAGTCTTCTGTGTTGATGTTTGTTGGTGTTAGTGTGAGGGCAGAGGAGAAACATGGTCTGAGGTTTTCCTAAACAGTACCCTAATGACATTCTCCATCTTCTAACTCACTCTGACACAGCCCTGCTGACATTCAATTTCTTCAATTCATTCTACTCTTTACTGGCTCCTAATCCTGGCCAGAGCCTTACAGGGAATACGTCATTGACTTTTAATCATTTTATTAATCTGAATTCAAATGTCACTTCCTCAGGGAAGTTACTGACCCACACCAGGTCCCTTGGCCACACATTCCCATTTTCCCACTCACATTTCCTGCCATAGCACTTGTCATTTACAATGATACATTTCAGTGATTGATTAATAGCTGTCATTACCACTGAAATATGTATTATGGTGTAGATTATGGAAGGGGATTTCTCTTTTGGTGGGATACTGGGGGAGGAGGAATGGTGAATAGGCCTCATGGCTCAGACAAAAGCACCCAATGTCCTAATCTGGAGGCTCTGCCAGCGCGGATTCTGCACAGCTAATATAATGATACCAGCTAGCATATGCATTGTAGTTTTAAAAGTCTGCTATAGTTTTTCTTGAAATCTGTATGGCTTTGCTAAGATAACTAACATTTTTCACCACTAAATAACTTCAGGCTTTAGCCTTGACTACATGTTTTACACACAGTATCTCATTAATCTTCATAAGCAATCTTAAAGGGCAGGGAGTATTTAAATTCTGTTGCTTGTTACTAAGAATTTTGACTAATGCAACCTGTAAAATGTGAACTTCTTCGTGGTGTAATCACTGTACTCCAAGTATCTAGACCTTGCTATTATTTATATTACCAGCCTGATGAGTTTACTGAAAGGAAAAGGCTTATGTAATATCCACTGTCAAAAGCCAGAATAGCTAGAAGACACCTCTTTGCATTACAACAGGAAGCATGCTATATATTCTTTACAAAGGAAATTCTATATTTATTTAAGTCTTTGTTGAAAAATGCATTAACTTTTGGTGGAAGTTGTATTGAAATGGTTTGCGTGGTTGTATATTGTGCTCCAAATAGTTTTGGATTTCACAAACTAGTAAAATTGTAAGCCACACACTACAAATGAACATCTATTGTAAGCATTATTTTATAAAAGAAAAAGTCTTTTTAACATCAGAAAGGAAAAAAAAATCATCTCAGAATAAAACAGAGCCATTAAATTAGAATAAATTTATCTCCCCCAAATTTTACTTCATTTCACTTCATTTTCTGATTTCAGCACAGCCTGGTGAATACTTCATTAAGAATTAATATTTAGGAACCACTAGTATAGAAAAGGAAATTAAATCCCATGCGGCTCAAACAAAGGATCTTAAAGGTTAAATGATTAAGAACCATTCCTATTGAAGATCAATCAGAAAAGATGAATCATTTCTGGTTTTATAATGGGATTTTCTTTGCACAGAGCTTTTCAGGAATGCACTACGCAAAGAGAGGTGGGGGCTGCATCTTTTTCATGTGGATCCGTATTGGCCACGGAGGAGCATAGATATGTAGGGACCAATTACCTTAGTCTATAATGGCAACTGATGTGCCCTTCTTAATTCCTTCTCGGCAAAGCTTGCTAGGAATGCCATGTTTTCACCCTCTCCTAGCACATCTTTGAATTCTAGCTGTACAATGTTGAGTGCCACCCAGCGCTTTGTAATGCTTTCTTCACAGCTGGCTATTTTCAGCTTCATTCTTCACGTTTGTTTTAGCTCTCAGACATGTCAACATGTTCCCTTCAGCACTACATATCATAATAGATCTCTCTGAAAGTGACAAAAAAAAGGCTCATAAAAAAATTCCCATGCAAAATTACAATACCATACTTTAAAATAAATGCTGTCTTGACTGGTTAACATATTTCCAGAAATACTCTAAAATAATTATCTTCACGCCCCAATTTCCTCATTTGGCTTCGAAGTACTTTATTCTGTGACCTTGTTGTGAGTAAAATGACGGCTTCACATATGTTCCATTCTTCTTTGGGAAGAGAAAGCATCGTTACTTTTTTAGCATCACAGTGATACATGAATTGCTATTAGGGAGGGCAGCACATTCTCCCAGGGCTCTAACATTCCCCAAACCTCAGAAAGTGACATTCAGTTTTACAGGTCATGAGAGTAGTTTTTGCCTCATAACATTGTATAGGTTCAGTGAATCTGAATAACACAAGTCTAAGAGGAAGAAAATGGAATGCATAATGTTATCAGTGCCACTCATTTTCAACATGGTGAATACATACATGAGAAGGGAGTTGGTGGAGCTGTAAAGAGGGCAGTCCACAGGGACAGAGGCCTAAAATGGAGAACTGGTAGTCGTGTAAGACAAGATCACCCTAAGTCGTGCAGCATTTGGTGAGAAGAACAAATCTGAGCAGCATTTTTCATCGTGAAATTTTGTTATGATCTTTTGTATTTGTCTTATTCTCTCTTGGATTTCTAAGAATACATTTTGATCAGCCCTTTGAAAATAATCTAAGCTTGGAAGAAATGTAATGTTATTTTGTTGAAAGAAAGCATCTTTGTTCCCAAATGTCTACCTTTATATACTCTACTGTATTTACTAGGGAAGAGATTTGTGTCCTGAATGAAATAGTCCCATAATAATCTCAAGGAGATGATAACTGCTTGGTCACAAATTATATGTGTGGATGTCTCTGTGTGCATATGTACAAATGCATATGTATAATATGCATACACAGAGATTAACACTAAAAGTATATATGTACTTTATATATATGTGTGTGTGTGTGTATAAGCATACTTGAAGATATTGCAGGTTCAGTTTCAAACCACCACAATCAAAGAAATGTCACAATAAAGTCAGTCACATAAATGTTTTGGTTTTCCAGGTGCACATAAAAGTTGTGTTTACATTATACTATAGTCTATTATATATGCATTAACATTATGTCTAAAAACAATGTATATACATTAATTAAAAATATTTTATTGCTAAAAAATGCTAACAATTATCTGAGTCTTCAGTGAGTTGTAATCTTTTTGCCTTAATGTTGATAGCTGCTGACTGATCAGGGTGATGGTTACTGAAGGTTAGGGTGGCTGTGGCAATTTCTTAAAATAAAACAACAATGAAGTTTGCTGCACTGGTTGACTCTTCCTTTCATGAAAGATTTCTCTGTGGCATACAAAGCTGTTTGACAGCACTTTACCCACAGTGAAACTTCTTTCAAAATTGAAGTCAATCTTCTCAAACCCCACCACAGTTTTATCAACTAAGTTTATGAAATATTCTAAATCCTTGGTTGTCATTTCAACAATGTTCACAGCATGTTCATTAGGAGTAGATGCCATCTCTAGAAACCAGTTTCTTTATTCATCATGAGAAACAACTCCTCATCCGTAAAGGTTTTATCTTGAGATTGCAGCAATTCAGTCACATCTTCAGGCTACACTTCTAATTCCAGTTCTCTTGCTATCTCCATCACATCTGCAGTGACTTTCTCTACTGAAATCTTAAAACCTTCAGGGTTGTCCATAGGGTTGGAATCAACCAAACTTCCAAATTCCTGTTAAAGTTAATATTTTAACTTCCTCTTATAAATTGTCAATGTTCTTAATGGCAATTGGAATGATGAATCCTTTCCAGAAGGTTTCAATGTATTTTTCCCAGATTCATCAGAGGAATCACTATCTATGGCATCTAAAGCGTTATGAAATGTGTTTCTTAAATAATAAGACTTGACAGATGAAATTATTCCTGATCCATGGGCTGCAGAATGGATGTTGTGTTAGCAGGACTGAAAACAACATTCATCTCCTTGTATATCTCCATCAGAGCTCTTGGGTGACTAGATATACTGATAGTGAGCAGTAATATTTTAAAAGTAATCCTTTTTTTTCTGGTAGTGGTCTCAACAACAGTCTTAAAATACTCAGTACACCATGCAATAAATGGATAAGCTATCCTTCGAGCTTTGTCGTTCCATTTATAGAGCACAGGAAAAGTGGATTTAACATGATTGTTAAAGGCCCTATAAATTTCAGAATGGTAAATGAGCATTGATTTCGATTTAAAGTTACCAGCTGCATTAATTTCTAACAAGACTCAGCCTGTCCTTTGAAGTTTTGAAGCCAGGCATTGACTTCTCCTCTTTAGCTATGGAAATCCTAAATGGCATCTTCTTCCAGGAGAAGGCTATTTTATCTACATTGAAAATCTATTGTTCGGTGTAGCCACCTTTATCAATGATTATAGCTAGATCTTCTGGATAACTTGCCATAACTTCTACATTAGCACTTTCTACTTGTCCCTTTAGGCTATGAAGACAGCTTCTTTCTGTAAACATCATCAACCAACCCTTGCTAGCTTCAGACTTTTCTTCTGCAGCTTCCTTGCCTCCCTTAGCCTTCATAGAATTGAAAAGAATCAGGGCCTTGCTCAGGATTAGGCTTTGACCTAAGGAAATGCTATGGCTGGTTTGATCTTTTATCGAAACCACTTAAACTTTTTCCATATCAGTAGTAAGGATGTTTTGCTGTCTTATTATTGGTGTGTTCACTGGAGTAGCACTTTTAATTTCCTTTGCATTCACAACTTGGCTAAATGTTTGGTGCAAGAGGCTTAGCTTTTGGCCTACCACGGCTTTTTACATGCCTTTCTCACTAATCTTAATCTTTATTTTTAGCTTTTGATTGAAATTGAGAGATGTGACTTTTCCTTTCACTTGAACACTTGGAAACCATTGTAGGGTTATTAATTGACCTAATTTCGATATTGTCATGCCCCACAGAATAGGGAGGCCCAAGGAGAGGGAGAGAGATGGAGGATTGGCCAGTAAGTGGAGCAGTCAGAACATACACTATATTTATTCGTTAAGCTTACCGTCTTATTTGAGCATGGTTTGTGGTGCCTCAAAGTAATTACGATGTAACATTGAAGGTCATTGATCACAGATCACCATAACAAATGTAATAATACTGAAAAGCTTTGAAATATTGTGAGAATTACTGAAATGTGACACAGAGACATGAAGTGAGCCCACACTGTTGGAAAAATGACACCATTAGACTTGCCCAATGCTGGGCTGTCGCAAACCATCAATTTGTAAAAAAATACAGTATCTTTGACATGCAGCAAAGCAAAGTGCAATAAAACAAAGTATTCCTATGTGTGTATATATACACATTTACATTTTAAAATTTATATATATATGTATATAGGCCCTTATAAGCTTGAAAGTTTTCTATAAAGTATACAATGTTTGCCTTCAGGCTGAAGTACAGTTTTGCCAGCAGCCATCTGGTAACTTGTTTATTTCCTAAGAGTATATGGCTCTATTTGGATTATTTTTCAACATTTTATGTTTATGAAACTAGTTTTCTGCAGGTGTACGGAGACAAATTTAAAACAATTTTTTTTGTCTTTTTCTAATCTCAATAAATAGCACTTGCTTTTATATGGATATTTTATACAGAAAGATATATTTGTATATATAATTGAGGCATCTATTTTGGAGAAAAAGTGATTATTTGTGAAAATTTTGGGACTCTTCAGTCTAGAATCCTGGTATTATTTGTATATTCAAAATAAAATCCTATTTCATATTAGGCCCATTACTCTGAGGGTTAATTAAACATGAAGGGCAGCTGAAGTGGAATTGATAACTGATTTTCCCTGATGACTCACTGAAGGAATTATATAGAAAATGTTATTTCAGGCTATCTCTTATAAGTGAACATAAGAGTGTTGATGATGTTTGATAGGGAGCAGTAGGTGACTAACTTTTGACTGTTTAATTAAGGTCATTCATGCACTGATTTATGTTTTTAGAAAAATATATTGGTTCCTTCTCTCAAAAAATTTCTAGCCTAGTGAGGGAGATGGAAAAAAAACCAGACATTTGTATTTTAAGGTAGTTGAGGCAAACTTCTCTAAAGGGCACTTAATTCCCTGGTGGATGTAGGGAAGGATGTCCAGGCCCCTATCTCAATCAGTGAAGAGAGTAGGAGTTGACCAGAAGAGAACAGGACTGCCTATGTTTATCAGAGTTCCATAACGGTACCTGCCTCACATGCTGGTTATTAATATTCCCATTTTCTAATGAGGAAATTGAAGTTTGGAAAAGACAGTGAGGTAGAGGCAGAATTTGAGCCCAGGTTCAAGTCATTCCAATACTCATAGGATTACTTCTTCTCTTTATTGACTCTTTCTATGCCCAACTTTCTATTCAAAAAGGCAATACTTAATCCTGAGATTTAGTGTTCTGAACTATATGTACCCATATGCAGTTCTTGAATATTCTGTGCTGCACTATGACTGCACTCAACAGCTATTACAGATATATCTGTATGCTACACAAGTTGTAGAAGAAATAATAAAGAAATAAATTTACAAAGTGCATGCTATACTTTGATGATGCCAATTTGTTTTCTTTCCCAAATGCTATTAATGTCACTGTCATCTCCACTGCCAGAGGCGTTTCTGTGTAACCTGTCTGCTGTTATGCTCATTTAGAAAAGGAAACCTATCAGTGCAGCAGGACAGGAATTCCCCCCACCCTCCTTCCCACTATGAGCTTCATTTCAAAAGGCTGTTTGTTTTGTCCTAATTGTAATTGAATGAGTCTTTGTCATCCATCAGTGTCTGCATTTCACAATCTGAGGCTGATATCTCATATTCATCTCGGGCACAGTAATGGCACCAAATGACACACATAATAACTCTGCTTAAAGCTAAATTGGTTCGCTCAAGGAGGGGCTAGCACCTGAAGAAATCACCTGTCTGGTCTCAGTCTTACCAGTGCTTTCACAAACGCAGGGCTCTTACCTTCTGGCTCTCACAGAAACTCAATGAAGGAAATAAACAACATACCTTGGAAACATGGTACTCGGGCAAAGGCTAACTGAGAGGACAGAGCCCTTCAAGGCGAATGGTGGCAAGAGAAGAGGTGCCACCCACAAGATCACTGGCCCCTGACTTAGAATCTCTGGGTACCCGAACCAAACTCACAAATGTGTTCAAGATTAATCCTCTGTATAACCTAATAAAATTGGGGAAAATTAAGAGAAGGAGGAGATAGCACTTATGAATGGCCCCATATATGCCAGGCTCTGTACTGGGTACTTTACACCATATATTGTCTTATTGGGTCCTCACAACTCTGTTAGCAAAGTATGTTTCCGCCTGTGTTATCATTCAGAAGTTTATTTAACTTTCTTTTTTGCTGGATATGATAGGTAATCTGCAGTGGAAGACAAAACTGGTCCTCAAGAAATCCCTCTGTCACCTCCATTCCCATCCTGCCTATTCCCCTAAGGTCAATTTTTTCTGCCACTTGATTATATCAACCTCTTCTAATCTGACCTAGTCTGTGGCTCCTGTTTCTAGGCCTGTTGAATTAAAAACAGTTTAATCACTAATGACTGAAGTTGGGAATTATGTCAGGATTTAATGTTTTCCAGACACTCAATAGAAAAGGCAGTCTTCCACTCTTATTCTCAAAGTAACAAGTACAACAGAGCGGACACTCTAGCCAAATGAGCAGTCCGGATTCTTGACTCTGTCCTGCGCCTGCTGTCCTACCGCAGTGGACTAGGCTAGACAGTGGGGAGGCTGGACACGGAAAACGTTCTATGTTTCTGAAAAGGATATTCAGAAAAAGTCACAGGCAAAAATGGGATGTATCAGCTTTGTTGTGGTTGTTGTTAGCATCAGAGGAAGTCCTAGTTTCAACTGATCCCAATCTCCTTGTCTCTCTTTTTTCTGTCTTAAGGCTTCTAGAGAAGGAATGCAATTACAAAATGCACTTTTTAAAATGCTAGTTTCAGTGCGGGCTGTCTGGGCTGTCCCTTCCAGCCTACAGGCCTGCCAAGATGGTACACTTATTTATTTTCACTGCTGTAATCTTAGCCTCCTCTGTTTTCTTGTCTGTCTGAAATTTACTGATCTCTTTTTCACTATTTATTTTTTAAAATGGTTGTCTCCCTTCTTCTGAATTTTAACAAGTTATTTCTTCATTTGAAATCCTGCCTAACCTCCTTCCCATCCCCACTACATGCTACTCCATGAGTTTTACCCCACACAGCTATGGATCCAGGGCCCCCAAATGCTGAAAACCCTAGGACTCTGACTGGGAAACTTTAATAACCCTCAAAGTTGTTGGGATAAAGGTTGTCACAGCCACCGTCCTGTAGAGGCTTAGTACATAATTAGTCCTCATCTGTGGTTATGTTCTTATCAGAGAGTTATAGGGGAAACTGTTATCACTAATCATTATAGTAATAGAGATAATTGATATGCAGTTCAAATATCAGCACCTGGCTCGCGAAGGTAAACAGTCTCGATAGGCTGTATTCGTTTAGTCCATGAGATTTATTTTTTCCTCATCACAGTTCTTTTCTATATGGTATGTGGTGGAAAACAGATAAACAATAAATCCCAAGATGTCTAGTTGTCTCCCTTCTTAATATGCTCAAAGAGTTTAAGAAAAGTATCTTAGGAAAATACCATGTGTGTGGAATTTGGCCAGGTAATAAGGACCCAGAAATGGAAAGACAAAGTCCAGAATTACATGAGAAAGACAGACTCGAAAAGATATCATCATAGTATTTTGTACTGATGCCATATTAGCATGTTTCAAGGTATAATGATTACACAAAGGATTGAGAGATCAGGGAAAGCTTCAAGGACTATATTTTGTGTGATAAAACATGATATATGTGAATTGGGGCTAGAGGACAGGAATATACTATTAGTATATTGGAGAATCAGCAGAGAAGATGCTGGAGTGGATTCTCTGGAGACAAGAGGAAAATAAGTAGGGTACTGGAAACAATCAAAATACAAGTCAACTGCCTTCCACCCTAAGGAATAGATTAGGGTTTAAAAACATGTAGTTACAGGGTGAGATAGTAGTTTAAGTAGACAGATACCATTGCTTGCATAAATTGTGGCTTCCTAGAAGTCAGAAGAGAGAGAAAGCATACGCCTACTCAGATTAGTGAGGTTTTCTGCTTGGCTCCAGGGTGTACTGGCTTGAATAGGCTTTGCGAAAAATGTTGAATGTCACTGGATTAGAACATAGAGTCTCAGACCAATATTAAAATGCTTTATTATATTATCTGCTTTGAGTAAGGAAGCAAGAGTGATCAGATGGGGTTGATTAATGTGGACAAAGTGGAAATTTGAGTTCTGCTTTAAGTGTAAAGCTAAGTGTGAAGCCATGGGAGAAAGAAAAGGAAAGGAAAGTGGACAAGGCAGGAAAGAGAACAGCTTCCTATGTGCAACGCAAATGTTAAGTGTTTCCCATGCTACTGTTCTAGGAGAATGTAGTTAGCAGGCATGCCAATTCAGAGATCTTGAAATTAAAGTAGTGTCATATGGAAAGAAGCCCAAGAGAGAACAATGCTCAGTGTTTCACCTGTGGCTTCTACTTGTAATCCCCAGGCCAGGAATTACTGATCAGTAATATCACTCTTTCCCATGAGTCTGAATTTGGCCTCAAGATTCTTCTCAACCTAGTAATGCAGTCAGCCATTAACAATGCATTGATATTGATATGTGAGATAAAATCTCATTGCTTTCTCTGACTTAGGCAACAATTCATTGAAATTGGAATATGAGATAAAACTCCTTTGCTGTCTGTGACTTAAGGTGCTGCCTGTGCAGGTAAGGAACTATTTATTTTCATTTCCTATACTATTTCCTTTTGCAATCATTTTTGTAACAGAAGATTATTCTCCAAACTCTATTTTCAACTGATGCCAAAGTTTTTATCTCTGAAACTAACTGATATTGTAATATGTGGGTTTATGAGTAGTTTTAGGCAGGATTATTTGAGAAGTTTATACAACTTATTTCTCTAGGTGGATAGTGAGCTTCACGAAGAAATTCCTATTTATTGTACATTGTCCTCAGTGTCTGGTCCCATTCGGAGTACACAGCAGGTACATAATAAATACTTGTTGACTTAGTTGAATTTCAAACCTTTCATATAAGCCATTATGATTTAGCTAAAGAAAGTTATAGCCTGTGGTAGGGCTAATTAGAGCCAATAATTTGACTGACCTGTGCTGGTTCTGAAGCACTTAGTGGTAATAATACTGTTTTTGCAAGATGGATATTTTACTGTTGAGCCTGTCTAGTTTGAGAGGCTCACTGTTTTATGGTCTGTATGTGGTGATCATTTGGATATAATGATCAAATGGGGGTTGCCCAAATTGATCGTTATAACAGGATTCCACTGTAATTACATTTCCATAAATGATACTCAAATTCACTAGGGAAATCAACAACCCCTTGGTGTGCCTACTTCCAGCACTGATTACAAGTTCAGGTTCTACAGCACTTTCTAAACAAAAGGTAATTAAAATTTTACAACCCATAGTTAAGCCAAAATAAAAAGGCAGCTTTTTGTTCTAGATTCAAAAGTGCTGCTCTTTGTGGACAACGTCAGAAGACAATTCAATGTAGAAAAGTAGGCAGATGTTTGGATTTTATACAAATGAATGCATGCATATCATTAATGCATGTATAGAGAGCAAGAGTTATAGGTTCAAATTCCAATTCCATTATTTCTATACTTCATCATCTTGGGTAAGTCACTGATTCTTCTGAGCCTCAGTTTCCTCATCTTTAAAAATAGAAATAACATAATTTCTGCCTCATTAGGTTTTTGAGATAATTAAATGACCTATTTGTAAAGTGCTAGCTACAATGCTGGGCATGTTAGTAAGTACTTAACATGTCTTAGTTATTATTACTGTCAGTTAGTTGTTTTTGTTCTTTACAAATCCAGCCATCATCTTTCCCTGGTGACACCATAAGAAACACTATATTTGTTTTTTCTGCCTTAAAGTGAGTTGAATGTTTCCAACCCTATATATACCAATACTTGGTATACTTTGTTTATTAATTCTTCTGATCTGGAATTCTCTGGTTTAGCTTCTGTGTCTCAGACATATTTGATCATGTTCATTTCCAGGCAGTGGGTTTGTCTACCTTATCACAGGGGTCCTCAAACTTTTTAAACAGGGGGCCATTCGCTGTCCCTCAGACCATTGGAGGGCCGTTGGAGAATGCAGCACACATTCCACACATGCGCACTGTGGGCCCACAGTGTCGGCTGCTAAGCAGGACAGGCAGTGGCGGCAAAAACACACAGCAGGCCAGATAAATGTCCTCGGAGGGCTGCATGTGGCCCGCAGGCCGTAGTTTGAGGACGCCTGAATCCCATCAACTTCAGGTTCTCGTGATCCTTAGGTAACTATCATCATTAGCATGCAAAGGTCACGTCACTGATGGTTCTAATGCATATTTCCATTTCCACAGTGCATTCCCGCAAAGGATGTGGGGGAGGGGGCTTTCCCTCTAATGGTAATACCATTATGCCATCAAAATAACATTTAAGATAATGTGTCAGATTTTGAGCCTTTTCCAAATGCAAAGGATAGTTGTAAAGCATTCCATTTTAGTCTAGAAATTATTCTATTCAGCAGAAATTCAGCCGACACAAGTCATCCTCTCTAAATAGAAACAAACTAGGGTAAATGTGGTATGTGTCATCCTTTGCCACCCACACAGTCTGTACCCCAGAGGGCATCATCGACATTTATTGGTGAGCCATGTTACAAAATTCAAATGTCAGTAAAACCTCTCATAAGGACACAAAAAGGATGGATTTTCCAATATCCATGTCCCACCTTTTTGTTTTTAAGAAGCTTATTCGAAAAGGAGTTTCTTGCAGTAGTAATCAAGAGTCAGAAAAAGTAAAAGCTTCTTCTGCCCAGAGAGAACTCCTAGTATCTATTCTTCTCTCGAATTATTATTTCTGCGTTAAACAACAAGATAACAAATAAGAGATGGAATGCCTTAAGACAGTGCCCTCTCAACGAAGGGAACTCATCTTGTTGTATTATCTGGACACATATCTTGATAGTTTTGTTAAACCAGAATAACTACATAGGCAGACATTTCATATAGAAGGGAAAAATATTCTAATATTTCTATTACTTACAGTTCTCTTTTTATAGCATATCTTTTTTTTTTCTGAGTTTTATTCTTTCAGGTTCTTTCATAACTTTTGAGATGAGGCCAGGCATGGTAGCTCACACCTGTAATCCTAGCACTCTGGGAGGCCGAGGC
>VBSM01000529.1:62123189-62179080 GCA_008086735.1 Cheirogaleus medius
TATATATATATATATATATATATATTTAGTTGTCTAGCTAATTTCTTTCTATTTGTTTTAGTAGAGACAGGGTCTCACTCTTTCTCAGGCTGGTCTCGAAATCCTGAGCTCAAACTATCCTCCCACCTCAGCCTCCCAGAGTGCTAGGATTACAGGCGTGAACCTCCACCCCTGGCCTCTCATCCTCATAATTCTTAAGATGTTTATTTTTGTTTTTATTTTTGACTTCCTGATTGTTGCTCCTCTCAGTAATTCTTTCAGCCTTTTATTTACTTTTACAAAACTTATTTTTAAACATTACAGCAGTTTTGTTTCTGACTGTTATAGTCTATAATAAATAATTAGTATATATAATGACCAACCCAGAGACTAAATTCTCCATTCTAGGACATAGGTCAGTCATTCAACATGTACCCCTTGGGTGCTTCCTATGTGCCTTGCTCTCTGCCAAGTATTGGAATTTCAGGAGATCAAGCAGGAGGTAATCTCACGAAAAGGGACAAGGAAAAGTACTGTTAGCTGAACTGTACAACTTCCTTTATCATAGTTTGATGTATAAATTGTCTTATGTTCTAGCTTACAATATCTCCTGTCACTGAACAAACATCAAGGTAAACATCAGACTTGTTTTTATTGTTTTTAACTTGTTTTTAACATCAGACTAGGATTTATTGCACAAATAGAATATTTGACCACTGCACTGGGCAAGAAAGTGGATGACATAAGCGAAGAAAGTGGGTGCAACAAAGTAACTTGCACACAAATTTTGTGCTAGAAAGGTGAAGAATCTCCCTCTATAGCTTTTATGCTCATAAAAGTATGATGAGTTGTTCTCAGGGAAAAGAAAGAGGGAAGGAACATAACGGGTTTGAAGAAAGACAACATAGTAGGTATATTAGTCAGTGGAGGCTATCATAAGAAAATACTGGATGGCTTAAACAACAGAGATTTACCTTCTTACAGTTCTGGAGGCTGGAGATCAGAATGCCAGTACTGTTGGGTTTCGGTGAAGGCTCTCTTCCTGGCTTACAGGTGGCCTTCTCCCTGTGTCCTCACGTGGCAGAGAACAAAAGAGAGAGAGTGAGAGCACGTGCGCAAGACAGAGCACTCTGGTGTCTCTTTTTCTTATTATGAGGGCTCTAATCTCATTATAAGGGTTCTACCTTCATGACCTCATCTAGCATTTAAACCTAATTATCACCCAAAGGCCCCCAACTCCAAATACCATCACATTGGGGGTTAGGGCTTCAACATGTGAATTTTGGAGGGATACAATTAAGTCCATAGTAGTAGCAAATAGTTGTCTTGAATAATAGAAGATCAAATTGAAAAATAAACACCAATGCAGAACAAATTTACAAAGAAATGGAAAATACAAGCAAAATAATATAAGATATGGAAGAGAGATCTGGGACACCTAATGTGTGAATAAATGTAATTACTAGGGGACAAAACAGAACAGATGAGAAATAATGAACAAAGAAATAATAGAGTACCAGTTCATTGAACTGAAGAAAAAACTTGAAATTTCTAAAAGGGCCATTGAGTTCCAGGCATAATTAACAAGACACACATACATATTGTGGTAAAGATTTATACACTTGAAAGTTATAGAAAAAAAAAAGAGTGCAATGCCTTCTAACTTCCAGAAGCCCAATGGAAGACAAGAGATAATGAAATAATATTTTCAAAATATTAAGAGAAAATAATAATGCATAATTGCGAGTCCAACAAAGCTATTTATCTTTAAATAATGAAGATAAATAAGAATATATTCAGAGAAACTTAAAATGAGTATTTACAGCCAATAGAAGTTTATAAGAGGAAGTTTATAAAGGAAAGAAATAAAAAGGAATCCAGAAGGGAAATGCGGCAGACACCATGCTGTGTGTTCAGTGCCCCATTTCCACTGGGAAGTGGCTGCAGGCAGATGAAGACAGTACTACAAGTTCTGCATAATCAGCCATGAGAAGGAGGGGCATGCAGGACTGTAGACACATGTAATCCTAGGGTAGCATCACAATGTGACGGGATCTTCATTGGCTTGAGTCCCTGACTGCCTCTGAGGAGAAGTAGCCCTACTCACTTTCATAAGACATGTGGTGTAAGTGAGAAATAAATTTTTGATGCTAAACCCATTGACATTTCTGGTTAATTTATTGCCTCAGCATAACCCACCTATTCTGGGTTGATACAAAAAGCCCAAGATGGAGAAGCTGATGAACAAAGATATTAGTAGACAGGTAGGGAAATCTAAACAAACATTATTTGAAATGCTATATTAAAAATTTTTTTAAATGTTTAATTTGTAGGGTTAAAAAAGTCAGAACCGAGGTAATGTTCTAGCTAATCAACAAAATCCACTGCCTCTCTTTCCTGGCACCTACCTAGGCCACATTTCTCAGCTTCTTGTGCAGTCATTCCTGGCCATCTGAATACGATGTTCTCCTTGACTTTCTTCTCTTGCAGCTACTCAGAATGGAGATAACTTAAGAGATGACCTTAGGAATCACATTTTTACAATGGCAGAGCTACAGTTTGGAAGCAGTCTGAATCCTGAATTACTGCCTGAAGTGGCCAGCAATATCTTCTCTAGACTTTCACGGGAGTAATAAATAAACTTTTATTATGTTAATTTACAGATAATTTTTGTGGTTTATCAAATAAAGATAGCTGAAGAATTTCTAATCTTTTAAAAAAATTTTCAAGCCATTTACAAAATTGACCATATTCCAGTCCATAAAAGAGTCTCAATAAAATTTTTTTAAAAGAGGTTATCACATAGATCATTTTCTCTGACCAAAGTGCAATTAAATTGGAAATCAATAATTGACTAAAACAATGAATCTGTTAAATAAGAAATCAGCCTTATAAATAACTCTTGGGTTAGTAAATAAATATTATTGAAAATTTAAAACACTTAGTCTAAAAGATAATGAAATTATAATGTGTCAAAACTTGTACATTGTAGCTAAAGAAGTAGTTAGAGGAAAATTTATAATTTTAAATGCTATATCAAAAAGAAGAAATGCTGGAAATTAAAGAGGTAAAGATCTAAATTAAATTAGAAAAGGAACCACAAGATAAACCCAAATAGAAGAAAGAAAATAATAAAAACAGAAAGTAATTGAGATAGAAAACAAATTTTAAAGAGATAGAATTAATGATGGTGGTGATGATGATATCGCTAACACATAATCCTTGCCATGTAATATATGAGGCACTAATTTAAGTGCTTTAGGTAATTAATTTCTTTAATCTTCCAAGCAACCCTATGAGATTGATACTATTATATCTCTTTTTACAAGAAAAGAAACTGAGGCATAGAGAGAAGGTTAACAACAAAGGCCAAAGGTAATTCTTTAACAAAACTAATATAACAGACAAACCTCTGGTGAAATTAAGAGAAAATGATGAAAGACACAAGTAAACAAAAGCTGGAATGAAAAATAGGTTATAAATACAGATAAAATAGCAATTCTGAAGATACCACCAGTGAAAAATCAGCAGAAACATCACTGAAGGAAAAATGGCTTTAGCTTTGGTATTGTGTCCAACTTCAAATTCAACATTTTGGAAGCTGAATAGCCTAATGCCTACTTCAGCATTATATCTGCCATCGATGGAATTCCGCATTATCTATGATCGTGTGATTATAGTTTTCTACAATACATAATCACTGTAACTATCTTAACAGAAATAAGATATATCATTTGAATTTATTGTTAATGTCCAAATGTTCAGTTTCAAACGTAGGCAACCATTTTAGATACAACTTGAATGAAAATCTACTTCTGTGTTTTATATGGTAAAATATATCAGTCATTTGAAGTAGAAATGTTTATCACTGAAAAAATAAAATGCTGTAATAATTAGTGATGCTTGTGAAAACTTCGAATTTTACGTACAAAATAATTATCAAGAACTAGAAGCATGGGGAAATAGTGACAATGAAAACCTTTAGAGTATGTTGGCAACATAACCTTACCATTATAAAGAAAAGTGCATCCTCTTTTGAGCCCTCAATTCTTTATATTATTTACATAATAATATAAGATAGTATAGTATAGATGAGATTATATGATGATTCTGATCTGGGTAGAATTATTTAGTGTACTTTCAGTGGCAGACATATCCTACAATGACCCTCAGTGAGTCAAATCTTTGTATTATATAATCCCCTCCCGTCTAGTGCAGTGGGAACTGTGTCTTGCTTCTATCCAAAAGAATTTGTGAAAATGAAATGTCACCCCCTTGATAAAGTTGTGTGCCAAAGGGGATGGAGTGTCATTCCCTTGATTATATTCTGTCATATGGGACTGGAGAGAGATAATCTCTTGCTTGCTTTAAAGAGGCAAATCACCCTGTTATGGAGAATAACACATGACAGGGAACTTCAGTGGCCTTCAGGGGGTGAAGTTTCAAGGAACTGAATTCTGCCAGCAACCAGTGAATTTATTGACCATTCATAATCTCTACCATGATGTGTGCATTTGGATTTTGAAGTTGGTTCAGCATAGCCTGGGTTCTTAGCTGTGTGACTTAGTAGTTGTATGACTTGTAGTATTTTTTTCAAGTCTTCAGGGAATAGCGTCTGCAATGGAAAAAAAAGAGCGATGTTAGTAGCCTTCCAGTGCTGTTTTGAGGACTGAAGATACTGCACATAAAATGTGTGGCACTGGCATGCACTAGGTTCTCAACTACAGTTACTGTGAGAGGTAACAAGTAGGGGGCACTGACCTCTCCAAACTTCTGGCTTTTATCCAGTAATAACACCCACAACATTGTTGGGAAGATTAAATAAGATACCAGAAAGGAAAGCCCTTCTCTGGCACAAAAATAAGTGCTCATTAAGAGGTGGCTATCCAAATACTAATACTGCCTTTTCTCTCATATGTATGCAAGTGCATATACACACATACATATATGCATTATATATATATGTATAGAGAAAGCGAGAGAATACCAATACTAAGATTAGCTCATCTGATGATCTTTTCTAAACATTAAAGTTGACAGAAAATTAGGATCTATGATTACTTCTGAAACCACTTCTTAGTTTGCACAAAAATATTTCTCAAGATGTCTCAGCGAACAGTCTATTTCTCTTATATAAACTATCATTACCATTTCTCTTTCAGAAAATGAAACCATCATTTCCAGGAAGGAAATGGATGTAAATCCACATCTTCCACCATCCTCATCACATCTCACAGCTTTCTGCAATTCCATCTCTCACTCTTCACTCTCAGGATTCAGATACAGCCATTGTGTAATTATATGTTTTTCAAGAGAAATTGATGAGAATGTGAATACTCTGAAACAGTATCTTGTTTCCTCAGATCAAACACAATAATATTTGCTATTTCTACAGACGACTTGAAAAGCTGGAGCAATCAGTACCAATCACTCCTCACTCAGAAAGAATGTTCAGCCCTGCTGCCCAGAGCATACCGGTTCTCATCTGTGACCTTAGCAGCAGACACACCCTGTCAAGTCCTAAGATTTTAGATGCAGATGAGCTTAACAGTTCTATATCATTACCAATGAAGAGCACTTGGCAGATTCAAAATACTTTTATAGAAACTATCTCCTTTGACCCTCTCAGGCACAGAAGGTATTTTATCCCTGTGCTATAGAAAGAAAAAAGCATATATGCAGAAGAAGTAGTAGCTTTCTCAAGCCTACTTTACAAGTAAGTGGCGGACCAGAACTGGCATCCTGGCATCTCTCCTCTTTAAGAGTGTTTTTCAAAATTCGTAAGGAAAATTATGTCTCAAGCTTTTAGAATTCGATGAAAGTTGGGTTTGAATCTCAGCTCTTCCTTTTCCTAGCTGTGTGATTATTTAAAATCTTTATAATTTCATTTTCTCATTTGTAAAATGGGGTTAGGAATTGGGAATTGAGAGTTATGAAAAGGTTAAATGAGATAATATTTGCAAAATAGTCAGGACTTAATAAAACCTCAATGTTAGCTCTAATAATTGTCATAAGAAAAAAAATGTATTCTTCTATCTTTTATGAATAATTCTCCATCTACATAGGAAATATTCAGTATATGATTCCAATTTCTGTTGAATAGAGATAGTTCTAGGAATAAAAAAAACTTTACTATTTGTAAAAATGGAATAAATTTCTTTTCCTGGGGTTCATAAAAAATGAAACACTTATCAAGTTGCACTTCAAATAATATAGGTTTTCCATGCTCTCAAAAAGGCATATTTTCACAGGCAAATGAGGCAAAATATGCCTTTTGTCATTCTAAAAACCCAAGTGGGACAGTTTCAGTGAAGGCTCAGGAATGTATATTTTTTTCTTAAATGATGAAAATAGTTTCTCCAAGACTATATCTATTTTATCTTTATATCTAGGCAAACTCTCTATATAGAATCCCAATCAAGAAAAAACATAGGACTATATGTCACTATAGAACTTGGTAAATAGATGTTTTTCATTGATTTTGGACTGTCTCATCAAAGTGACTTGATATTTTGGTATCAGGTAGATAGACACGGCTTCCCAGAAGGCACGAGAGAAATTACATTTCATCAAAGAGAGGATATGGGCAGGTAGATATTAGGGTGAATGGCTCAAATATTTTATATTAGTGGCAGGTTTTTTTAGTTAGCTTTATGCTTATATTTTGAACGTTAATATGATACATACTGGCAATGTCAGAAAAAGAATAAAAGTAATTGCATGTCAGGCAGCTCAGTGTAGCATAAATGTAGCCATATTAAAAGAATTTTTCAATGTGTTTAATAATGAAAAATAAATCAAATAACCATTTTTCCCTAAAATATAAACTAAGATAAGAGGCACCAAAATTAGCTTAAAAGATTTGAATTTTATCTTTACAGTTCTCAGAAATAGCAATCAATATAAGATACACATACACACACACACACATAAAATATATGATTTCCAAAAATTAAACAAGGCATCTTTGTCCTAAAGTTAGAATGTTAGTTTTAAGTAAATAAACTCAAAAGGAATAAATTCAGAATAGAGGAAAAAAACAGATATTGACCCTATTTCAAACTTCAGTGTTGGAAAACAAAGGGAATTGTGCAAGTCTGTTGTTACCAAGTGGTGACTTCAGACGGCATCATGAATGATTCCACTTTCTGGGAACATCATATGGATGACATGCATCATCACTGGGCTGAGATCACAATGAAAAGAATCATTGAGTCACCACTCATCAAATGGCTCTTAGAGCCAATAATTTTTATCTTAAATGTAAATGAATGAAAAACATATGGAAAGAAATTTGGTTCACAAAGTGATTGAAGGCTTATGGAACTGTGCCAAGGAAAAGATCATCTTCATGCATTATAGTCCAAGAATCTTTGGTTTCAGACTTTATAACTTCCAGGAGATTTCCCTGCCCAAAGATACACACAGGGAGTCCTGTTGTTCCCATTACACTGTGAATAGTGGCACACTGTAAGCAGTTCGGTTTCAAATATTTTGCAGGGCAAAGATCCTGGAACACCTTACTGGAAGAGATTTCTGTGATCAGATACTGCCACAAGTGGCCCAAGAAGTGAGAACACTGTCCTCGGCTCTCAATCGGGACTGGAGGGTTGCTTTGGATCTCTGGGAGCCGGTGGTGTGGGGTGGTGAGATCTTGGTTTTCCACCTCATTTCTGTGCACTAATAGACCGATTTAGAAGTTCGTCTCCCGCTTCACCTCTCTTAATATTCTGTTTCCCTCTTGAATTAGTTATGGTTCTTTGGGTTACATTTAATAACAGAAATCAAATTGAGCCAGTGCAAGCAGAGAGGAGAGAAATGAGGAAACCGGGAAGCAAAAAGCCTGGGGGACCCAGGGCGCTGAAACTCTCCATCCTGTATCTTTGTTCCTCTTAGCACGTGTGCTTCACTTTGTCTCTCTGCAGTCCAACTTTCTTCATGTCCTCACAGAGTGGAAAGCAAATGGCCATTTCTAAACCTAAAATGACTGATAGCCTCTCAGCCCCCTTTACTCTTCCTAGGAAAGAAGTAATTGAGTTGGTCCAGCTTTAGTGAGGAGAACCTTGCCGGTGCACCCCTCTGTCCAGGACTGTGGGGTCGTATGCAGCACACACCGTTACCACAGCCAGAGTATGGGGTTGAGGTGTGACAGCAGTCCTGAAAGAATGGGAACTGAGTTGAGCATTTACCATAAAAGTTGTCTACATTTATTCTCTATTGCCAGGGAAGAGATATTAATACAGACAGAAATATCCCATATTCTTTTATTCTGAAACTCAAGCCTTTGTTCCCCCCTCAAGAATACTATTTTTTTTTTTAATATAGCCACACCAAACAAAAAGTGATAGGGCAATAATTTTGAAAAGGGTTTGCAGCTGAGGGGGCACTGGATAGCAGCTATGGCAATTTGGCCATCATGCTTCCTGGTATACTCTTATTCTTCTAAGCACACTTAAAGATCATAGTTCTGTTCTGATTCATTGTAACCATGGTAGGGTATATGTGGAAAACCAGGAGAGAAGGAAAGCATGTCTGTAATTCACTATGTGATCTGCAGGACACATGCTTCCAACCAAGGCTGTTCTAATGACAAAAGCAACAAGACTGAGAATTTTGAGATGATTTATTATGCCTTAATTCTTAAAAGCCATATATTACCATGTGAGATTTCCACATGATGCTATGTTCAGCAGAAAATAGTTAAAATCATAAACAACAGTAAACACATATCAGATAACTAAAATGTGTAAGATGCAGAACTATGCCCATATGATTTACAATGCATTTCAGCAGCTGATTTTTATAGAGTATTGCATAGTGCTTATCAAATGGAAGTTGGCGTTAGAATGTCCTGGACTCAATCCCAGCTATGCTCCTTACCAGCCATGCGACTTAATCTCTCCAGCCTGGCTTTGTTTTTTTAATCTTTATATGTGACTAATGAAATCTGCTTCATAGGACTGTTGTGAGGATTAAAATAGGATCTCTTAGTACGTAGTATGTGGCACACATTTGACAAATATTAGGTATTATTAATTTCTTCACTTTTTACAACTCTGTAGCAAACAGGTAGGCAAACGGGCTAGATATTATGTTACCGATTCTGAAAATCAATAAACATAAGGTAAGTTATCCATGGTTATATGAACATACTGCTTACTACTTAAGCTTTGTTGGTTAAATTTAATGATAGAAATAAAATTGATCTCTTTGTGTGAGCAAAAACAAAAGGCAAGGGATATGGGAAGGATCTAGAACCAGGAACTAAAATGTCATAGCAGCTAGGGCAGAGCTGGCTGGTCATCCCATTGTCTATTCTCTCTTCGTTAGTCATCACATTGTGACTTATAACAAGCCTCATCATTGCTCAGAACAAGACCACATTTTCTTTCTTTTTTTTTGTCCCCCTCCCTTCCCCCAACACCACATTTTCTGAACTTCCTTGTAGCTGTGTGAGGTCCATCGGCCAATGGAATGCTAGCAAAATATGCCTGGTGTTCAACAATCAGGAAATTTTCTTCATGTGAGATGGTTCACCTCTTTTGTCTCACTGTTATCTGCAACAAAAACACAATGGCTGGAGCTCCAACAGTTTCTTGGACCATGAAATGACCTTGGAATCTGAAGCCATGTATGTCACAGTAATAAGAAAAAAGGGACGTGCTCGCTTCGGCAGCACATATACTAGAAAAAAGGGACGTAAGTCTCTGGCACTGTGGACCATCACATCAACCCACTTTATGTCTGTAACTAAAATGGAAATTATATTAACTTGGTGAAGCCATAATTATTTTGGGTTTATCCATTACTTGCAACCAAATTTTAGTTGCTTGTAACCAAATTTAATCCTAACTAATTTTATCAGCATTATCCAAAGACAAACATACTAAGTATCTGCCATAGACTAAGTATAGTGCCAGGCTTTGAGGTCACACACAGAATCATGTAATCCTGAGGAATTTTCCAGCTATATAGGAAAAAAATACACATAAATTAAACAAGACAGAGCATGGACCACAATTATACAAAGATAGGATACGAGCATCGTGATACTAATGTTACTAGGATTTATTGAGGGAAATCTATAAATCTGCATGCAGGGAAATGGCAGAGCACATACCATGTTCCAGGTTTGCCTTATGAGATGCATGCTGAGGCCCAGTGTGTCTAGGCTGGAAGTACCACAAGTAGCATCCCAGTAAGAGACCCATACCCTAGATGTGCTGCACTTTGTAGGGTCAGAGCTGGAGAATAATGAAGGTCCCAGGATGAATAAGTGGAATGAGAAAGGAAGGACTCCAGAGCTCAGCAGCCAATTCCAGCCTGTAATGCATGACTGCAGAACTCCCCGGCTGCCTGGCTTGGCCAGTTTGTCTCACAAGGCACCTCTGGTTCAGGTGACACCAGTGCATGTTTTCCACACATATGAAGAGCTTATTTGGATTATTTCCCCACAGTTCTAAGAGGATAACTATAAGAGATGGCATGAACAACGGTGGGATGTGGGGAGGAAAGTTGGACCAAACTGAGATGGGGGAAAGGCTGGACCATGTGTTCTGTAGGTTTAGCTAATAAACTGTATAAAACTCAGTATTTGCCAACCATTAATTCATTTAATCTTCACAATGACTTCATGAGGTAGGTGCTACTATTATTGCCAATTTAGAAGTGAAGGAACTGAGGTACAGAGATGTTGATAAGTGTGTAAGGTCACACAACTAATATACAGTGGGGTGAGAATGTGAATCCCAGCAGCCAGGCCCAAGATTCCTGCCCCCCACCCAAATCATTGTGTTATGTCGCCTCTCCCTAAGGCCATCCCTCAGGAAAAACAGCCAACGTTAGCTGATATGTGTGCTATGTGCAGCACTGGGCTAGACACTCTATTCACATTATTTCATTTGATCCTTACAAGAATCTTAGGAAGTAGATGCCATTATTAGTCCCATTTCATAGATGAGTAAACTGCAGATCAGAGAAATTAAGTTCTTCTCCCTCAGGGAGAACAGCTTTAAAAGGAATAAGCAAGGATTCCAACCTTGTTCTTTCAGACTCCAGAGCATCTACTAATAACCACCATACCACATGACAAAATGTGCAAGATGGATTAAGGAAGAGAGGGAAGGGGACATGAATGTAATTCAAATAGAGTGGAGGAAGAAACTTGAATTTAAACATGGGAGAGCCGGGGGCAATGAGAACCCATACATTCCTATATCATTAATACAATAATTTAGTTTTCTTTTTTAAAGGGTATGTTTTATTCATTGGTATAAATATAATCATAAATTGCCCTGCATGGAGCAGTTTATGAAAGGAGGGGGCTCCAACTGCAGGAGATCTAAAATTAACACAGACCCCTTCTGAAGTTTAGCTTGGGGGGCCCTGACTTTAAATTTATACCCCCTAGCTGGATTGGAAAAATATAAAAGCCAAACTGCCAGGTTAGCCTTGGAATCCTTACATTGCCCACCAAGAAGCATACGTTCTGATTGAGTGTTGAGCACAGCAGGAAATATCATTACAGACCTGGAATCCAGATTTCTACCAGAAAATGCGAAGCATCTGGCAGTTTTGAAAGGTAATCTTTCCAGATTTACTTTCACATAAACTATACTCTACTATAGCACCAGAAATCATGGAGGAAGATTGTTTTTAATATAGTGGTTCAGAGAAAAGCACAAGGAAACTTAAATGAAGGCAGCATTTCATCTCCAGGCCTTGATTAGCAAAAATAGCACCCCCCAGACCTTACTTATTTGTTAAGAAAGGTGGGCTCACTTGGATAGTATTAAGACATTTCCCAATGCCTCCTATGTAGCACATTAATTTCCAGGGAATTCTGTAGGGTGCCTCTTTTCTGAAGCAATTGGCCATTGATTACCCATTAGTTTGGTGGTTGTTATTTTTCTCTACAGGAAGCTAACTGAAGTTTCAAATTATCTTCCATGACTTTGCTGTGAGCACAGCACCAAGTTCCTGTTTTATTAGTTGGAAAGACAGGTTTCTGTTTTTTGGGGATTTTTTAGGATTGTTTTTTGCTGTTTTGTTTTGTGTAGTTTTGTTTTAAATTACATTGCCAGTTTTAAATCCATGTGAATTAAAGGGAAACACATTGTTTCCTTTTTTCCTTTTTTTTTGAAATAAATATGGATTGAGCTTTTGCCTGAACAATTGAGAAAAGATTTTTCATAGATTTCATTACACTCCTAACATTTCTTAGATGATTTCTCTCAGTGTAAGACCTATTACAAGCAAGAGAAGTTTAAAGTATAGGTTAATCTCAGAGCGGGGGGGCAGGTAAGACAGAAATTAGAGCAAAACAGGATAATTTGAGAAATTCTCAATGATCAATATGTGCCATGTTTTTCAACACAATAACATAGAAACAAGAGAGTTTTTTAAAAAGACATGTTGGAAGTAGTCATTTATAGCAGGATGCACAATGAGAAATGTTTGAACTGTATGAGATAAATAAAAGCCAAGCTGAAAATATACACTTACATTATCAAGATTGTTAGACAACACTGCGTTATTGCTTTTCCAAAAGCAGAGCATGAATTTGGATGTTAATTACAATGAAAGCAAATGTGTAAAAGTTTATTTCCTATTGTTGTTTGTCTATAATTGATAGTGTGACAAATAATTGCACAGCTATTGTGTATGGCAGATAAGCAACTTCGGTAGAAATCTTGCCCTACATGGCAAGCAAACAGCTGTTTATCATTGGCCTAATTATCAAGTTAATGAGATGCTAATTTCTATATTCATAAGGCATGCATGAGCAAGTACTAGTGTATGCAAAACAAGGTTTAGTGACAAACTTAATAAAGAAAATAGCAAGGTATTGGTAAATAAATACAAATGGTTTTAGAAGAGAGGGCTTAGTTTGTTGGGAAATTGTACAACTGCAGGATGCATGCCCAGCCATCTACTGTGTTGAATGCATATTCTGCGCTGACAGCAGCCTCCTTTCACCCAGTAGTCTGATTCAGCTCCTGCCGTGTCTATAGAACTCCTATTACAGCTGCTCGATGGGGGCAGAATCAAACATACCGAGCAGATTTATGGATGACCGTTTCAAGCCCTATGGGGTTGTGTTGCCAGCCTTCCAATTTCCCCAGCACAAGATGGGATGCCCTTTTTCACGAGATTAATATTATCAGGAAACCCCTCCAATAAACACTGCGATGCCACATACTTTTCCCCTTCTCCCAGTCAACAGTGGCCCTGTGGGTAAAGTTTATATAACACGCAACCCAGGTTTGGTGTTTCCTTGCTGTCTTAGAGAGTGGAAGCATTATTTAAGCTAATAATAATAACAACAACATCAATAATAATAAGACTTAAGTAGTAAAACCAAATAGCAAAACACATGACAATATTCAAAATTTGTATTTAAGGTGTAGAGCAGCAGGAAGACAAATGATTTTGGGGGGACGCAGGGGAGTAGAATTTCAAACTTTTGAAGTGGTGGAGAAATGCAGACTTACACGGCATCTCTTTCTTGTTGTAGAACATAGGTCACAAATGTGACTGCTTTGGGGGCAACTGATCTACTATCAAGAGATTAGGCACTTTGGTGACCCACTTATACTTTTTAGGTATGTACAGTATCATGCACAAGAAGAAAAGTAGTGAATACAGAAATCAAAGCCCTCAAAGCAGAGCTACACACAGCCTGCCAGTCAACTCTCCTTCCTTCCCTTTTCAGGGTGGCCACAGGCAAGGCATATTCAACAGTTTACGGTGAAAATACAGGAGAGACTAGAGAAGATGGCACCAAGAACGTGGGTAGCGTGGGTTTTTTTATTTTTTATTTTTTGTAACTTGATAGAAGACAACCCGGATTGAGAGGTGCGGAGTTGTCGAGTGTAAAGTTCGTTTCCCAAACTGAAATCCTACAGCAGGTGCTGAGTGAATGAAAGTGCAGATATTGACACAGTGTGGAACCAGGTCGGAATCTCCTTGTAATATGCTCCCAATCACGTCTGAAATTCTATTACTGAAAGTAACCAGTTTCAGCAGCTGGTTCTTTCGTTCCAATGGCATCAGTGTTAATGATAACTCTATCTTGCATTTTATATTTATCACATGTTAGTTTATTGGAATTTTACACTACACATGAGTGTTTAGGCTGCATGTAAGTCAATCTCATCGTTTTACAGGCCCAGGTCATAGCCATTGTTTGTGAAAGAGCTGGAACTAGAACTCTGAACCTGTGCTCATTCTCCTCTTTCTACTTCAAAGTCAAGCTGAAAAAATGATCAGGGTGTTTAACATGGCATGCTTTGCAAATGTGCTTGTGACACAGATTATAGAGAAGTACCAGATATTAGACATGATTAAAAATGGGACCTTTTGATTCTCCTGGACACCCTAGTATCAAGCATGTGTTTCCAGGGATTAAGAATACAATCCACCACTTAAAACTGAAATCTCTGCTATTAACAGAGTACCTCATTTTCTAGTATAACTTTTTCTTCACCATTCAAAGAGACTTAAGAATCTTCTAGAGACTTCAACTCATTCACTTCAACAAATAGTTATAGAGAACTCACTACAAAACTGAAATCTCAGATTGGAGGGGCCCATATTTGCAATAAAAGATTGGGACCATTTCTCAGGCTAATCAGGTGCTATTGGAGCAAACAGTGCAGTAAAAATCACACAGCTGAGCTCATTACATTGATCAAATTCAGATAATTATAAAATAATTTTATTTCATTGGTTTGGGTCAAAACTGCCTTAACAAATTGGCACGGACATGTTTTAATTCTTATCGTTTCCTTAGAACCAGGACTATGAGTACCAATGATTTACAGACATGAAGCAGAGTCAACTTTTAGGTTTCTGAGGTGAGATGGGAGGGAACAAGCACAGCAGTGGTCTAGCCTGAGGTTCTCAAACTTTAGTGTGCACTGGATTCACTGGCAGCTCCTCAAACACACAGCTACTAAGGAGTTACTAAAGACCAATCTCTGACTTCTTGCATCAGTTTCCCAAAGAAGGGCATGAGCGCCTTCATTCTTAATAAGCTTCGTAGGTAAATTTGACATTACTAAAGTCTGAAATTCTTTAGGTAGGTCTCTGAACAACATGAAGACAAAACTTGTCTGTCTCATGAAGTTCTGAATCATCAGTGCCAAGAACATAATTGGCATTTAAAATATTCTTGAATGCATTAATTAATGAAGAAGTAGAACCTTAGGAAATACTAAAAAACTAGAGATAAAGAACAAAGAGTAAGATGCAATCAAAGCAAATGAAGATGGCTCAGTAAGACCAAAGTTCCAGGATGACCAAAATCAGAACACAGCTGAGAACAAAGAAATCCCCCAAAATCAAGGCTAACCAAGTACAAAAAAGTCCACATGGTCTTTACAGGACTAAGCACATCTGAAAACCACTGTGCTTGACCCTCCCACATGAGCTGCCTGATTTCCTCAGGCGCTCTATTCACATTTGCATATCACCAAAATCAGGATGCACTGCACATTTGATGCATCTTACCGTTTCTAGTGCCTGGGATTGAACTCTCCCTTCTCCTTCTTCCAAGCAGCGTTTGTGTTTGTTCTTGCCAGTCACCTGAGGGCACTATCAAGCAGAGACCACTTCAATTTAAATCCTCCACTAAGAATTGTTGGACCATGATAGCACTGTGAATTCAGACTGCACACATGTAAAAGTAGCAGATTGTAGTTCAAATTTGCAGGGGAGGTATTTTTCCCCTTCGTCAGTCCAGTGTCAATGTTGAAATATGCATGTTTCCTTTACTGTTCTGAATATTGGGTTTAATTCTTATTTACGCCTGCAGTGAGGATTTAGGATGGCTTATGCAGGAATCAGCTGTGAGAATTCCAGTCCAGTGTCAGTCCAGTTTCAGTCCAGTGTCAGTCCAGTGTCCAGTGTCAATGTTGAAATATGCATGTTTCCTTTACTGTTCTGAATATTGGGTTTAATTCTTATTTACCCCTGCAGTGAGGATTTAGGATGGCTTATGCAGGAATCAGCTGTGAGAATTCCTCTCTCCCTCACTCTCTCTCTGTCTCTGTCTCTGTCTCTCTCCACCCCCGTCCCTCTATCTTTATCTTTAGTAGAACATTAAATATCATTGCATCCTACAGTCAAGGGCATTTTATGTGTGATAATACATAGATTCTTTATACTGAGATTGGGCTAAAATTCAGAGCTGAGCGGTCTTGAGTCTATAGGGAGAATAATGAAAGTGTCAACATCTGCCCAACAGAAGCTATAGCTAAAAAAAAAAAAAAAAAGTTCAGATCCTAATAACTCCTTTTGATTCTGTAGTATTCTGGAAATTAAGACAATGATATTCTAATTTCATAGGCCACTTGGGTTATCTTAGTGCTGTTTGTCACATTTATAAATTCATTGTAAGATCATCTTTCTAATCTCGTGCTACAGAGCCCAGAATATATTAGGTGGTCATGTAGTGTTTTCTGAACTCCATGTTCTGGAATATGTCTCTCTAAACACTACTTGATTTGGCTTAGCACTCAAAACAAAAATGTTGCCTCACATTGGTTTCCAAGATGTGCCTAGCAATCACTTCTGCACAACACTGGGGAGTTATACAAGTATTTTAACAAAAGTCTTAATATTTAAAAATATTTTAAAATGTTGCTCTCTTGTTCTTGATATAGCTCTTAGATTCAGATAGATTTCTATGTTTTGTTTTGCTTTTGTTTTGTTTTTTCCACTGAAGAAATTGCTGTTATAAATTCTTGCTTTAACTAAAACCAGTTTTGTTGGTTTTTTTTAAGAGCCTAAAATGCATTGTGATGATGGCTGGATTGTTAATTTTCTAGCTTAGCTCATAACCTATTCATTCTCCCTCTCTCACCAAGACAGACCCACTTCCTGTGCAGTGTTCTGGACTTCAGTTTGCATTGTAAAATTTTTTTGCCTTAGTGTCTGTTATTACTCTATTGCCACCCAAAGTTGACTTTCTTTGTCTCCAGTTTTTTTTCCTCAAAACTTGAATTTCACATTTATCTTTTCTTTCCTTTTTTCTTGACGTTTATGAGGTGAGGGCCCCATAAAATCCTGTGGCCCTGCAGCTGTCTCCTAAACCAACTACTTTGAAGTGTCCTTGACTCCACCCACTTCTTCTTTGCCAGCCGCCAGCCCATCGGATCTGGGACGGAACTTAGAAAGCAGAAGAGTCTATTCCAATTGTCAGGAAAGTAAATTGTGAAGGAAGGACTAACAGTATTATCAGTTCCATATATCCCTAGTTTCTCAAAGAAATGGTAATCCTATTATGTTAGATAAGCCCAGTCTTCAGGTTCCAACATATGGATAATCAGTTATACTTCTTCAAATTCCTCCAGTAACTTG
Organism: Cheirogaleus medius; assembly: GCA_008086735.1. Lineage (NCBI taxonomy): Eukaryota > Metazoa > Chordata > Mammalia > Primates > Cheirogaleidae > Cheirogaleus > Cheirogaleus medius. Next base: position 62,140,533 of record VBSM01000529.1, read on the forward strand.
AAACATAACTCCTTCCTTCCTTTTTTCCTTCTCTTTTCTTCCTCCTCCTCCCTCTCTGCCTCCTGTCCTTCCTTTTATTTTTTCTCTTACCCAAATTCTCTGACTTGAACTAATTGGGTATCATTTTTTTGGTAATGGTGATCATAAATCACAGACTGTCACCCTTAACTACCTATCACACATTCTACAAAAGGTGAGTATGTCAAAACATATTTGCCCACGGTCATCACTTTCCAAACCCTCCACTTGTTAGGTCTTATAATGAAGTAAAACAAGAAACACATGTTTATGTGGTTGCATTTGGTCTTTCTAGTCTAATAATTGTAATGATAAGAATCTTGATAAATTTTACAGCAATAACTTACTATTAAGCTCATTCCTAGGTATCCGACATATTTAAAATTCTCTACATGAATTTTTCTTATTGAATTCTATGAGGCAGATGCTGTATATCTGCATTTAATAGATAAGAAGAGTGAGCTCCAGAGAAGGTAAATAATATTGCAAAGTCACAGAATACCAAGTTTGGGTTAGGATCTTGATATAAGTGCCCCAATATTTGGGAGAATTTTGGTTAAATAAATTTAAAATCCTGTACACTATATACATAGAAGAACTTTCTTGAAATAAAGAGGATGTTCAGAAGAAAAAAATTGACTGTCACAAGATGTATATATTTTAAGGCACTTACAAATGAAAACAGATTCATTGTCTTCAGTTGTATTATTGCATCTCCAGAATCAGAAATAGCCTTGTGGTAATCAATGTAAGCTGGAGATCATTTCTTGGAAGAGTTTGGCTAAAGTAAGGTTAATAATTTCTGGAGAGAGGCACACTTGGTTATTCAAAGCCTATTTGCTAGAAATGTTTTCCATTGCAGTGGATTCTTGGTACTTTATCACTGTTGGTCCTTGACTCAGTGGTTACCAGGTTTTTAAAAAACTTTGTCCACCACCATACCTCCCCTTATCTCCATGAGTAACCTCTGGAATCAATTTTTCTTTTTCAAGCAGTTTCTGCTATGTAGTCTTTCAATAACATTCCCTGGGACATTTGCTATATAGATAATGGTGCCGTTTTGACCTTATTCATCACAGACTGAGTAACACAATGTGATTCTCTTGAATTTTTTTTTTTTTTTTGGCCTCTTCCTGATTCATCTCTTCTACATCCATCACTGAGTCCTTCAAACCTACCTTTTTTCCCTGTCTATTTTGACTCTTGCACAATCCTGCATTCCTAGAACAAAATATCTGTGCCTTTCTTAGGCCAATCCAAAAGGTACCCCCTTCTAGGCCTTTCTTACACTTTTTTCATAACCCCAGTTCTTTTATCTTCTGTTACATGCTCATGAGTCCTCATAGAATTAGCTCCATTTAGATTAGCGAGTCTATCCCTCTATAGTTTCTGTTAACTAGTTCTGCTAGCAGATGGTTCCCAGGGGTCCTCATAGACCAGGAACTAAGGCTGTTACATCTCATTGGGATGATATACCATCCCATATACGATATACCATATATGGTATTTTAAAACCGTGTGATTTATTTTGTTGATAAAAAAACTTTGTTTGTCAGTGTCCTTTTACAAAGCCACTGAGGTACCATGTCAATGTTCATCCCTCTCTTATTTTATCAGCTTTTAGATATTTCCAGAACCAGAGATTTCTGAATTCCTCAACTGTTTAAAATTATTTTACCAACAATGAGCGTGCTACATGTCCCTGCTTCTCAATCCCCACATATAACCTATTATATTTCTTTTGATCTGGGAAACTATAAAAATTCCCCATTAAATTACAGAGGGGAAGAATTAAAGAAACCTCGAATATAAGTAACTATGTTTTTCTACTTCTAGATGTTGCCAAAATCTTCAGTATAATGAGCAAGAAAAATGGGGCAGAATCAGAATCAAGCATAACTGGACTCGAATAAAAGCAAAATTAAAAGATATTTTTTAAGTTTACATGCCCCCAAATAAAACAAAATATTTTTTATAAAAAAACCTCCTTCCTATGATGGCTACATAACTTCTCTGCATAATGGCTATGTGCCTGAAACGTAATAGATGATCAATAAATATTTGTTCCATGTGTGAGCCTGAATTCCTAAGGGGCTATTCCTAGCAAATATAAATAGATGGAAGTTGGAAAGGGACCACACCACTCCGGGCCTCTTTGTTATGGGAAGGAAGGAATGGAGAAGGTAGGTGAAGAGGCTCCTTGCAGGGGTATTACCTGAGGCCTGTGGCTGTCAGAAAAGGAGCTGGTGGCCAGGAGAGCTGTGTACCTCAGAGTGTGAGGTGACTGGGTGGATGGGGGATGGAACGAATAGGAGCAGCTGCAATGAGAAAATGGCTTTCATGGGAATTTTAGGCAGTTTTCCTATGGGAAGAACTCTGTAAATCTTTTATAAAATTTTATATCACCCCTCCAAGGAAACTCATAATCAAAGTCAGTCATTCTTCAAGGCTTTTGGAAGTCATTCCATGTAATTTTGAGGAAACACCACTCTGAGACTCTGAGGGACTCTGAGGTCCCAACATAGCTCAATTTTACTTAGGTTTCCTATCATCCCTGGTGCATTTATCACAATATCTTTCCACATTAGTGCCTTCTCTGAAGAGAATATATTAGGTGTCCTAATACATCAGAGAATGTTAGGATTCAGGAATGCATCCTGTTTCACAGGCTGGGACCAGGCTAAGAGAAGCCTACCTCTGACCATGAGACTTGCTCACTTTAGCCGGACCAGTCCTGGAAGAGCTGATCCAGTTACAGGGTGCATGGGTTATATCAAACCTGAATCACATTAAAGGTGAATAAAATAGATGGATGAAAGGGTCCCAAATTGAAATAGTTGCTTCCTTTGGCAGGTGGGGAGAACACTCGGTTAGGTGACATCCAGAAATTTAGTTGACTATGGCAGCTGCTGGCTTAAAGGCTGGGCTCGCTAGCTGGGTTTCAGGGTCAGGGCAGCAGACTTATGAAAAGAAAGAGTGTTCTGCTTGGTTTCTTGGTTTCAGTCAGCTAAAATTAGTTAAGACTTGAGCACCATGCTCAGAAAATGAGTTAGAAAAGGGAAGCTGGATTGTTGCTGCCACCATTACTGCACATAGTATGCTATCCTACCACTGCCCACATGAATTCCAACCTGTTCCCGCTTCTTTGGACATTTATTCCAATGCCCTGGCACGAGGATTCAAATGGAGGAAGCTCAGATCATTTGTGAATTCTCTTTAGCTGTTTCTTTTATTCCAAAAATAGAAATTAAATGCCAAAATAATTTTAATTGAAAATTTTTCTTTAGAAAATTTAAATAGAAATTAAATTTTTTTAAGATAGAAAATATCATTTTTTCCTCCTTGGCTGCCCTATAAGGATCCACCTTCCATCAAGATTTACACAATGCCAGATTCAATGAGCATCTGAGATTTTAGAAGTGAAAATACGAATGTCGACAACACTGATGAAGAGGAAGAAATGATTACTAGATAATTTACCAGAACTCAAAAAAGGATAGAGCTCAGTTGTAAAAACAGGGTGGGATAGAGTGTGGCTGGGGACTAGACAGAGTCTTATTGTCAGGGTTGGGTCACTGAGTCAAGGTTGATCTAGTAGCAGCTTGACTTTGAGCATGGATCTTCACCTCCTACTACACAGAACATTCATCTTGGGACGTGAAGATATTGTTGAGACTGCTGGTTCCCAGATTGAGGCCAATCACAAACACTGTTGGTGAAGACCTTAATGTAAGATTTAGTAGACCATATTGGCATTTTAATAGATGCTGTGATAAGTTACATAAAATCCACAATGACAAAATGAAGTGATGGTTTGGAAACATACACAAATGATTTGCCTTGCTTTTTATGTTAATGTATGCAAGCCCCTTCATTCCCAGGTGATCCGCAGGAATAATATTTCTTATCAATTGGTAAATCGCTATGATTGGTTGACTTTCAAAAGCTTTGTGAAAATAAATAAGCACTGAAATGTAATGTTAATTTTGACTAATCACCCCTATTCTAATTTTACTGCAAAAATACGTTGGCTGGAGTCTTTAATAGTCTTTAAATCCCCTCCAAGTCTCCCAGCATCGCTTGGCTAGATGCCAGAGCCTGAGCTGACCACTAGCTGGATCTGGGCCTTCTGACGTTTGGCAACACTCAAGCTGTTTGCAACTATGTGCTCCCAGGTGCCTTTCTCTCCTCTGTGCCGAAGGATGCTGAGGGATGTTAGGGTATCTTTATGACAGCATAAGATTCCTTGTCATGGGGATAAAACTCAGTGGACTTTTATAGCAGCAGCTGCTCTATTAGAATTGGGAGAAATAACTCTCCAGGTAATCACAAAACAAAAAAGAGAAAGAGATAAAAAGAAGAAATAGAAACAAATATATTATTTTCAGGCAAAGTATCAAGAGGTAGGGAGGCAGGGCTAGGAACCAGCACTTGTTGCGTTGTGACTATGGCTTCAAGGTTTCCATTAAGCCCAGGAAAGGAGAAATGCAGGCAGTCAGATGTGGATGTCACAGCCAAGAAATGCTGTAATCTGCAACACTGCCAGCTCTCGTCTCCAGGGCCAACATTGTAGAAGTGGTTTTCTAGTCTGAAAAATCTAAAGAAGTAAAGGCAAAAAGCATATTGCGTATTTCAAAATGTTTGATAACTGATGATTGTGTAATGGAAAAAAGAAGAATCAAAAAAAAGCTTTGGATAAAACTTGTTCTCATATCTGTTAGATTGTATAAGATTCTGATAAAGGCAGAAGAAAAGTCTTTACAGTAATGAAAGTGGTAGAGATCTGAGAGTAATGATTGTGGACATCCTTTATGGAGCCAGAATTACAACAAAAAGAAAGTATGTAACAAAGTTGCCTCATTATTTCATAAATTTTGGCTGTGAGACGAATTCTTGTTTCAAAAACTATCAGGGAGGTTGAATTCCTATGATCCCTTTTGGAGCACCAATGAAAATTACCTCCCTGACAGGCAACATGCTGAAAATAAGTGGGATTATTCATTTTAGGGGTCTCTGACTTTAACATCCATGGTGATTTGGATTGCTTTGAATGGATTCAGGCAAATAATACGTATTCTCCACTAGAAGCAAAAACACACACATGACCGCTAGCATAAATTTTCACATAACCTGCAAATTCTTCCTCCCTTAAAGAAATTCTCTTCCATATGAAGCATATTTACTGAAGTATGGTGTGACAGTCATTATGGTGTCCTTGTGGTTCACACTGTGCAAGCTGAGTGCTCCTAGTTAGAACCAGTGTAGATCGGTCTATAAAAATTTCTCAATCTACAAATCTACAGTCAAAAAATAATGGTTGATTTTTTTAACGTGTTAAAAAAAGTCCTTCTTGATTAATGAACAATAATGGGTAGCACCTCCTTTGAGTACCTAGTGAAAGTAACTTTTTCCTCTTCTGTACCATTCTACAGGGCACCTGAGTATTTTGGATCCTCCTCTAGGACCCTGGTGATGTGGGAGAGGATGCATGATGGGAGGACTCTGCTCTATGTCTCAGCCAGTTAATTAGGAAGCCGGCATACTGCCTAGATCCTGAGCACTTCATGCCCCAGGGCTTCTAATCCCATACTTGGTTTCTAAATATTGACTTGTTCATGGAGGCCAAGTGCCTGCCACAATTTCTCCTGTTTTCTGTTGGCTTGCCAGCAGCTCTCCATTCCCTGGATTCAGCCCATTCTTTACTCCCAGAATGTCACTGGGCCGCTAGCTAGGCAGTACCGTCACCCATTTTTGGAAGCAAACTCTACACCGACAAACATCTTTAATGTATCATACTTTGTTTCTTTTAACCCATCTCCATATATCACAGTGATAAAAATTATTATGATAATTCTTCAGCTTATATTCAAACTTCTCAAATATAGCATGGATTCTCTTTGAAAGCCAATTAAGTGTGATTTTAAAAGGTACACAAGTTATATTTACTCTCATCTATGGCATTTTCACATTTTCCACAGCCTAGATTTCTTTGTTCCTAGAATTAAATGTATGTACTTATTATGCTGGTAACATTCATTTATCCAGTTTTGACTTCAGAAGGACATCCCATTTCATTGAAATGACTTATATATGGTTATTTCATTATAAGTGAAGGCTTAATGCCCCTACAGACTTACTGGCTAGGTATTGCTCTACCCAAAGTGTTTCTATAGACTTTTTTTGAAAATTCCCTAGATATTCTTCATAAAACTCAGGAAGAGCTTCCTCATATCTTCCATACAGGAATCTTTCTCTTGTCTGTGTACTCCCATCTTTGATGCTGATAGGATGTGAAGGTGGGCACTCTAACTAAGTCATCAATGATTACTGTTGCTGTCTCCTCTCTGGCCTTGTAGGTTCCAGGATTGGGGAGACATTGCTCTCCCCTTTTAATAAAATGTCTCAAATTTGAATGAGGGATGAGGGCCTGAGGTACATCGAGCTTGGCCAACTAGATGAATGTGTCATCATTCTGAGTTAATGATTATAGAGGGAAAATGAGGTGTCCCTTGGGAATGGTATGAAAAGTCCAGTTTTGTATATTAGTTTGTGTTAATCCATATACAGTAACCAGAAGGCAGCTGGATAACATAGAAATGAATCTTCGGAGAGTGATGTGGTCTAGAAATGTAACTTTAGAAGTCTTTAGAATATAAATGTTAATTAAAGTCATGAAAGTGGACAATTTAGTCCCTGAAGTCTGTAGTATGAGAAGAAGATCTCAGACAAAGGATTGAAAACATTTAAGGAATAGTCAGGGGTTGGTAATCTGAAATGGACACTGTTGGAAAATCCAAGAGGAGTAAGAGAAAAGTCAGTAGAGGAAAGAACTTGGTCATTTATTGGATGTTGGGGTCACACATGAGCAGTTAAAAATGATTCTTAAGTTTTGAGTATGGGTTACTTGTAACCATTGATGACTTGTAAATGTTTGTAAGTATACTGGAACAGTTAAATTCCATTTTGAAAAGAACCAATATGGGGAAAAATGTTTGCTATAATAGAATTATTTCTAAGCCCAGGCCAATGGCCTAGAGCATTAGTGCCTTGTTGATCTCATTGCAACAAAATTCTCTACTATGAATTATTTAGTATAATGACTTTCCCCAGTCCTTGTCTATAGAGTAGTTCTCTACTTATAATGAAAAAATCATAAGAATACAAACTGTTCCATGAAGGTTGATTTAAGTTTTAAAAAAATTCATTCTCTAGAGTCGTAGTGGTTTATCCAATGTGAAATGTGTTGTGCTCTGCTGGAAACTGAAGGTGGGCTCTGGGGTGTGCATTTAAATGGAGCTAATGAATTTCCTCTGTGCAATCCAGCCTGGGGAGAAATGGAGAAGTCAGTTTAATAAAGCATGCAGTAGAATTGCCCTCTCTGGCTCTCCAGATTATAATAGTGGAGCATGATATTTTTCCCTTTTTTCTCTAAATATATTCTTGGAGTTTTTTTGTTACTATAATTTCTTATATTTTCATCATCTCATTTTCTTCTCTGCCCTCTCTCCCTTCCTTCAGGCTTGCCTGCATCTCTCCTTCTCTAACTCTCTACATCCTTCCCTGCCTTGCCTCTTGTTTTCCTTTAATTAAGACTAGTAACTCAGCAATGATCTGAAGAGATACTCACTGTGTGCTTACAAATTCTTCTAAAGCACACTGTTCTCAGAAGTCCTCATGGTGTGTTCTTTCCTGCTAAGAGCTGAAAAGTGAGGCCTCTGCTGACTTGGTAAAGAAGAAGCTGACTTTGTATAAGAAATTGTGTTTTTGGTCTTTATTGTTTTTGTTTGCTTCTTTATTGCTTTGGTTTGGTTTTTCTGAGAGCTCTGTGACTTCTGCTTTTTATTTGAGTTGGGGGAGATGGGAGGCAATTTCCCCACTCAGACATTTTGTTCTGGCTGTGCATTAAGTTCAGAATGTAATTCTGGTCACTTCAATTCTCTTTGAAGAGCCTTTCCACAAGATCCTGGAAAGGTAGCCTGCATTGTTATCAACTGGGGTGATAGAAACCCTAAAGACACAACTTAGGAATCTACCTTTTTAATGAGTTGTTTGTGCAATCACTCTGCATGCTAAAAACTTGAGACCTTCCCTCTAAAAGCATCTTAGAGAAACAATCATATTAGCTGCCTCTTCCTCACTTCAGTGTCCTTCAGAATCCGTTCATAAATAAGACTGTAAACTTCCTGATGTCAGGAATCTTACCCTCTAGTTCTTTGTATCTTAGACAATATATTATGCAACCTTGGAATAAGTGTGGTCCTAGAAGTCAACAACACCTGAGTTACAACTCTATCTGCACTATCTTACCACGGAGAAGATCATTAACCCTTCTGAGCTTCATTTCATTCATCTTATAGAAATATAATACTCACTTATAAAGTAGTTATGAGCATTAGTGTCCTGGTTAATTAGTATAAAATGGAATAAATACATAAAGTATATGGTGGAAGACCTAGTGCATAGTTGGAACTTTCAAAAATGTTATTATTCCCATTTCACCTTCCATGAGACCTAGTTTTCCCATTTATAAAATGGAAATTTTATAGTTGTATTATATATAGATGAGAAGGTAAGAACAGGAAAGAATAGAAAACACCCAGAGCTTTGCTTGCCATACGTGGCTACTATTATCCTATCAGGTATATTTCATTATATCAGTAAATCAAACTAGATCTGTCAAATATTTACTGAGTGCCTACTAAGTAAAAACCCCTCTGCTAGGTGAGCTTGTGGATTCATAATTAAAATCACAGTGTTCCTGAACTCCAGGAGCTCTCAATCTAGTGAATCACATGACTAAGTACAGGTGTGATTCTTGCAGAAGGTAACCTATGCTCTGTGTGCCTATTCAGTAGTTACAAACTAAAAGCTACAAGCGTTGCCTTGGAGGAGGAAGAAATTAATTCTGACTATGAGACTGGAACATTTCTAAATTTAATGCTAGTTGAATTTAAAAGGGAAAATAAAATTAAGGAAAACCCTATCTCTGTTTATTTAATCTGCTTGGGAGGGCTTTAATTCTCAGAAGAGAGAAGGCACATAGTACAGTAGAACCTTGATTAACTGAAACACTCTGAATTGGAATAATGGGATTTTCTTGTTAATTTTCTCTTTAAGACCAGAGAGTACATGTTCTGTTGTTGCTATTCCTATCTTTAACAATGCCTATTCAAATTGTTTTTTATTGAATTAATATAGGTTCAACAATGGTAGACACTGTAGTGGATATGAAGAATTCATAATATATAATTCCTGACTTCAAACGTTTATTATAGATTAAAAGAGATATTAACTTATGAAAATAAAACAACAATGTCAGGAAGTATGTAACTAACTGGAAATAATTGAGTGCTATAAAGATTAGGAGATGAAAGAAATATTTTGAATTGGAATAGATTAACAGGACTGAGTAAGAATATATTGATTTGGATCAAAAAGATGATATAAGGAAGCAAGTATTTTAGAAATATTGAGAAATTTATGGAATACGGAGTGGTTTGAATTTGAAGAAATGTGAAAACAGAAAGACAAATCTGGCAGTTTTTATAGTATCTAATGTCGCTTAATGTTTCTCAGATGATTGAATTCCAGAGTTCTCATTTTGAATGCCATCATCATTGATTAACATAAAGCAAACACAAATGCAGCACAACCTAGTGATTAAGAACATGGAATTAGGAATCTAAGGACCAGAGTTAAGCAATAGTTTTGACAATTACTGTCTTTGGGGACCTAGGCAACTTAGTTAAACTTCTAAACTAGAGTTTCCTGAGCAGTAATATGATGAGAATAATAGTATCTAACTTCTTACTAACTCTTATTTGGCACAGTGCCTAGAACATTCAGTTAACTGTTAACAACCATTATCATTATCAGAGAGTCTTAGAGTTTGGACAAAAGTTGCAGAATTTTACACAGACCATTTGAAATGCCTAGACAATTTTATTTAGCATGAATTCTGGGTATATACTTTTTTTGTTTTCTACTTTTTTCTAACTTTGAGTGAATTAGATCCTGGTTTTTAGGATTTCATGATGGTGCAGTGAATGCTGTAGGTGCTACCCGTATCCCCTTGGCCTGCCTGAGCAGTGACATCACACAGTTTCCATGTTGCCTACTGCTTCCTGTGTCTCCCTGCATGAAGCCACTCTCAGGCCACAGATTTGATGTTGGCTTGCATAGGCATCCCAGAAGTGCAAGCCAAGGAGCAACCCAAGGTGTGACCCTTGACTCATGAGGAAAGGGAATTTGTGAATAAGAACACGAGCTTTCTCTCTTTTTATAAGACCATTCCAAGTTGTGTTCCAGAAATTCTATTAGATGATCCCCAGTGGGAATGGATTCCAGTTTCCCAGAAGAGTAATCTACTCATAAAAGAAGCTTTTATAAATTTTCTCTTTTCCATGACTAACTTCTTCATTCCCACATTTTGCCTCCAATGCCAGTTTTTGATTTATTGCCTCTCATCTCCGAATCTATCCTTTATTTCCTCCTGTGATAATAGAGCTGGGCCCTATAAAATTTCTCCCCAGCTAGCTGGCATCATGTAAGATTTCCAGCAGAGGGCGCTAGAGAGACACACTGAGAAGGAAGTGATTTTTTCCTGATTTCAGCATGTCCCTCTAGGCAAGCTACAGCAGCACATGAAGCTTCCACAGCACCTGGTAGCCAACTCTCCATGGACGGCTCCTCCTGGCACACTCCTCAGGTGGTGTTGAGACAAAGTGCCTCCAGCACAGCACCTTCTATGAGTGATTTTCCATGGCAGTCCTTATAGCAACTTCAGAGCAAAGTGACATTGGCACAACATCACCGTGTGGATGGCTTCCCTTGGCAGCCTCTAGACAACTTCACAGCCTCAGTGATAATATTGAGCCAGAGTTGCATTCTCTTCAGCAAGATCTGGATCTTAGCCCTGATGAGGTGTGTGTGTGTGTGTGTGTGTGTGTGTGTGATGGAATAGCAGACGCCCTCTACCAGAGGACCTTCCTCTATCTCAGTCTTAGGGACAGTGGCTGCTCCTTCTATCTGCTAATCCTGTATTCTTTTTCTAAAGATAGTTATGAGCATTAACTTATAATTTATGAAAATAAAGCAATGATGTAAGGAAGTATGTAATTAGCTGAAAGTAAATAAGTGCTATAGGAATTAGGAGATAAAAGAAATATTTTGGTTTGGAATAGATTAACAGGATAGAGTCTGAATACATTGATTTGGACCAAAGAGATATTATAAGGAAATAAGTAAAGAGCAAGTATCTCTTTACTTCTTACTAGCTAATCTCTGTTACTCTAAATCATCTTATTGTTAATACTTCTTAATATGAAATGTTTTAGGTTCAAATTTCTGGGTAGTTCCTGTGTTCTAACTGGACCCAGATTTATACATCTCCCAAATAAATTACTTACACCTCAATCTCTGTCTCAGGGTCTGCTTTTAGGGGAATCCACATTGAAACTTTTGTTTTCAGTAGAGGCATTAGAAAGCAGATTATCAGGATTAGAATTTGGAATTGAACTGCTTGTTTATAAGATGGAAAAAAAGCATTTTACTTCTGGTGGGAAATGTCATAAGTCAGCATGATGTAGCATCATAACTATATAGACTCTCATCTGTGGTAAATTGTGAGGAAGAACAGGGAAGAGAAAACTCTGGCTTGTAATAGCTCTAGCACACTGGTTCCCAAAGTGTGGTGCCTGGACCACTAGCATTAGCATCATGTGACAACTTGGCAGAAATGCCAATTCTTGGGCACCATCCCTGACTTATCTCAGAAACTCAAAGATTGAGGACCAGAAATCTTTTTTTTTAGAAATCCCTCCAGGTGATTCTAATGCAGTGTAAAGTTTAAGAGCCAGTGCTGTATAACTTGAAAAAGATGAGAAAATAAATATAAGAATTGTGGAACACATTGATATTTTATAACTGACATAAAGGCTTTGAAAAAAAAGAATGACAGCTTTGGGTCAAACAACTATCCACTTAGGGCTGTAAATGCAGAAAGCTTTCATGACAGGTTTGAGACCTTCTTTTGCTGCCAATGAAATGCAGCATGTGCTGAAAATCAGGCCCACCATTTGATTATGAAAGGGATATAACTATCAACAAATCTGAATTCAAAGCTCCAGAAAATCTATGCCAAAGTCAGGGCTATAGTAGAGAAGAAATGAGAGATCGAGACCTCAGATGAGACATTTAATGGGAGATATGCATGAGAACTATCAACTCCTATGTTACGGACTGAATGTTTGTGTCCCCTCCAAATTCATGTGTTAAAGTAAAAATCCCCAATGTGATGGTGTTTGGAGGTGGAGCCTTTAGAGCGTTATTAGGGTCATGAGTGTTAGAGCCCTCATGAATATGATTAGTGTGCTTATAAGAAGAGACAGGAGAGTTTTCTCTACCTTTCTGCTCTCTACTACATGATGATATAGTGAGAAGTCCATCATCTGCAAATCAGGAAAAATGTCCTTACCAGACACCAGATCTGTCAGAGCCTTGATCTTGAACTTCCCAACTGCATAGCTATGAGAAATAAATGTTTGTCATTTAAGCCACCCAGTCTATGATATTTTTGTTCTAGCAGCCTAAGCTGACTACCTATACCACTCATGATTGCCAGAGAAAAGCAGTGGTCTTGCTTGGAGACCATTCAAAAGTCTCATGGGAGGTCAATGCCTGACAGAGGATGTTTGCCCTCTTCAAACTGAGTGCTGGTCTCCCCCTAATACATCTAGTTCATTAAGATCAAGCCATGCCCTGGCCTACCTGGGAAAATTCTGTCCCTTGTATTGATTATTCACCAAAAAAGCTGAAGAACATTTATAATATTGAATAGTATTTAATAAGAGAGCATTTATGAAGGTGATCCTGGAGTGTTAGACTGAGAAGCACTCGAAATATAAAGCAAGACAAGGGAGATTTATTAAAAATAGGGATATCTTCTGCGACTTAGGATTCAGTATCCTCACAAGGACCTAGAATGGCTCTTTGAAGCTCAGAGACAAAGATAGCCTGCAATAAGTGAGGTAGAAATGCCAGAATCAAGTTGGCAGAGTACTGAGGAAGGCAATAGGAGATTTAAGCATGGAAACCTACAAGAATGGGCACTGTGTGTACAGACCTTTGTGTCTTACAGCAACACCCACTAGAAAGTGCCTACTGCAGAGGAGATGCTGCACAACCAACCAGACAGAATGATTCAACCGGTAAGATGTCAGCCAGCTTCTGTCATTAGCCATGCCGGTGTTTGCACAATGGGTCCATGAACAGAGTATCTGTGGTAGAAAGAGGCTATGTGTGGACCCAACTGCTTGCATTCCCTTTCACTAAGCCTGATGAGCACCCAGAGACCGTCACTGAATCCTTAATGGTACCTTTTAAAGGTACCACCCTTAAAGAGACCAATCAGCAAGCTAATTACTTTAAAATCCATAGAAAAAGCAACATAGACCGATAAAAGTATAGATCAGGGGTGAGGGAGATCCAAATATTTAGGAAAGAAAGAAAATTATGAGGATCTATGATTGTCTCGGGGCCAATGACAGCAATGAGGACTGTACTGAAATGTCCCCACTGACCCTTCTATTGTGGGAAATGAAACTAAGAATACAGGGAACCCTAAATGTCAGATTAAGGAATTTGTATTTGATTTCTGAAAGAATGAAAAAAACACCAGATGACAAGATGATATAATCAGATGTGTAATATGTATCTGCACCCCCCAAAATAGCTCAATACATACTTCCATACACACAAAATGTGTACATACACACACATAAATATATGACAGAATGTCCAAGACTAAAATTTAAAGAATCAACCTATTAGATAACCCTTTCCTGAATAGTTGCATTAATCAATTTTTTTCCTATGGCCATTTCTACAAAATATAATAAAATTACAAATTTTAGGGCTTATGGCTAAAACAATATTATTAAAATAACATTAACATTTTTTGAATGCTTGCTAGGTATTAGGTTCAATGCTAACAGATTAATAACACTATCTTTTGCAGTGCTAAGAACATTGCTGGGTGGTAAGTACTATTATTACTTCCCTTTTAGGGAAAAGGAAACTGAGGCTTAGAGAGGTTAATGTTTGTGCAAGGTCAGTTAGGAAGAAGCAGAGTCAGAGAGTCAATCCAAGTTCTATCTGACACTGAAATTCATGCTTTTAACAGTGGTGCCATATTAGTCATCAAAATTTGTTCCAAAAGTGGTGATGAAAAAACACCGCACTTTGGTAATTTTACTTTAATTATCTATGTTGTCTTCTGAAGTCAAGACTCAGACTGTGAGCACTGGTACTTTGATTTTAAAAGGGTCACAAAGGGAAAGCCCTATTTCTGTTATCCTATCTACAATATTTCAGGTAATTGCCAGTAATCCAAATTGAGGTTCTTGGCTGCTGCGGCTTATATTAATGATTAAATGAAGTATAATAAACACAAATTTAGCTGTCTATAGTGTTTGAAGAGTAATGAAAGATATTATATTGCTTCTAAAGTAAAGGATCTAAAATATAATATTGCAAACTAAAATGTTAATTTATTTTTAAAAGGAGGTTTAGGCTTAGAAGTAAGAAAATGTCCCAATGAGCCATGGTAAAGTTACATTTGTAATAAGAGAACTGTCAAGTTCCTAGTTAGCCTGCCTATATAATGTAAATCAAGAGTTGAGAAGTATTTTATTTTAAATTGCTTTTTAAGACTGTTGAATGCCTGTTGGTTTATATACAAGATTTATGCCAGCATGTTCTTTCTATCTCCATTTTCTGTGATGGAAATATTAATCTTTGATTGTCTCCATAATCATAGGAGTAGAAGTTTTCTGGGGGGATGCAGCTAATCTTTGGTTGTTCATCCTAGCAGCAAACAAGTTTCTACTTTTTAAACCTTTTCATTTACCTTATGTTAGAACTATGGAGAGCAGAGAGACATGGCCTCCATAGGGTATTGGCCATGGTCAACCGTATTCAGATAAATCCTGTCTTACCTTCTCTCTTCTCTCCTTCTGACATTCAGGACTGTCATGTAGACTTCAGGTTGACCAGATTTGTCTATGGTCTAGTCTCTCTCCTATCATCCTTAAACAAAAGTCATTCATTGCTTAGTTCTCTTCATTTTACAAAAACTAATTATATTCTTGGAAACTAGGTAAAAAATCATAGGCCAATAATACATTTGAATTTGATTGCAGTCTACTCTCTCCAGAGCTGCTTGGTGCTTCTAATCAAGAAATATAGTTCATATACTCTTAACCATAGAGAACTTTTCTTCTTTAAAACATGATAGTGGCTTCACAATGATAAATATGTATTTTTATTTTTTTATATTTTTTAATCATGTAAATTCCAATTCTGACGGTGGCTTCTCTGGGCCTCTGTGATCCAGACATTAGCTTGGAGATTAGACTGCTTCCCTCAACTAGATCAAACTTACAAGACAGAGTTTTCAATTGTTAAGTAAAGTGATGCGCTACAGAGTAACCTTGGAGGGTGTGTATTTTGGATAGAAAAGATCATTTTAAATAGGCAATATTTGAGCTTTGAGAAAGATCTATCCATGCAGGAAAAAAAAAAAAAAAAAGGAGGGTGGGAGGAGGGATCCTTTCATTTTCATCTCTGATGTGTAAAGAGCATGGAAGTTGTCACCCTTGTCCTTACAACAACAGCAACAAAAAAGATGAACAGACTGAAAATCAACAAATTTTCTTGGACACATGAGAAAACTGATGTTACGAGGCAAACTGCCACCCTAAAAATCGAAAGAGATGAATCCAGACAGTAACAGCTGAGATTTGCCAACCTGAAGCAGAAGCCTCTGGAGCCATAAATTGGTACAAACGTTTAAATGACAAATTTGCTGGAGACTGAGTATGCACTACCTTGAAGATGAGAAACTATTGGATTCCACAGTGTTGGTAGGGTGACTTTTGTAGATTTTACCACCAGGAAACCACCCCGCCCTCTCATCCCTGGGTTTTCACAGTGCAGATTCAAGAAAGATACCCTCTTGTCTCTGGCCACGGAAAAAGACTAAGTCTTGTGAAATATGTGTAGATATTTCTCCATAATTTTACCAGAACCTCATCCCAGCCTGGGGGAGGGTACTCCACCCATTCTATTTCACTCTAGGCTTTCTGTCTTACCGAAGGAGGGAAAACCCAGTAAATATTGATGTACTTGGTTAGCTTATTTTATCCTTCCCCCTTTGTATTATGCTAACTTTTTATTAGATTCATGGGACCTGACATTTTATTATAGCAGGTTCACAAAGGAACTCATGAAACTTCTTCACCAAGCTACGACACTGATTTTCATGGTAGAAAGATACTGCTAAAAAAAAAAATGGGAAATGATTTGGAAAACAACAATAGAAATGCCCACATAGTAACTGTCAGTATGGTGGCATTAACTAAAATTGATAAGTTTCAGAAAATAAAGGGTGGTTTTACAAAATAAACTTAGAAAAATTTTTGGTATAACAAGGAGTCTATCTTCAATAGAAAAAAACAAACATTTAAATTTTTAATTTTTCAAAGTGCCTATTCTGTGAACTTAAGTAACATTTCCCATTTAGTAGAGGACACAATTAGCCAATTATTTAAATTTTTAAAAATAAAAGTGCTAGATTGCTGAAATTTATTTTAGGTTTTGCCCAAATATAAGTGGAAAGAAAACTGCCTAAAAATGATTATATAGCATTATATTTTTTAAAGTGAAATATTAGAGAACACACTTGTTTCCAAATGTTTGAAATAAGGACTTTATTGCCAAATTTGATCTTAAAGTGGTACAACATTAAAATTATGAAGTCTTTTGGAAAACTAAAAGGAAACACTACAAGATTTCATTCATATTAGATAAATGAAATAGAAGCTAAAAAATGAAATTGGGAAAACTCATTGTAAATGAAATAACCTTAAAGCCTCAGAACCAACCTTAGTCTGAGAGTCACTTTCAGGCCAAAAATTAAAGCAATGCAAGCAAAAAAAAAAAAAAAAAGCTGTATCATTTTCATATTCTATAGGCAAGGAACCTATATTGTCTAATGAGTCTATATGAAAGATGTGTCAAGCCAGAAAAATGATCTTATCAGTACTCTTTATAAAATATACGCACTCACATACTGAAAGCAACATTCATTTACCAAAAAAATGCTTATGTTACAGGGTTTATACTTGTGATTGTCATGGCATGTTTCTTAGCAATTTTAATTTAAGAATTGGTCTAAGTCAGAGGTCAGCACCCTTTTTCTGTAAAGAGTCACATAGTAAATATTTTAGGCTTTGTGGGCCATATAGTCTCTGTCAAAAGCAGCCACAGACAATGCATGAACAAGCAAATGTGGCTGTGGTAATAAAATTTTATTAATTGACACTGAAATTTCAATTTTATATAATTCTCATGTTTCATGAAATATTTTTTCTTCTTTTGATTTTTTCAAAGCTTTAAAAATATAAAACACCATTCTTAGCTTGATAGCCATACAAAAACTGGAGTTGAACCATATTTGGCATACAGGAATAGTTTGTAGACCTCATTACTCTATGCTATCTTTCTTATCAGGGCTGTGTGTATGTATGTGGGGGTGTGTGAGATCTCTGTCATGCTCTGTATTGCTATGGTTGTCATAGTCCTATATTCACTCTCCATTTCTTTAAGACTCATTTATATGGATGAGCAAGACTCAGTTATTTGGCATTAATAAGAAGAGAAATAGGAAGAGTTTACCGTACTCATATATACTCACAAATGGTTCATTTCCTATTCTAAAATAGTCTCTCTCCTATACAAACCACCCCAGCCAAGACCTCACCAAGAAATACGTATTTTCTGCTGACCTGGAAGAGTCAGAAGAAAGTATCTTTTCTTCTTTTCTGAAGTTACCTCCAAAAATGTCTGTCATAGGATGAGAAGTTTTCTCACAAGACTCAGGAGATGTGTTAGGGACTCAGACTTGATTGAACTGACTTACTCAAAGTGTCTTCTTGTATAGGAAAATATTTAAGTTCATGAAAGTAAGCATCTTTTGCTGCTTAATTTTAATGTCAAACGCCATTGATAAGTTGCTTGTGTGTTTTTTTTATTAAGTGACTTTATTAAAAATAAGGATCAGAAATGCCATTCTGCTCTTCATTTTCTTCAAATTATCACTATCTTCTCCTGAATTGTGACAGGACCCCTCTGGGTATATGTGGTAAAATTATCAATTTTTAATAGAATGAAAATCTGACCCATAAGTGGACCATATATGCTTTGTTATGCATGAAAAACCTAGTATTAATTAGACTTTATTCTTCCACTCCTCCTAAGCTTCCTGAATAGTAAAGTAACAGTGATAATAATAATAATATCATTTAATATGAAAAATAATGTTTACTTTGATTTTGGTTGTCAAATATGTAGCTAAAAGAGGCTATTAAAGTGATACATGTTTATAAAAATATGAGAAAGAAGTAACTAGGAATAAGAATTTTAAAACATATACTTCAGTGAAAGAGAAGCTCATGAAATTTCCTGTGATAGATTGTATTATTATTAAAAATGTGTTTGCTATCCCTTGGGAATATTATACATTACATTTCCATTGATGTCAGGCTAGGCCACACAACTTACTTTGGCCAATGAACTGTTAGAATCTGAACAACAAAAAAATTTTCTTCTGGCTGTTATGATGACAGGCAATATTAAGGATCTTGGAGTAAAAATAGTGGAGCAGAGCTGGGTTTTCTTCTCAACTGGCATGCAATATGGGTAAAAAATGGACCTACCTTTGTTGTAACCTAATACAATTTTGGGGTTGTTTATTACTGCAGCCTAACCTGTCCTATACTTACTAATACATTTTCTATAAGATACATGAGGTCTCATATTTTTTTTTTTAAACAGCAACTAGATGACTAAATGTTCTAAATATTATATAAAGAGTTTTCTGAAGGGCTCACTTAATTAACAATTAATAGTGTTCCCACTCTACAAGGTTACAGTCACCTAGTTTGTTCAGTCAGGGCTTGAACATTTTGGCTTCAATGAAAAAATAAGGTCTATTATCTACAAAACAATGTATGCATTTCATGAAGACAATTATGACAATTAATGAAGACAACAATACACACTAAAGAACAAAAAGTGTATATAGCTAATTGATAAAGGTATCTAGAGAATAATCATATAAACTAGAATATGATGTAATGAGGTTCTGATTTGAAGTCTCAATTCTCCTCACTAAACGGTTTGCAGTTGTTTTTTATTTGTTTGTTTGTTATTACAGGCTAGATTTCTCTCAGCCTTTCATTTGTTCAAGTTCTACAGAAATTATTCACTCTGTTACATGATATCTTTTTCTATAAATTTATATGCCAGTATGTCACTTTTTTCTTTCTTTTCTAAATTTTTTTTTCTATTTACAGGAGATTGTACATCTCTCCATTTAGAAATTCTCAAAGTGAACTTTAAATTTAATGATTATCATCTATTTGAAGGTTGTTTCTTTTCCAAGTGGTCTTGAAATTGCCAGATGCTAGTTCTTATCACTGAGAAATAGCTTCTCTTTGCATGGAGTGAAGTTTTGATTAATAATTAAAATGATGATGATGATGATGATGGCTGCCATTTATTTAGAGACTTCACCAAGTTTGAGGCGCTATACTTGGTATTTTATAAGAATTATCTCATTGAAGTCTCACAAAAGCCATACAAATAGTTGTTATGTTTACTTTATATTTAAGTAAACTGACAAGAAAATTTGCTTGCATAGAGTCCTCAAATAAGTTTCAAAGTCCATTACTCTTCTACTAAGCTACATTATATTCCTATACTCTGTGGATCTGTCATTCATCTGTATCTGCATCATGCCCCGTACTATAGCAATGGGAAGATTCCAGTAAGAATGCTTCTTTGAGGGAAAAATGCAATTATTGTTTGGGATCTGAGCTGAAAAACATTACCTCTATTGAGCAGTAACTTGTTCATCATGACATTTCTTAGGTAAGACCATTAAACACCTTCTTGTCTATAACAACCTTAAGTTTATTATGTCATACCCAATACTATGCAAGATGAGCTATATTCATCAGCAGGCCTGGGAAGTGATAAAAGAGCAGGAATAAAGCTAGCCAGTGTTAAGATTCGGCCTCCAGGGAGAGGTGGCAACTCAGCTTTATTTTAGTCAGCTGTCTGTTTTGAATAAGATTATCTCTGGGGTAGAGAATCTCTAGGCAAAGTGAGATGAGGTCTAGAGCAACGCCTATAATGCCATTAAACTGGTTTGAAGGATATCCTAATTTATTGGCTGGAACTATGTATTAATAGATAAAGATCCAATCAGTTGAGGAAGGAACAATAAAATATGCCAGAATAAGTGAGATTTTGACCAAAAGAACAGGACAGGGCCCCAAGGCCAGAAAGGTAAATTGAAGAACCTCAACCAGTAAACTAAACATAGCATCATTGGTGAAGGATAAAGCTCAGTAGACATATAAAAGCCAAATGACTCATGCTCCATGCAACTTCTAACGGAGTTAGAGCCCGTAGACCAATTTCAGGTCATAAATGACTCCTGAAAACCTTGGTTGGGAGAAACTCAAGATTTGTGCTGAGATATAACTGTAGACTGAAGATCTTGATTAGGAATCCTAGATCTGCCGTTCATTCTCTGTGTGATAATGTGCAAGTTGCTTAACTATTCTATGACTCAATTTCCTCAAATGTAAAATGGTGATAATGTTAAACTCACCTCATAAATTATTATGGTGTAATAAAATGCTTCCTATTAAGTAGGGAAAACAAACAAACAAAAAGAATAGCACTTTATTAATACTTGGGTAGTTGGTCCAAATAACCTCTAGTAAGCTTTTAAACATGAAGAAGCTCTGTAGAGGTTAAATCACTAGAAGGCACTTTCTGAAACTGTAGTGAGCTCAGAGGAACTATCAGAATTCTTTTTGTATCCCTCATTCCCACCATTACCACCTCAGTTGAGTCCAATATTACCGTCCATCAATGAGATATATTTACATATATGGTGTGCCTTCAATGACCTTGCCCTCATACTTGCATCTCCTTTCACTTGCCAAATATTGTTCATAGGAACACATTCTCACATAAATCCAGCTTAAAATCTTCATTTCTTCCATTTCCATGTCTAATTTATTCTACATCTATAATATTTCTCATATCTCTTCTCTTTAGTTCATTTAACAGTTGCCATCCTTATTACCAGTATCATCTCAGTTGTCTATTATAATTTGTTATGCTTGTTTTTTTTTGTCTCTAAATTACTTCCCTATGATCCATCCCCTCTGCCATCTTAATCATATAAAAACACATGTATTAAAGTATTTTCTCTACCTAGACATTATCAGTGGTTTTTCATTTCCTATTAAATGGAAGTATGTATGTTAGCCTGGCATTCATGGTCTTTCTTAAATTGGCCTCAATATATAGTTTTATTCTAATCTTATTCTTATAACTCCTTCCTGCATTTTATTTCAGACAAACTATTTTATTTATTTCTGAGCACAGTTTCTCAAGATTTTTCACCTCTGACTTTACTCATGCTGTTCTTTCTATCTCCCAATGTCAAATATTCTTCAAATCTTATTTATTCTTTAAAATCTAATTAAATTTATTTTTACTTCTACATTTCTTAATGGCCCTCCTTTTACTTTGAACTATAGCCAAATATGTTGTTACAGATTTAATTGTGCCCCTGCCCCCCCATTTATGTGTTGAAGCCCTAGCCCCCATTGTAACTATATCTGGAGCTCAGGTCTTTAGAAGGTAAGTTAGATTAAATGAAGTCATAAAGATGTGGCTCTAATCTGATAGGACTGTGGCCTTATAAAAAGAGGAAGAGATATCTCTCTCCCTTTCTCTCCCTCTGCCACATGAGGACACAGCCAAAGGCAGCTGTCTTCAAGTCAGGAAAGAGCCTCACTAGAAATTCAACCCTGCCAGAGCCTTGACCATGGACTTTTCAGCCTCCAAGATTGTGAGAAAATAAATTTATTTTCTTTAAACAACCCAGTCTATGGTATTTTGTTGTGGCAGCCCAAGCCGACTAAGACACATGTCCATGACCTTTTATCTTAAACAATAAGCTTCTTAAGAAGAATTCCTGGACCTTCATAACCTATGTATTTTTCAATGTATATATCATAATATACTGAATAAAATTGATGCTCAATAAATACTGAATTAATAAGTAAATTAAAAAAGAAATATACAAATCCACGACATGGAAAGTAAAATGATAATAACGCCTTCTGACAAAAATGAGTAATTATAGGAGAAACATTTTAAGGATGATATTTCAGGCCACAGCTTCATATTGTTTTACTTAATGGCTTGGGTATATTCTTTATCACAAAAACTATTCTCCACATTTGGGAATAGTTTTAAGTAATTATCTAAAAGCACACATTGTTTTGTTTTTTATCAGATATAAATCCTTTCCCTTCCTGACACCCACACAATGAGGATGAAAACTCTGATAAAATTGAAGATCAGAACTTTAACAATTTCAGAGGAAATTTAAAACTTTTCAGGGAAAAAAAATGCAGTTTCCCTACAGCTAAGTTTTAGCCAAGTATATATCAGTATTTGTGATCTGGATAGTTTGAGTGTTTTTGTTTAGAAAACACTGAAGATGTTATGAATTTAGGACTGAGTAGGAAGGAAGTGTGTTGAATTAGCATATGCATGTTAACATCTGCTGGAGAGAGTACTGAGAATGCTCAGAATATCATACCCTTGCAAGGCTGTGAAGGAAAGGAAAGGAAATGAAGAGAAAATGGAGATGCAGGAAGAGAAGAAATGCAAGCCTAGAATTGTCTATAGTTTTTGTAACAAAATTTGATCTTTTTCTGAATTGTTCCTCACAGAGCTAACCACACCACTTGAATTCAAGAAATGACAAATAATAACAATTGCAATACCATAATTTTTTTACTATACAACTTGTCTATGAGTTATAGTCAACCTGGACCCCAAAATTAGGGGACTATCAGCAGCTTTTTATTTAAGCATTTCCATATTTAAATAATATGAACTATATGATTAAAGTAATCATTCATAACCATCGCCATCACCATCGCCATTTGTCCCAGAGAAAAGAAAGTAGTCCCATCTTAGTTTGTACTGCTATAACAGAATACCACAGACTAGGTAATTTATGAAGATCAGAAATTTATTTCCAACAGTTCTGGAGTCTGGGAAGTCCAAGATCAGGGAACTGGCATTAGTGTCTGGTGAGGGGCCCTTTCCCTCCTTCTAAGATGGCACCTTGTTCCTGCATTCTTCAGAGGGGACAAAAACTGTGTCCTTACATGGCAGGAGGAGGAAGTATAAGAGAGGTGTGAACCCTCTCTGAAGCTTCTTTAATGAGGGCATTAATTCATTAATGATGGAAAAACCCTTATGACTTAATCACTTCCCAAAATGTTCCACATTTTAATACCACCACAGTGAGGATTAAGCTTCAACATGTATTTAGGAGGGGACACATGTTCGAACCACAGCAAGTCCCCTGTAAGTTCACACAATATAAGATTTTTAGACATGTTGCAATGGGACAAAGAAATTTATAGGTCCTGCTACCTTTTGAGATGGTTGAGGGAAAAGGGCATTGTTATTGATTGTGAAATTTAAATAAACTACTACTGAGAAGTACTCTTTCACAGCCTCATTTATTTATTATACAAAACAATTCCTTACTGAACATGTGCAACATACAGGCCATAAGACAGCAGACAAGCCTGAGAAGCTTTTTACCTTCATGCAGCTTACAGATAGTGAGAGAGAAAGGCAAGAAGGAAAGGAAGAAGGAAGGAAGGGGATACTTACGGATTGGGATAAATATTGTGAAGCAAATCAACAGTGAATGTGACAGAGTGTAACTGTGATGGTTGAAAGCCAAGATTCTACTATAGAAGGAGTGGTTAGAGAAGTCAAGGGCATCGTCTGAGACCTGAAGTGTAAGAGGGAGACAGCCATGCCAAGAGCAAGAGTAGGAGACACAACATTGCAAACACAGAAAAACAAATGAGAGATCTTATAAAAGGAAATATTTGGGCATGTGTGACTTGAAAGGAGGCCACCGTGGCTGCAGCCTAGGGAAAAAAGGAGAGAGTGACATGAGACAGGGATGGAAAGGTAGGCAGAAGGCAACATGTGCAAGACTTTACAGTTCAGGAGTTAACTTATCTTTTCCTGAGTTCAATGGAAAGCCAAGAACTACTTTAAGTAAGTTAGTGATCATTATAACCACTCTGGTTGTCATGGAGAGAATGGGTTGAAAGTAGAAAAAAGTGAATATATGACCATAAAGAGGCTTTTGCAGTAACCCAGCAGTAAGATGATGAGAGCTTGGGATGGAAGGTAGAAATGGAGAAAAGTGACAAGATTGAAGATATATTACAGGTCTATAATTAACAGCAATTGTTGATGGATTATACATGGGCAGGGGTTGGGAAAGAAAAGATAGAAATAAACATACATGCTAGGTTTTTAGCTGAGTTAGTTATCTGATGGACTCTCTGAACTTTCTGAGATAGAAAATGCTAGGGCTTCATTTTTTCCTGTCCTCCTAAATATGTGAAGTTTAATATCTGTTAGCCAATAAGACACCAAGTCAGTAAGACAATTAGGCTTTTGGCACTATAAGACTCACACTCAGAAGTGATAGATAGGGGGCTGATGATATACATTTGGAATTTTTTCAGGGGACCTCCTCCATCTAATGATGAAAATGCAGGAGGAGATCTTTTTCAAAAGCATGGAGGATGGCCAGTAAAGTAAAATATTAGGAGATCATGGAATTATGGATTCTGCATGAGGAGGACATTGGAAGTAGCATGTGATCCAGTGTATCAACAGTTGCCAAAAAGTAGCATATGATAAAATAAAGGTATTCATATCAGATTGTAATTTATTTTTATTAGCAAGGACAATTGGAATATAAGTGATAAATTAACACTTGCTTTTCTAGGGTATCTCACTGGGTATCTTTAATCTGATGCAAAATGATAGGATGCCATAATTCTTATTCATTCGTTTGTTCATTTGATGGATGATAGGTGTTACACGCTGTGCTGGGCATTCGTGGAAATACTTTGTCCTCTTCTAATTTTTTTTTATTGCAGCCTAAATTTTATATCCATAAGTTAACACCAATCTTTTTTGAATAGTCTAATTTTGACTTATACCATAAACTCCAGACTAATAACCTTTTAGATCCCAATTCCACTTAAATTTCCTTTTGCAATGATAGCAATCATCCCAGCCTCCTACCATGTCCCAAGAGGGTAGCATTTCATAAACTTCTATTTCTCCTACCATTGATATGGCCATGAAATCACAATCAGACTGGAACACACTTAGGAAAATAGAATCATTAAACTAAAGCTTAATGAAAATCAGGCTGTTTTCTTTTTCTTTTTTCTTTTTCTTTTTTCCATGTAACCCATAATGCAAAGGAGCTCCTCTGAAAAAAGAAAAAGAGAGGTGATCATATGAAAACAAAAACAACCAAAAAACCCCTAATGATTTGATTAGACATGTTATTGTAATTTCTCTCTTAATAGTTTGCATTTTTTCAGTCATTTCTTTATGGTGATTAGGAAATTGGACTAAAGCCATTACAGAAATACAGCAGTAGAATCTACTATAGTGGCGTTGAGCCAACATCTCATATTATGAGTTTTGGCACAAGGTGTTACTTTGAGAAGGCAGACCCGTTTCTATGTATATCAGGCAAATCCACACTCTATTCTTTATAAGGCATGGTCTTTATTAGGGCTTGGCCCTTTACATCATACATGGTCCACATTTTGGCACAGCTTTCTAAGGGTTTTACTAAATGCATATTCTACATGTTACTCTCAACCATGGTGTTTATTAGTGACATAATTATCCATCCAGACCCAAATTATATAAATTGGAAAATTTAAAGTTCTGTGTTTTACACATCATGAAAAGAAAAAAAGAATCCCCTGGCCGCCTGCTCATGAAAATGTTATGCACATGATATAATGGTCTTTAGTTCAAAATACTTACTGTGCAGATCTTAATACAAAGTCTAGAGTTTTACCTTGGTGGATGATATGCATCACTTAACTGGGTGAGAAAAATAATATGAAACCATTCTCATGTGGAGGTCACAGTATAATAATAACTGAAGGGGATACAGAAGATGCTATATAAAAATGGAAAAGCGCCTGTGATGAAATGTTCAGACGTGCCAGTGGGAAAGAATAAGTTTGTCAAATACTTTTGCTAGTATGTTTGTGGCTGTTCTGTTATTATTGCTATTAATGTTTAAGTTGAGGCTGATTTTGAAAATCAATAACTTGATTTTCACCACCATTCTAAAGAATAAAATGCCATTTATTTATTTAAGGTGACATGACTTAAGTTTGGACCTTTCTCCCCCACCCCTTTCTCCTTGATGCTTGATACCTGGACAAATAGCATTAGGTAGCATTGATTTGAAATAAAAAGAACAGGTGGAGGCTATGGTTGTGTTTTGTTCCCTTTTCCCCCAAGAGCAGTTTGCACTTCTGCTTGTTAGCAAATTACAGCCTCTTGTGTTCACTTTCTGAAATAGAAATGGAAAACTGAGATAAAAAGGATAACAACAAAAGACATAATACCATTACTCCCAACACCACCAGCAAGCTCACTTCAGTTCTATCATCTATTGACTGTATTCAAAGAGAATGATGAAAATCCCACCATGTTATAGCATAAGGATTCTATTCAAGGGTTTAAGGTGAGGACAAGAGATTTTTAAAGCTCTTATTTTTGTGTTTTTAAAGGATTCTGTTAAAATGGATTACTTTGTGTTGTTTGCTCCATAGATGTTTATAGGCATTATTTGTTTCTGGGTAGTAATTTAGTAGATTGTCTTAAAAACAGTGGGCTAGAGCAGTGCTTCTTAAATTCTAATGTGACTACAAATCACTTGAGGATGTTGTTAAAATACAGATTCTGATTCAGTTGGTGTAGGGTAGAGCCAGAGATTCTGTATTTCTAACAAGTCAGAGGTGATAGGACACTTTTGGTCCATGGACCATACTCTAGTGGCAAGGGGTTAGACGACTGGATGGAGTCACCTCCTACTTATCTCCTTAAGCCAGGCACACATGGTACCTCCATTGAAAGGAAGTTTTGAAATTCATTGTTTTTTAAGTTTAAAAGTAATGGAAGTTATTTTGTGGCATTATCTGAGTTCGGCAAAAACTTTATTGAGATATGTGGGTTCTAGAATCTGATACTTCGAATTTACTAATCTGTTCATGACTTTTCATTGTGTAAATTTTATATTTCCAAGGGTAATTGCAAATTTGTAGTTGTTACTAGAAAATATATATTAGGGTAGGAAAGCTTTTGGTTATTTCTGTGCCTAAATTGCTGTAATTTGTGGTGTCTTTCTCAAGCAATAGCCTTCCTCTTATAAGACTTGTATTTTCGAGGCTTCCCAAAGGATTAACCTGATCACATAACAAGAGGGTAAAGGTTTGTGGCTGACCACTGATCACTGTAACATATATCTAACTCTTTTGGCAAGTTAGAAGCAAAAGAAGTAAACCAGCGGTTTTCCACAAAAGACAGGGTGGTTGTAGCCGTGGTGGGGATCAGAATCATCTGGAGAAATTTAAAAAATTATACATTTCTCCCTCCCCCACTTATATGCTTTTCAAAATATTAGAATCTCCTGGTGGGAGCATAACTATTTTAATTTGAAAAAATGATCCAGATGGTTCTGATTTGCCACCTCCAACCCCGCCCCCCAAATTAAGAACTGCTGAAATAAATTAATGACATATTTTGAGTCTCACCTTTCATTTTGAATTTTAAAGTCAAAGCCATAAAATTCTTAAATTGTTTTGTGTTCTTTTATTTTTCATATAGTTAAATACCTCATGGTTCTGTGTTAAACTGTTCTCATAGACCAAGGAGCTAAAGCAGAATCACATGGCATCATAGCCCACTGCACAGGCCAGTGGTTCTCAACCTTGGCTGTAACCTTGGAATAACTTGGGGAATATTTTAAAAACACCAAGGTATGAGCCGCACCCCAGACTAATTAAATCAGAATCTGCAGGCATGGAGTCTGGCACCATAATTTTTAAAGCTCCCCAGGTAATTCTTATATGTAGCCAGAGTTGAGAACCACTGATAGAAGTAAAAGATCCAAAAACCCTTTGTCTATAGAGCAATCTAAAATAACTTATTTTGATTTTAAATAAAATATTGAATTTCACAGTACATAATATATGACAGGAACTTATATTCTTCTCATGTCATTCTTCAAAACTTACTTCTCCCTGATTATATTAGATCTCTTGGACTATTACCAAAGATATCATCATACATTTTACCTTTTCTGAGAATAATCAGTAGTATAACATCAAGGAATATGTATTTACTCATATATAATTTAAATACATAGAGTCGAGTGAACTCAGTTTGATGAATTTAGTGCCAATGGCATTTGAGTTCATAGTATGTATTCTGCTAGGTTCTTTCACTTGAGAATCTGCATGGTTTTGTTGTTTGTTTTGTTTCCAATCCAACTGTATGTTAAAAAAGCAAGAAACAATAAACAAACAAACAACAAAACCTCACAGAGGAAAAAAAATCCCTTGAGGACAGACAAGAAATAATTTCCAGATCACTTCATTCTCCCATCCTTCTGATTTCTTCAATGAAAGTATAAATGGATTTTTTTAAATCAAGTATAATTTACATGAAGTGAAATTCACCATTTTCAGTGTGCTGTACTGAGAGAAAATTCCCATGGGTCTCACATTTCTGCATTTCTTGTGCGCAGAGGCACTGACTGTCCTTTCTTCTGGGCTATCTTTCAAGGATGTTAGTATAGCAAGCAGCCTTGAAAGCTTCCAAGCAGCCTTGGAAGATTGTTTTCCACTGAAACAAGAAGGCATTATATGAGTCATCAAGTAAAATTTTCTGAGAATATATGGGCAGGTTCGTAATTTTAATCCCCTAGCTGTCAAGGAAAAAAAATGTTACTTTAGCCTTTCATCACCAAAATGAAACCCAATACCTTACTGAACTCCTTGAGTATTCGGGACAGTATGTACCTATCCAGGGCAATCTACTTGGTCCTTTATATAGGTTAAGCCACAAATCAGCATGCTTTGAGTGGGGCCCAAACCAACAGACTGTGTTGGAAGTTGTTCAGGATGCTGTGGGACACTCCACATTTGGGGCCCCACACTCCTGATGACCCCTTAGGAATGATCATATTATTAATCATAAATTCAAAGTATCATATTCTGGAACCCACATTTCTCAATAAAGATTTTGACTAACCCAGATAAATACACAAAATAAACCTCATTACATTTAAATCTCTGTGAATTGACTCTGCTAATTATTGTCTTTATCAGAGAAAAGAAACCTCCTTTTGAGGGAGCTCCTTAGGGTTGGACTCCTCACCTCTGTGACACAGATACCATCCTAGCTGAGAAGAAAGGATCTTCTTGCTACTGGGGTTCTGTCAAAACTGAATTCCTGGCCTGTGATGGCCTTGTGACTTCACCTTCTGATGTTTCCATTTGAGTGGAACTTGAACTCAATAACAAAGAGGGTGGGAAGACCCCAGCCAGCCTCTCTTGTCCAATGTCAATGGTATTATTAAGAACACCCCCAGCCTGAGGGGTATCTTGGCTTTACAAGAATATGTGACAACTGTTACTCTGTGGGAAACTTTATTCTCTACTCCTCCATGTGAAGAAAAGCTGGCTCCAAGAGGTCCTTGATTCACAGAGGTGACCTAAAATTCTGGGCTGGTTTCACTGATGGGACAACTAAGCTGAAGGCTAATGTCATCCATCAGGCTGCCGCAGCCATTCAACCTCAGCGTCAACTACATGGAATGAAAAATGGATGTGGTCACTCCACCCAGTGGACAGAACTCACAGCTGTTCTCATAGCTCTGGCTACTATTTCCTTGCTGAACTGCTGTATTTTTATTGACTTGTTGCCAATGGCCTAGCTGTTGCAGAAAGCTACAGACTGGAAAATTGAAGATACCCCTTTTTGGAGCTATAAACTATAAAAATTAATCATGGCAAAGGAAACTGTATGGGTCACTCATGTAGATGTCCATGGTAATATCTCAGTCTCTGAGAAGACTGAGTAGATCAAACTTCTGATCAAGGCTGCATGCCCCAAATTGTTGTCTAGATTTATTATATTATTAATACCATACACTGCCATGCATTCATCGTTACAGACTGAGAACAGAGTAAAAGACTCTATGTCTCTGGTGCAGAAGGTGCAAATGCATGTCAGAAATTGTGATTCCTGCTAAAGCTGACCAGTTTTCTTGTGGTGAGGGAAGCCATACACATGGGGCATGACCTCCATCCATTCTTGGCAAATTGACCGAATCAGACCTTTCACTGACTTTTGTGGGCTATCAGTATTGCCTCATAGCTGTCAACATTTTTTTCAGGTCACCATAATGCTTTTCCTGTCCAATCTTCCAACTCTGGCCACACCCCCACGCCCTCGATCCTAATCTGTCTCATGTTTTCAGCTTTTGGAACCAGTGATGGTCTGATGATCCACTCAACAGAGCTGATAGTCAAGGTATTCAATGGGCTCCCATGCTCTGTAACATCCACAGGCATCTTGGAAGTTTGAGCATTGAAATGCTCTCCTGAAATTTCAACTTAGAAACATTTCTGACTCTACTCTCCTCACTTCTTTCTTAATAACGCAGTTTGGGCACTGCATGTGGCTGTCCCTGAAAGGGATCATTCCCTTGGCTGCTTCCTGGGTAATGACCAATATGAAAGGAGTAGGGACTATATTGATCTATTTGGAACATTCAGGATTCTGCCTTGACCATTCCTGGGAATGAATCCTCTTTCATTCCCCTAATACCAGTGTTAACAAGCCTGATTGGTACACTCTCTTAGTGGCCAAAAGAGGGTCTAGGTGATACAAATTTAATTTTTGATCAGCTACTTAGATTCTCTTGTTGAATTAGCATGATCCTATATTATAAGGATAATAATCACATTGTTGATGGCACTTCTCTCCAAGTCCCCCAATAGCAGCCCACACATACCAAAAGTGGGGGACATAATGGGTCTTTGTCAGTTTTATAATAATATCCTGTCCCACTTGCACATGACCCTTCTGAAAAAAAGATCTGCATGAAAATAGAGGATGATTGCATAAAGATAAAATTATGACTACTGGAAAAGGAAGAAATAGGAAACACCAATTTTTCAGTAGAGGAAGGAAAGCAAAACTTTGGAACCTTCTATGGTTTGAATTTTTTCTCTAAAATTCGTCTTGGAAATTTAATTGCCATTGTAACAGTATTAAAAGGTAGGACCTTTAAGAAGTGATTAGATCATGAGAACTCTGCTCTACTGAATAGATTAATACCATTATCTCAGGAGTGGGTTAGTTATAACAAGGCTAGGTTTGTTATAAAAAAGGAGTTCAGCCCACTTCCTCTCTCTTTTTCTCCCATGCTTGAGTGCCTTTCTGCATTCTGCCATGGAATAACACAGCAGGAAGGTACTTCCCAGATGCTGGATCAATGTTCTTGGACTTTCCAGCCTCCAGAATTGTGAGGTAAATAAATCTCATTTCTTTATAAATTACCCAGTCTTGGCATTCTGCTGTAGCACAGTAAAAGGACAGTACTTCATTTTTTTTAAATTTTTTATTTATTTATTTTTTTTGAGACAGTCTTACCCTGTTGCCTGGGCTAGAGTGCCATGGTGTTAGCCTAGCTCACAGCAACCTCAAACTCCTGGGCTCCAGCAGTTCTTCTGCCTCAGCCTCCTAAGTAGCTGGGACTACAGGCATGTGCCACCATGCCCGGCTAATATTTTTTCTATATATTTTTAGTTGTCCAATTAATTTCTTTCTATTTTTTAGTAGAGACAGGGTCTCACTCTTGCTCAGGCTCGTTTCAAACTCCTAACCTTGAGCGATCCACTCGCCTCAGTCTCCCAGAGTGCTAGGATTACAGGCGTGAGCCACCACGCCCGGCCAAGGACAGTACTTCATAAGACAGTAGTTATGAAGAGAACATCTCAGCCTCTAAGAGTTATGGGAGAGAGAGCTATATTAATAATATTTGTCTTTTAAATTGGCCCTGAAAATTAACTTGTGAAGGAAACACTCTCATGAGGCTCTCACAAACTGTTGTACGCATCTTAAATGCAATTGACTGCTGGGTCTGCCATCCCCCACCAGATGGCCGTGACCCAACTTTGCCACCATCACCTTAACCTTATTGAATAGGTTATGGAATGATAGGAAATATGGAAATAATAGGGATTGTCCCTGGTTCCTATACCTCCACCACAAGACATCTATCAACACCCCTGATCTCTTTCCCATCTTCATTATTGCTGGCAGTGCTCAGTCATTCTGCAGGGTAAATGAATACCAACTAGCTGATGATGTGAAAAAACATGGAAGTTGGATTTATTGCCCTCGGACAGTCCCTACAAAAATAAGGACTAGCTTCAATTAGTCCAATTGAACTGGGGAATCCTAAGGTTTATCAGCCAGCCAGTCACGAGGCTAAGTTGGAGGCAATGCCAATCTACGTCTTTCTACTGAGGTAGGCCTTATTTGGGACTCCCAACAATACCTGGCACTTAAATAATACTTCATTACATTGATACCATATGAATCCTTGGGACTCTACTTCTTGTTTGAAAGCCAGGCGTTAACTTGCTTCCCTTCTCAAACACAGTGACTTGTACCTTAGGGATGATGATAATAGAACTTGAAAGGTTTAAGGAAACACTACCAGTAGATTTTATATACTGCAGCTAAATGCAAAGGTCTCTCCAAAATGAGACTACCCTTTGTTACTCAGTAGAGTATCCTAGAGGAATATCTAATGCTTAACTTGTGATTATATTTTGAGTATTTATCTCTATGGTATTGGTATCATCCAATTAGAAAAGGTGGAAAGTAAATTGTCCCTGACTTTAGCTGAAGGAAATAACACGATACCACCTCAATCCTCAAATCCTCAATGGCATTCAGTTCAGTCTCATCTCATGGTGCAGGTTTGGTATGGGTGATAGAATTGTTCTAGATTTTCTCCTGGTGGACCAAGATAGGGTTTGTGCAATCACAAATTCATCCTGCTGTACCTGGATTAATGCCTCAGGCAAGGAGGAAAGTCAATTCAGAAACTTAAAGATAAAGCCACCTTGCTTTCTGAGGAAGACCAGCTGGGTAATTCCAGGAGCTTAAGTTTAATACTGTTGGTTGGCCTCACCCTGCTGCTCAGAGTCCTGTAGACGGTAACATCAATTAAATGCTATATGATAAAAGTTGAATGGAGTTGGTCCTAGCTTCTGTCAGGCAGATTAATCACAGTGGGCGACAGAATGGCATACTTACGGAACATTTCTCTAGAAGCCAAGAAAGTATAGAAATGAGGGAGGGATATTGTTGGGAGATAATTCTCCACTGGTGTATCATTTTTCTATATGTCTTGCAAACAGAAAGATGACTGTCCTTTGCTCTGGACTGTCTTTTCAAGGTTGTTTGCACATGTATTGAAAATCCCTGTCTGGTAAGTCCAACATCTTGGTTATATCTAAGTCTTGTCATGTTGATTGATGGCATACATTTTTCTTAACGTTTTCATGTAGCATGTAATTTTTTAATTTAAAGCTGGACATAATATGTAGAACAATAGAGGCTGAGGTGAATAGAGGTTAAGCCTGAAAACTGGTTTGCCTCTTCTGCTCAGCCTTTATTGTAGGCAAATTGAGTTAGGCAATCAGCTAAATTTTATTGCTGTTTTTATGGTTCCTATGATTATCCTCAGCACACCATGGGTTTCAAATCCCTTTTGTGTTCCTTTTAGTTGGATTGGAGAATGAGTTGCCAAAACATTTTGTTTCCATTTCTGTTCCTTAATCAACTTCAGGCTTTCCCATACAGCGAGCATCTCAAGGGGGGGTCTCTCTCCAAGTTCTTGCATCTCCCCAGCACTAGACTGCATTTTCTTGTTTCTGCATGCTTGCTAGCCTAGGGGCAGTACTCAGGGGATTATTCCCTGCTGTTCTGGTTCTGACTGTGTCTTACTCAAGCCCTATGTCTCTGCATCTTTGGATTGGGCCTTTCCTAATGATACTGTCTCTCCTCCCCCAGCAGCCAAGTCTTAAGTGGGAGAAAGTTTTCTGTTGCCTCTCCCCCACTGGTGTGGAAACCTCTAATGGCTGGGCCCAGGATGATTTTCTGCTCTTCCACCAGTGTAGAGGGTTTTTTCTTGTTCTCTTCTCCTGGCCTCAACCCTTTTTCACCTGTGCAGGTCCAAAGAGGTGTGATGCTTGCCAATCTTCCAATGGTGTAAAGCTTATGCCTCATAGAGAAGATAGGAGAGAATGATCCAGTCAGGGCTTCAAGCCATTCCCTCACAGATACTGCTCCCCTTCCCAAGGCCTGTACCACCAAAGGAAACTGACTCTGTTCTCTTGCCCGGTCCCTAACCATTCACATGGGTACCCAGTTGGGTCTATGGAGAACAGTCTGTGCCTGGTTGCAAAGTCCCCTTGTGTCTGCTGCTCTAAGGAGTCCCACGTTTCTATGCTAGTCCATACCCTGACATTAGCAATTCATTAAATATTTTAGGTGAAATCTTTACCCACTTCAATGTTGGCCCCATTTTCCTCCCATGCTGCTTATGTACTCTAGGCAAGTTAATTCTCTGATCCTGTCTCCTTGGAGGAGCCTATCTTTACTTAGATTTCAGGTTAGTTGATTTTTCTGCATCTTTAGGTTTCTGATGGTTTAATAAATTTATGGTCTTGTAGATTGTTAAGATCTTTCTTGTTAGGGAGGCAGCAACATTCTTTCTAGCTTTTTACATCCTAAGCAGAAACAAGAACCTAAATGGGTTTTTTGTGCAGTCTTAATTTCCCTGACTTTATGAATGTATGAATCTTTATTTGAAAGATAATTTTAGCCCTTTTGTCATCTAATTCAATGTTGTCAGAGGGAGAATTTATTATTAATCAAGGCCCTCTACTATATTTTATTTCCTCCTAAGTTTTGAATGAATCGTGATAGTTCATTATAGGGAAAAAGAGACATTTTAAAAAAATCCTGGTTGGCAGAACTACATTTATAGTTTCTGAAACATAAAATAATTTCTGAATGTGTTGAAACTGATAAATAAGAGATTGATTATACTTCAAGATAGTTCTACTTATGGAATGGTTGATAGAGCGTTGTACTTAAGTCATTGCTCCATCATTCATTATATGTGTCATCTAGGGAAAGTTATTTTTCTGAGACTACATTTAATTTTTCGTAAAGGGAGCAAAATATGACCTGATTCTTTATCACTCAGGGTTTCTAAGAGAATTCAATACTATAGGCATGCAGAAGTGCTAATCTCTGGATAAGGGCACAAGATTTTTTTTTTTACCAGACATATATTAAGAATAGTTCCCCCACATATGATTTTAGGCCAGTCTCTGAGCATTTTTTTCACCTCAATTTCCTTATTGGTAAATATGATTTATGTAACATATTGTTTTACAGTGAACTCACAAATCAAAATGGTGAGAATCAAAGATATAATATTTATGGAGAGAGAGGCTTTGCTTTAATTTTGTACAAATGGTAAGTGTCATTACAGTTATTCAAATGTAGAGTTCTTCTTACTCTTAAAAACTATCTCCAATTATGCCAAAAATATTAAACATCCAGAATTTATTTAGAAGTATTAGATTTCTAAAATTAATTATATATATTAATACTACTTTCAGTAATATATCTTTCTCACCAATTAGGAAGATAAATGGAGTTGTGTTAAGTTTTATATCTAATGAAATCACATAAGATACAAATAGTTTTCTAAGTGATGATAATTCACACAAAAATTATATCAATATTTTTAGATGTATACTTTGTCTTTATCTATCAAGTGAAGATAAAAAGACTGTATATATTGATATAATATTTAATGAGTTAAAAATCTGTAAATTAACCTAGCAACACAGCAGCAAATACCTAGTTTGACTAAATATAATTAGTAAGGCACTACCGAAAGGTTACTGAAAGGATTAGCCAGGCAGAGTACACATTTAATTAAAGTTTCCAGATTTAGTAAGTAAAAATACAGGATGCTGTGTTAAATTTGAATTTCTGATAAGTAACAATTTTTTTAGTATAAATATGCCCCAAATATTTCATGGGACATACTCATACTAAAAAATTTATTTGTGGGTTATCTAAAATCCCAATTTAACAAAACATCTTGTATTTTATATGGTAACCTTATGGTCAATTAATGTCCTTTATAATTCCTCAAAGTGTCCTCATTTCTAATCTTTAAAAGCCTTAGATATCTCCTCACCCCTTATTTCATGCCAAAGAAATAAAAGAAATCCAAGTGAACCTCCTAGGCAAGTTCGGGAATCTGTAACCACAAAGGCCCTGGAATTACTCCCACCCATCTGGGGATATCCTAAAGCTAAAACCAAGCCAAGGTGAAAGGACTGTTTTGTGGTTCTGTGTTCATAAAAATTTTAATCTGGAGCTACATTCTTCATGAGACCTTTCAGGCCTTGGAACAATCTTCTGACCCTAGCGGAGACGAGATTTTTTCTTTCAAATTTATTGTTGCTTAAGACCCACATTTTATTCTACAGGGACTGCCCAATATCTGGCATTGTTACCCTATAGTCAATAACCCTGAGGATCAAAGCTATAAACTCATATTTCTTTTACTCCATAGTGAACCTCTAAATCAGTGATTCTCAAATTTAGAATTACCTGGAGGACTCAATAAACAGATGGCTGGCCCCACCTCCAGAGTTTCTGATTTAGTAGGTATGGGGAAAAGCTCAAAGTTTCCCAATCACACCAATGCCACTGGTCTGGGGGCCACGTTGAGAATCCCTGCTCTGATTTAGGATCACAAAAAGGAACGACATTACAGTTGATTAATGGAGTATGCTATTCATTTGGCTCCTCTATCAAGCTGAAGTAAGGAAGTGTTACAGAGACAAATTATGTTTATAATATTGACCAGGTGACATTTCAGTCTTTAAATCTTTTCTTAATCATTAGAGATTTCATTAGAGATGCCACTATATGACGTGTAAAGCTTAATTTTTTGTTCTAATTTTTTGAAAATTGGATAATACCTGTTGCTATATATTTGATACTTCTCCCATAAAAACATTCCAAAGAATAGGCATATGATATATCCTATATTTTAAAATTAATTTTAAGTAGATAGTCTCAGAACACTTAAAATTATATTTAAATATGGACTCTTAGCATTTCTAAAAATATATAGAATAAGGAACAAAATACTGCAAGTACGGTACTCAGATTCCTTATACTTATGGTTGTGTTGCAGGGAGGGGGAGGAAGAGGGACAACATTCATGAGTAAAATTATAAGCAATTCAGTTTTTGTTATTTCTCTAAATAACATACTTCCTCCAAGGCATAGAAGCTATTTTAATAACTTTAACTTCGCTTTTTCTGTGAAGTGGCTAATCAGCGAGCACTTCCAAGTGTAATTTAATGAAATGCAAAAAGTAGTTAAAGAATTTATTAAGCCCAGTATTTTAAAGTCTTTGAAAAAAATTCTATGTTGGACCAGCTGGCTCAAATAAATAAGGCTAACACATAAATTTCAGCAAATACGTATCAATGGATTTTGAAATCAGAATATAAAAATACCAGCACTTAAAACATTTTAGTTGCTGAGTGTCACTTGCAACTTGAATTGATAGAATGGATGCCAGCAAGGAATTAAGCACAGAGATTATTTTTTAAAGAGTATGAAAAAATAAGATCCCCTGTAAGTACTCAGAGTTTGCACCATCTTTTAAGACACCATTACTAAACTCTTCAGCACATTATCCAATGATACACTGATTGATGCCTAGTATTTTTAAAGTCTTTGGAAAAAATCCTATGTTGGACCAGCTAGGAAATTACATCAAGAAGGCTGGCATGTTTTAGAAGAACCCTGTACATAAAAATCAGTCCTCAGATCTCAAACCAAAATGAAGAATTAAAAATAGTGGGTAGTGGGTCTTAATTAGACTTTAAAACTAGGAAATCCTAAGCAAGTTTATCCTCATCCTTTATTAGCTATACTATAATAAATATTAGACAAGTGATAGTAGGCATTCTTTAATTTATTCATTAGGATAACAGATATTTATTAAGCTCCTACTATGTTCTAGGTATTATTCTAATCATTTGACATATCTAATTTCATTTCATCCTCCAAAAAATGTAAAATAAATGAAGATAAAGTTTTCAGGTATGTTCAATGTAAAAGGTACTCTTGGTCATGCACTTGAATTTTAACCATTCCTTTCTAGCCTCTCCGAATAAATACAGGTTTTTATAATGTAATTGTTTTAAGAAATGTACAACCACCACAGCATATGCATTCTATAGCCATAATTCAACTCCACCACCATCCCAATTGGTTAATCCTTTTCTTTTTTTTTTTT
>VBSM01000529.1:62186787-62230574 GCA_008086735.1 Cheirogaleus medius
CCTCCCAGAGTGCTAGGATTACAGGCGTGAGCCACCGCGCCCGGCCAAAGGATTCATTTTTCAAAGGAGAAAACATTGGCGCAAAATAATGATTACAACTTAAGCATTCTACTTAAACTATGTATTGATTGGTAATAGCAATATTTTATATTTATAAGATTCATATTTTACTCAGCACTTTCACTTACATTAATCTCTAAATCTACATAGCAACAGCATTTATTCCCATTTTACAGATAAGAAAATGGTGACGATGAGGTTAAACAGCTACCCCACCGTTATATGTCTTAATCTCAAGTTGTCTGTCTCCAAGGAATGTTGTGTCAGACACTGGACAATCTTATCCATTGTGACTCCTACTTTGAATAATGACTCTCTTAAGTCTTGTTGCAATTAACTATAATTCTTTTTTATCTGAGAATTTTGGAGTGAAAAGACACTTGCCAGAAAAACATAGGGGAATACAGAGTATGAACATATGAAACTGAACAGTGTTGATTTGTATATTATACTATTTGGTGAAGTTCTTGAATAATTATGAGAGTGGGTGCACAGCCAGGAGAGGGATGAACAGACAAAAGCCACGAAAAGTTCTTATAATTAAAATATCTCTTCTCATATAAATATTTGAGCAATTAGAAATTAATTTGGATTAGCAAACTCCTGTTTTTCAAAGCAAACATTCTGGAAAGATCAAATCTGTAAATCATAGTCACAATTATTTTAATAATCACATGAATATTGAGCCAAAAAAAAGTAATTCATGAAATGGAATTTTTGCTAGGCAAAGAGGAAGAAGAGATAATTTGGGAGCATTAAGGATATTAAGCCCCAGTGGGAAGGGAAGAACTTTATACAGCTAGAAAGCATTAGAAGAGCAATGAATATTTGGAAAGTTGAAGGCAAAGCAGTAGGTGAATAGGCAGTTGTATACTAGAGGTGAGTTATACCCCTGGGCCCTATATAGCAGCCATGTATTACTGAAAATTATCTTATGCACATGGTTGTTACTTTGGATATCTGGATTCCAATAATTTTTAAGGCTACAACAATGAGTCTCCAGTCAGCTCTGTCTCCACAGTCCAACCTAGCTTAATCTCCTATAAATCACTTTTCATTAGAACTAATATTATCCTAATTGGTCATTATCAAGTACAGGCACACACACATGTACGCACACACATATGCACTAATGATAAAGATGAGAAGAAAGAGCTAAGTTCCTGACACTTGCCAATTAATTTTAAAAGATCTAGCATTCCCTGCCTTAAGATCCTTTCCTTTTAGTCTTTTTCAACTTCTCTTCCCATTCATTCATTCACCTAATATTTTCCATGCTCAAATTATCTGCAAAGCATTGTGTTGGATTTTAGAGATTTTGAAACCAAACAACAGACTCCTGCAAGGAACTCAAATTCCACGGTGGTGCTATAATAGGAATATACACAGGATGGTATGGGAGTAAAAAATGTGCAGTGCTTAATTGAGCCTGGAGTGAAACTTTTAGGAGGTCATGTTAGCTGAGTCTTTCTTTTCAGGTATGTTTCAAATTTCAGCAAGTTATCAACTCAGCTGTTTCTGGGGCTCTGTTTAAGTTCTTGCTAAATCCAAATTCTCCCTACAGGAAAAATCCTACAGAGTCTGATAAACCTAACTATCATTTAGCCATTGAATTTTACTCTGTCATACCACTATAGCATTTCAGGGAAATCTACAGCCATTTTTCTCAAAGGTGATGCCTATGATAAAAGTATATATGCAGTTAGTCAATACAAGTCAACACATCCCTGTAACAACAACAAAATATCAAGTCTTTTAAAATTGAATTATCCAATTTTTTATATTGTTAGCTCTCATATTTCAAATTCATTTAAATATGCATTTGTCACTCTTTATCTAGTAAGTATATAAATATACAACCTTTGCATAATGACTTAGTGAATAAAAGACCGACAACATGACGCTACTGATTTTTCATTTTTCTTACTAGTTCAGATCTTGATAGAAGCATAAAATAGGATCTGCTTTATGTGCTGAGTTTCAGGCTAGTTAATATTTGAAAGATTTTTTTAAATATGTTTGCTTGAAAATACATTTTTATTATAACCACTTTGTGATGTGATCACCTTGTTAGGTTTAGAATCATCAGCTTATGTCTAAGAATTACTTAGAAACATTATTAAAACTTAACCTCCCAAGTCATTTATATGCAGGAACAGAGGTTGAGGAGAGGGAGAGCAACAGTGGATTGTTTTGTAGTTATCAGTTCAGTAAAGTGAAAAAAGAAAATGATGATCTTTTAGATGGGGACAGAACAAGTGATGGAATGAGGGAGACCCAGAGGGTGCTGAATGTTCGCCAGCTCCAGCAAAATTGTGTAAGGGGCCCTAAATTTAAAAGGAAAATAAAAACTTCCTAGGTGACTAATGTGGTCATAATGAACAATTAGGGCAGGTTAACAAGCTGGAGAGTACATTCCTATTCAACTAGCAGAAATCAGTCACTGGGGCTTTCAAGGGATAAGAGAAACTATTGACAGGCTTGAGGAGAGCAGCTGAAATTACACAGTCACTCCACACTCTTTATACATTTGTCACTGGTGGATGTAAATATTTATGGCTCAGATGACAAACGACTTACCTTATTCGGTGATTTGAGGCTCTGGTGCAACTCAAGGGTCACCCGAATGGTGTTAAGTTTCAGCTGAGATCTGGGCTGGATTAAGGCTAGGGAGTTGTAGCAGCTGCAGATGAAAATGTGTCATAACCCATTCCACCCCTGTAATCCACCTACTCTTACACATGTCCCCAAACCAACCCCCCCAGCACAAAAAAATTAAGAAAATCTGTGCCTTGGGTTGTTAAGAGAAAATCTTTCCAATAACTGGAACTTAAGAAAACGTGGAGTGCAGAGAGAGAGCTAAACTAAGCATGTTCAGAGTGCATAAAATTAAAACATACCAGCCTCATCTGTTGAGCAGCATGGTGCTCTGGCAGTTCATAAGCAAATATTTAATAATATTTATAGATCAGCTGAATAAGGAATTAATAAAGAAAAAAGTAGGTTGTCCTGCGTGAGATCTACTCAGTATGCTCTTCCAGATGTTGTTCTTAGGATTAGGCTGCAGAGAATCACT
The DNA here is from genome assembly GCA_008086735.1 of Cheirogaleus medius. Taxonomy (NCBI): domain Eukaryota; kingdom Metazoa; phylum Chordata; class Mammalia; order Primates; family Cheirogaleidae; genus Cheirogaleus; species Cheirogaleus medius. The sequence goes on from VBSM01000529.1 coordinate 62,189,924, forward strand.
TATGGTTCCCCAAGAATGCAGGATAACTCTATATAAAGGAGCTCAGTCTAGGGAAGGCCTTTAAAGAGACATTCTTTACCTGTTTTTCTATGCATTGGCAAACATTCTGTGCCACCAGTCAGGTAGACAACAGTTTTTCTTTTGTTCTCCAACTGTGATCCTCATTTGTAACCACAAGAATGTGTAGAAAAATCTATTTAAAGTGAATGGTCTTTTAGCAGTAGAACTTATATTAAATGGGTTATAATTACATAATATTAGAGACCCTTTTGTCCTAGATCCTGGGTATCAAAACTACTTTCTTTGAAACTGTCAAAACCTTGAGTAGATTTTGAACCCTGAACTTTACTACACTGCCGTGTATCCATACTTCAAGCTGTGCTGAGGATCTTGTAACTGGAAGTTTTCTCAACAGTTTTGAAAAAAATAAGTCTATAATCATGAATGGATATATTCTATGATCAAGGCATTTTTCTACTACTACTTGGGGAAAGATGACCAGAAAGCCTTGTTTTATAAAGAAGAAAATTTATGTAGGAATTAACATTGAATCTAGGGGGTTCATGGAAATTATGATAAATTTTACTTAATCAATTTTTATGTGCAATGAGATCCACCCTTACATGCACCTTTTCCCTACCCAATGCAGCCTAATGCTGTACAGAAATTGAGGTTGTGGTGGTGATGGTGATGCTGTCTCTAGACTCCTTTCAAGGAAGTACTTGCTGCTCAAATCCACCTTCTACTCAGTGTTCCCACTACTAAGGGTGCTGTTGGCAGGCAGACTTCAGCTGGCAGCACCTTCAGGGATGGCTTCAGCTGCAGAGAACTTTCTTGTCCAAGGTCATGCCCTTGTGAGAGCAGCCCACATCAAATGATCAAGTATTGATATAAATGCCAGCTCACTTTAGCCTAGTGCAGGGCAACTTTAAGAGGTGGTTTAACTCTAGAGTTTCTCCATGTGACTGGTCATAGGTTGAGGTTGTCACCAGGCCAGCATCACAACTCCACTACTCCTTCTGCCAGATCTTGCTTCCTTCCTCTCCCTTCTATGGTTGATTCATCTCAGAGAGTTCATCTCAGTCTTCTTCCCAGAGAACCCAACCTATGACACGTGGTAAGATCTTTGTCTGAACATTGGATCCAACTTTAGGTTAGAAAAGAACCTTTGCTGACTTGGACTCCAAGTGGGGACCATCATTTTCTTGCTGAATTCCTCAATCAATGAGTTAGGCAAAAGATGACTATCTTTCTAAATCAATGACAGATCATTTAGCATTAAAGATGCCATGAGAGAAGTCCTAACCTTGACTTTTTAATTTTGCAATCCCAGGGACATTTTATTATACTAGGTTTTAAAAATTCGGGACCCATCTATAGAATTCAACTAATCTAAATAAAATTTGGTAAAGATAATAACTATTATAAGAATTAACATGTAAACACAATGGTTTTGCTTGGCCATTTTGGTGTGCCTAGTTTATTTGCCCTTGCTTTTAGATAAGTCTCTGCATTTTTTTATCTCAGGCTCTAGAAATAATTCTGGTCCCCAAAATGAATGATTGAAGAGACTCTAAATCACTGAATAAGGATGATCAGCCTGCTGTATGGTTCTATTCATCTTAAGTGCCCTTATTTCTCAGTGATTCAACTTTTGATTTGTTTTCTTGAGAGTAAATTCCAATTACGTACCTTAAAATATATACCAGGAATAAGTGTTCTACTCATAAATTCTAATCTATGCTTATGAAATCCTGCTTCCTCTTTTGCACCTCCCCACTGGCTAACATTGACCTATAGAGTTTCTTGCAGATTGCTTTTCTCATGACTGCTTGATGACCTAAATCTTGAATTTGCTTGGAAACTTTGAATAAAATACTCTCCAGATAGCCCTACATACTCTGCTATTTAACATTTCCCCGTATTTTAATATCTATCCCTTTTCTGACCTTATGGTCCTGAGTGGCATGCATTTGGGCCTCTTTTCCAATCTGTGTCATATTTAACCAAGTCTTCCTTCAGGTCTATCACCTTGGTGTCCACGAAATAGAAAAGAGTTGATAATAAATCTGGCCTAGGTTAGGAAAAGTACACCGATGTCTTGATGAAAAAGCCAAATGATGATCCCTCAATTGGAGAATATAACATAACTAAGGCATGGCCTTGGCCATTAAGAAGTTGTATTAACAAACCTCTTCTGAGTGGTCCAATTTCCTCACAATTCTAATCAAAACTTTTCAATCAGGAAGACTACCATCCCTGCAACCATATTTATAATGAACCAAGATGTGCTCATCCCCAGTAGATCCTTAATGTTGAGTCACTTTTATAATGATAAGAGGAAATTCTCTCATACTTATATAATACATTAGATATAAATTCAAAGTGTTCTGAAAGTCTACTTCTTGCTTGTGAAATTCACAGAAATGGTCACACAAAATCAAGTCTATATAAAACTTTTTAAAATTATACAAAAATTATCAAAAAAGGTTTATTCAACTATATACACACACACATATATATATATACATATATATATGTGTGTGTGTATATATATATATATATATATATTTGGGGGTATGGAGAGAGAGAGAGAGAATCATCAGTTACATACCAGAATCTCTATTTACAATTAACCATCTAAATGATTTTATAAAAAAACCAAGATATACCGGCCATCAACTTTCCCCACGGCAACAATTAGTTCATATCAGCTGGTAGAACTTTTGCTGTATTTCTCTTCACATAAAAAAAAAGAAGAAAAAAATGAGCGAACAGATTTTAGATTTCTTTACATACTTACCTCCAGAGGGAAGATCAGGTGATAATATAAGTCAAAGAAGATCATCACCAAAAGGCCAAGGAACTTACATTTTTATACTTGAATGGCCTAATTATGTTAGTATAATAAAATCTCCATTTCCACTCATAAATAATTTCTAAGGGAAAAAAATGCAATAGCTTGATAAGATTAAAGGGCTGTGGGAGAAGCCACCTTTAAACTCATCCATCACGTTCCATAGCAAGGTCTTTATTCTCCCCTTCACCATCTGCAACCCTACCCCCATTACAGATTTGATCAAGCACAAAGAAGAAACAGACTCAAGTTCAATTGGCCTAGCCTGGCTGAAAATAATCTGGAGGGAAAAAAGAGGTCAAGACCATAGCGAAGTTCTCTTCATTAAGAATATGTAATAAGCAGAGCATAAACACTGTGCGATCGCTAAAAGCATGGAATAATATTCACACTGACAGAATCTTAGCGTAAATAAAAGAGTTTAATTAAATAGAAATGAAAAAGTTCAGTGACCCTTACCACATCTGAAGATATTCCCAGAATTTAGCAAAAAGAAGCAAAAATATATACATTCAGAGATTTCTTTCTAAAATAATTACGGCAATTATAGGCACAATCTGGCAGGAAGCGCCATGGATCTTGCCACCCGGGCAAGATTCATCCCATTGGTCCCCTGTTTGCCCCATCTCTGAAATTTCCTCTTTCATTTCTTAAAAATGATGGTATGTTTCTCTCTTGGTTATATCTATCAAACCTAATTTTTGGAATTTTTCCGTCCTGTAGCTGTGCTTGACTAAATGGAGTCTTAACCCCTTTTATCTTCTTGGAATTATATCTTCTGGCCAGACAATTCTCTTTCTGCCTGGAGACTTAGTGGCTGGCTCATTCTTTATATTTTTTTCATTAACCTTTTACCATCATCAATATTGGCAGAAGAATGTGCTTAGAACAAATACACTTAAAAATGTAAAATATATTTATTTTCCCTCAAATGCAAACTTTACAATTCTGGGAAAGAACATAACTGTCACAGAGCCTTGAGCTAAAGGGCTTGCACAGAATCAAATATACTGGTTTCCTTTGCACAGAGGCAAAAACAGGAAAGGAAATCTGGGGAGCACAGGAAGGAGGGGTCTTCGTAAAGTACACTCTTTCTTGAAAAGAGTGGTCTTTTGATGTATGAGAAGTCCTTAGGCATTTAATTTTTGTTGTCAAATAAATCTTCGGCAATACAGAGATGACACAGATATTGAGAATTAATATCTAAAATAAGTTTCTGGCCCAAAACCTCAGTTCAGTGGTTAAAAAAAATTCATCTAACTGTATAGGTGTAAGTTTGTGAACAGTTAAAAGAACATCCTTAGCTCCAGTTTCATTTTTTATTTAGAATTCATGCAATTCTGTCACGGAACATCTTGAGTTTGTTTTGCATATCATCAACTGTCTGAGATGAAGATTTTTTTTTATCCTTTATTAACTATACAATCAAAGTCTCAGGCCCAACATGGTTCCCCCAAATTTGTGGCTTTCAGATCAGCAGTGCCCTAGTTCAAGAAGAAAATTGCTTTCAGCCAGTATTATTCAAAGAGTCTTGTTTCCATTTTATCTTTTATTTAACACTGCTGTGTCATCTATGGCCTGTTCACAAGGACTCCAATTATTTGACAGGCAGCAGCCGGTGACATTTTTCTCTCTTATTTTCTCATCTGATAGGCACAAGTTAAAAATTATTTTAATTAAAAGAATTAGGCACCTGCTAAGTGGTTGCAGCAGTTTACATGAGGGCCACATAGATTTCACTGTGAAGCAAATTAAAAAAAAAATAAGTTTCTCTGTAATGAAGAGTTCTGCAGAGTTACCTGAAGGGTACCCACAGCCATGGCTTAAATCACCTAACTTATCTCTCTCTTGATCCCCTGAGGACTGATAGACTGATAGGAAACCTGACATTCCTAGAGTTTGAACAAGGACCCTTGATTACTTCTTGGCAAAAAAGTACAAATAAGCCATAGGGTTTTCTTTTCTCTTATTGCTCTTACTCAGTCAACCTCAGACAGGCCCTCATTATAAAAGCCAACCCCAAAATTGCCTTTAAAAGTTACCAAGATGATAATCCTATAAGAATGGATAATCTTACATAAAATGTTGAAGCATTTTTTGCCCACCTCTACCCAGGTCTACACCTTGGTGACCATAACATTTTTAAGCCCTCAATATGGGCCATGTGCTGCACTTTACAAAGATCATTTATTCTTTGTCACAATCCTCTGAAGTAGGCACTATCATTCCTACTGTACAGATAAGGAAATTGAGGTGTGAGAAGTTAAATGATTTGCACAAGCTTATACATAGTAATTGGTGAATCCAGGGTTAGAATCCAGAAAGTCAAGATGATAAAAACTATGCTCATGAATGCTTTGCCCCACTGCATTTTATACTTATCCTCATGTATTTATCTAACCATCTACTTATGTTTTTGTGAAATACATGATCATGGTGGAAAATATCGATAACATAAAGACATGAAAATAAAATGAAATCTTTGCACAATTCCCTCCAAGGGAGGAGATCTCTCATTATCTCTTAACATCTCATTTATTCTCTTTCAGAATTCACATTTTCTTTCTCTCACTTACTCACTTTTTGTCATTTAATATCCTCCTTTTTAATTTAACATTATATCATGAGCCTTTTATGTCACTAAATATAATTCTCTTCAAAAAACTGTTCTTAGTGGTAACACAATATTCCATTAAATAACCATATTTGACATGTATTTTATGTTGAGAAATAAGATCTTTTCCTTCTGGGAAGCACAGGTTTCTTATTCTCTTTCCTTTCCCACATACTCCAGGTGTGAGCACATAACTTAGGGTTGGTCAATCAAAGTGTCACATATTTTTTTGAGCCGGTTATGTAACTCACATTGTTTTCATGTGAACTCGCAAAAAGTTTTTCTGGATCTATTGGAAAGAGGCTCTTTCTATTGGTGTTCCTAAGTTGATAAGCCTAGAGTTTCTCCTTAGAGGCTGTCTGAGAATGGAGCTATCACTGAGGAAAGCTAATTGAAGTCCTGAGAGCTGAATCCCTCATTATGTTGCTTGACACCTAGATTGAACCTTGCCTGATGGAGATTTAACCTTGAACATTCACTTATGTGAAACAATAAACTTCCTTTTTTCATAAACATCAAGTACAAATTTCATGAAATGGGAGCATAATCTGATGGTTGAGGAATAGCATAGGGGCCAGTATGGTATGTGAGGCAAGGAGAATGGCAGGAGACAAGCAGAGAGAGAGAGAGAATGCAGGGCCAAGTCACACAGCATCTTAAGGGTTTTATAAGGAATTTGACCTTTACACTAGGCGAGGGGGAAGTCAGTCATTGGAGAATTCTATACAGAGAAATAGCATAACTTGGCACATGTTTAAAAAGATGACTCTGATCATTTGTTGGACTATTTGGGGAAGACAGTACAGAGAGATGAATAAAAATCCATTGCAATAATCACAGGAAAGATGATAATACCTTTTACCTGGATGGTAGCCTGGATGCAGCGAGAAGTGATCATATCCTATATATGGTTTAAAGATAAAATCAACAAAATTTGCCAAGAGTTAAAATACAGTATGAATGAAAAAGAGAGGAATCAAAGATGACTCCAAGGTTTTTGCCATTAGCAATTGTAGAATGGAATTATCATCTGCTGATATGGGGGAATATCATAGGAAAAACAGATTTCAAGGAAGGAGGAAAATCTATAGTCCTAAATTTGGGATTTAAGTTTGAGATTCCCTTTAGATGTCTCGGTGGAGACGTTGAGATCTCTATTAGTTGTCCAAGTGGATATGTAGGTCTGGCTTTCAAAACAGAAATCCAGGCTAGAGATGTGAAGTTGAGAAATGTCAGGCTAGAGATGTTATTTAAATCCCTGAGACTAGTGAGTGAAACAGAGAAGGGGTCCAAAGATGGAGGCCTGAGTCAATCTAGCAATAAGAGCTTGCACAGATGAGGAAGAATCAGGAAAGATGATTGAGAAGAACCAGCCAGTGAAATAAAAAAGTGAACTGAGAGAGAGTAGTGGACTGAAGAGAACAGTGTAGACTAGAGGTTATGGACTAAATGTTTGTGGTCCCCCTCCTCCCTTCATATGTTGAAATAGTAACTTCCAGTGTGATCATATTTGGAGGTGAGACCTTTGAGAGGTAATTAGGGTTAGAATAGATCAGGAGGGCAGGGCCCTTATGGTAGGATAGATGCCCTTATAAAAAGAGGAGATTTGGTACCTTGTTCTGTGCTGTCCTCCATTTGAGGACAGGAGGAGAAGGTGGCCGTCTGCAACTAGGAAGTGGACCCTCACCAGACACCAGATCTGTTGGCTCCCTAATCTTGGAATTCCCTGGCTCCAGAACTATGAAAAACACATTTCTGTTATTTATGCCACTCAGTTTTGGTATTCTATTATAGCATCCTGAAATGACTAAAATACTGGTGGAGAAAGTTTACCAAGAAGGAAGGAATGATCAGCTGTGTCAAATGCAACTGGTGTTTGAATAATGACAATGAGAAAGAGCAAAAGTGAGAGTGTTCATTGTAAAAACAGGGCCAGCTACAAGAGAATATGACCAGTGCTACCTCAATGAGTTCCATGCTTGGGTTTTATACTCTGTGATGGCTATCTTGGTTTTTAGTTTTTTTCTAAGATTTGTTTTATTGTGATAGGAACACAATATGAGATCTGACCTCTTAAATTTTTAAGTGCAAAATACAGTATTGTGAATTATAGGTAAAATGTTGTACAGTAGATCTCAAGAGCCTATTCATCTTGCTTAACCGAAACAAGTCCATTCACGTCCATTGATCAGTAACTCCCATTTCCCCCTCCCCCCAGGCCTTGGCACCTACCATTTCACTGTTTGATTCTATGAATTTGACTACTTTAGATACCTCATATAGGTGAAATGATACATTATCTTTCCTCTGTACCTGGCTTATTTCATTTGGCATAATGTCCTCAAGATTCATCTATATTGTTGCATATTGCAAATTTTTTTTTCCTTTTTAAGGCTGAGATGAGTGTCACCAATGATCAAGTAAATGTGAATCAAAGCCATCTTGAAATTTCTAATAATTTTATCTTTGAATTTGTGTTTTGTAAGTGAAGCCCAATGGGACATTGGAGCGTGTACTTGGGGCCAGGTGCCTTAGTTTTCATGTGGTTTGCTTCCCTCAGCTGTTCTGCCTCCTGGTGAGGGATTCTCAACTGTCAACCCTCTCCCCTGCCCAACAACTGCTGCCTCCTTTGCCTCTTGCCCCTTGCAGGGTCCTGGGTGCAAGTACAGGGAAGGTGGAAGTCAGGAACATGCCCTGTGTACTGAGTTTCAGGGGGGAGCCCTGGGCGCATGTGAGCGTCTGCACTGGCCTGTGAGTATCCCTATGCCCAAGGGAGGTGACATTAAATGGCAAATGAAAAGCTTTATGACAAGTTAAGAGAGATACCTAGGATTAGAAAGGAAGAAATCTTTTGCTTGCTTTGTGGACAAAAGGCTCTACAAATTATGTGGCCAGCCCCACATAGAAAGTTCAGTTCAATAGTTTAGGGAATCAGTGCATAGTTAGGATATAAAAAGGGCAAGAATAAACTGTTCTGTCATGTGAAGGAATATTTTGAGGGGAGAATAGAATCAATGCAAACTTTTTAATGTCTCTGTTGGAGGAGGATGGATTAATCTGAGCATTTTTGAATGTCACTGGGCAGCAGTCAGCGGAGAGGGAGATAATAGGAGTGAAGTAATGAATGGTGGAGCAAAAAGCAGCCGGGAGGCAGGAGAAGACAGAGGGTCTCACTGTAATAGACCCCTTCAGGCAGAATCGTGAGCACATTTAACACGGAAATAAGTAACTGGTGAGTAGATGGGATGAGCATCTCTCATCAGGAAGTGGTAAGCATTCCCTGTGGGGGCTTGACCTACTAGAACCAGGAAACAGAAGGAGAAAGACCTCATCTTCAGAAAATGAATGTTAAGTTTTAAAAAAGAATGTAAAGGTAGACACATCCTGAAGACTAAAAGGGGATAAATACAAGAGTTTATGACATGTGGCCTGAATATATCCAGTCATTTAAAAGGCAAAGTTATCATAAGAGAAAATGAGCAAAGGAAGTGAACAGGGACTTGAAGAGAGAAGACAGGTTTTAGAGAGATGATTATGAGCACTTCCAGGCAATGGAAAGGCTCAGTTTGAGGTCATATGCACACATTTGTAGTAGGGCAGTGCTTTGCACATACAAGACATTTGGCAAAAATTTGTTGCACAAATCTGGGTTCAGGTTGGCCCCATTCTGGATGGCCATCAAACCGTTCCCTGTGACTGTACACAGATAGAGATGGCTGGTGTGAGTAGAGACCCAGGGCTGCCAATGAGTGTGGCTGAAAATTGCAGGTCTCTGCCCATCTCCCCAGGCTCAAATTCTGTGGTTCTTATCTTTCCACTCTCCTTTCTAGATACAGCATACCACTCACCATTCCTCAAAACATGAGATTTTTTTTTATCACTCCCATTTCTTCCTTTGTGCATGCCATTCCTTCTTCATGTAATTTCTTTCTAGCTTGAAGAGCTCCTATTGGGCCCAAAGTCCAAATCCAGCTTCTGTGAAACCTTCTCTGTCAGCCTCCTGCATAGACATGTTGCCGCAATATCTTGTACAAAACCCCATAATTAGAATTTATATATAATATTTTAATTAAATCTTATATTTATTCTTCTCACTACAGTAAGAGTTCCTTAAGAATGGAAACACATTATTGTAGCCTTAATATATAACATAGGTCATAAAGTAGGTGCTCAATAATTGTTTGTGGCCTGACTGACTAACTGGCTAAATGAATGGCTGACCAATTAATCAATGATAAGGAGGAGGATGAAACTCAAAAGATAAAATATTACAAAGGAACTAGAGTAACACAGGGTCAGCAGTTGACATTTGCTATTTATTGCCACTCAGGATCCATTATTCCTTTCTCTTACTGACAGAAACTTTTTTTTATAGTATCTGCCCTTCCCATGGCCTCTCAAACTTTGCCGGCACTGAAAGGAGGTCCAGCCAGTCGCTGGCAGCCATCTTGAAAAACCCCTGGGGACTCGAGCCACGCAATGCAGAGAAGGATCTGTCACGTGGCTAGAGGAGCCAGATCAAGCCTTTCTGAAGCCTGGGTTTCCTCTGATCTTTTTAAAATCCCATACACCAGTGCTTAAGTGCTTAAGGCATTTGTTGTTGGGTATTGTGTTATCTGTAGCCCACGCATCCTACTTGAATCTGTCATGTTGGTCATCACTATTGGGTTTGTAGTCAAAGAAAATCTTGCCTCTGAGGATGAGGGTCAAGTAACACATTTGACTCAGTGAAAATAAGTCTTGGTGAGCAGTCAAATGCTATGATCATTATTGCAATAGTATTTTGACCCTTCTGCAGCTAGACAAGAGGTGAGACTTACGCCTTTCCCTGCTTGTGTTGACAAGGGGTTTTGAGTCCTGACACTTAAGTTCTCTGACTTAATCCACTGGCACATTTGGGGTCTTTGTTCTCTTTTTGTTGTATATACTGTTTTCACATTTTTTTTAAAAGACTGAGAGAAACCTGGGTGTGCACGTGCGTGCATGTGCACATGTTTTAAACATTGACCCATTGCAGTGAAAAGAGATATATTATGCATTTCTCATGCATAAAAATTTCAGAATACTCATCCCCTTGAAAAATAAAAACATCATATGGCTCATGATATAGTTGAAATAAATCAGACTGACTCACACAGCTTCCAAACCTTCAACTGAGCTCCTCTGTTTGGATGAAGAATAGAACGCATGCACCCATGACTGCTTCTTTGCTGCAAAGTCCAGGCTCTGTGTCTTGTGTCCATTACCACGTGGTGCTTTGTAGGCTGCCACCCCTCATTCTGTGTTCTGTTAACCTTGCCTCCTGCTCGTGCTGAAACAGTGCCAAGGGCGGCTCATCACTCTCCCCCTTCCGTGCCTTTCACTTCACTGCTGACTACCCCAACTGACCAGTCCTCTCTCTCCCTGAAGCTTCCTGGAACCCCTCACCAACAAAACCAAGAGGCACAGGCTTAAGGGTATTATCTATGACATTTCGGAAAGGAATAAAGAGCTGCCAATGTTTTTGCTCTCTTTCCCCTACCCCTCCAGAGAGGACTGTGGTGGAACCTTTGAAACAGTAAATAAACTTGAAATCTCCGTGTGTTCAAAGGCTCTCTGGCTAGTCACAGAAGCATGTTCCCTGGAACAACCTGCTTAGAGGAAGGTTCAACCATCTCCTCAGGCAAGTCCTGAGTAATTCCCTGCTTTGAGAGATGTAAACCCTTCTTCCTCTTCTCCCTCAACAGAGAATATCTTCCTAGTTGGAATAACCTTTGGCCCAGACTGGAGCATAATATGAGTCCCTTCTGAGAGGGTCCTTGGAAGTCTCCTTGCTATAGGGAATGCCTAATAGCCCTGTTCAGCTTGATTGACAGCTATTTTGCCATCAAACTTAATACCGTTTTTCTGAAACAGGTACCATTTTTTTTTTCTGATGAAGAAAATTGGCATATCCTATGTTGGCAGCTTTTAAAAATTTTAATGTGAGGGGAAAATTAAAAAGAGTATTAAAAGGAACTCTGATATCCATCCTCCCCAAAATGTTATTGTAGACGTTCTCACCCTTCCAAACACTGTCACATATCCATTATGCTGTCACGGATCAGTGTACAATTGACAGAGAATAAGATTGAGACAGTCCATCAATCTAATGTCACACCATGTAATAAAAGTCTACAGAAACCCTGTAAATGCTAGTTACACCGCCAGATACAGCTCCAAAGTGTCGATTGGTATAAAATGTTCTAAACGGCTATAAATAGGTAATATGTCCTAAGGAAAATTTGACTCTTTAGTGGTATTGAAAAGAGAAAATAGCAGAAATTACAGATTATTACCAATGGAAATAAGGCCAGAGGGTACTCGCATGAGGAGATGGGTCTAGGGAGATAAATGAAAAGGAGATAACCCTATGTCAAACAATCTTTCTGATTCACTATTTATAATGGTCTGTATGCTTAAGGCCTTTTTGAGTACATGGAAAAAAATTGCAATCTTCACTGAAATTGCGAGAATTTAAAATCTTATCTGTCTAGTTCAATCTTCACTTAGAGAAGTTTCTGTACTTGAAGAAAAGCTCACAATCATGTTACTTTATTAACTAGTTTATTAAAAGCTAAAATTAATTTAATCATATAAAAGTATCAGAGTATTTAACAATTATTCTATAATATTTTAATAAGTGGTTTCTTAATGCTTTTAAAATGGACTCACTGAGATTTTTGTTTGTTTTCTAATGTTCACTTTTTGGTCATCATCTTCTTATGAGCACTTTGAAAATCATATAACAAACTACTGTTCATATAAAAACATAATTAGATATTTGTGGGGAGATGGAAGCTGTTCTGTTAACGATGTGTGTTGCCTGTTTGAGTGCCCAGACAGTGGTCTAAAGGCACGTGGACAATGTCATGGCTGTCAAGAGCATCAGCTTCCCAGTATCTCTAACCAGAACATAAGCCCTAACATTAAAACAGAAGAATGTGATCAGCATGTTTGGTGCATAAGGATATACTTATTTTCACATTCACCACTGACTATGATTTAAATAAATGCTTAATGATTTGTTTAGTTAGTGATTTTATAAAAGACACACTATATTTTAAAGTTAGGTAATGTATCAGTCAGAATTCTCTAGAGAAACCAAAATAATTACATATATATGTGTATGTGTATCTATATGTGTACATATATGGTTTTTTGTTTTGTTTTTGTTTTTTTAAGGCATTGATTTATATATTATTGTGTGTGTATGTGTTCATTTTTGTTTGTTTTTAAGGAATTGCTTCACATGATTATGGGAGTTGGAAACTCCAAAATCTGTCGAGCAGGCTAGGAGGCTAGAAACTCAGGCAGAAGTAATGCCTGTATTGAATCAGAATTTCTTTTCCAAGATTCCTCAGTTTTCGCTTTTAAGGCTTTCAACTGATTGGGTAAGGCCCACCCACATTACTGAGTGTGATCTCCTTCACTTAAAGTCAACTGATTATAAATGTTAACCATATCTAAAAATATAGTAGTCCCCCCTCATCTGCAGGCTTGCTTCTCCAGTTTCAATTACTCCTGGTTTGGAAATATTTAATAGAAAATTGCAAAAATAAATATTTAATAAGTTTTAAATTATGCACAGTTCTGAGTACCACGATGAAAACTTACTTGAGCCATCTCATTCTGTCCCATGTGGGACATGAATTTTCCTGTTGTCCAATGTGTCCACACTGTATACACTCCCTGCCAGTTAGTAGCCAACTTAGTTATCAGATTGATGCTCATGGAATGGCAGTTCTTGTGTTCAAGTAACCCTTATTTTACTTAATAACAGCCCAAAAACACAAAGGTAGTGATGCCAGCAATTTGAATATGCCAAAGAGAAGCCATAAAATGCTTCCTTTAAGTGAAAAGGTCAATGTTCTTGACTTAATATGGAAAGAAAAAAAAATGAATGCTGAGTTTGCAAAGATCTATGGTAAAAAAGAATTTCTGTTTGTGAAATTGTGAAGAAGGAAAAAGAAATATATCAGTTTTGTTCTCGCACCTCAAATTGCAAAAGTTACGGCCACAGTGTATGATAAATGCTTAGTTAGGATGGAAAAGGCATTAAATTTGTGGGTGGAAGACATGAACAGAAATGTATTCTGATTGACAATTTGGTACCATCTGCAGTTTCAGGCATCTACTAGCGGTATCAGAATGTATCCTCCATGGATAAAAAGGACTACTGTACCTTCACAATAGTTAGATTAGTGTTTAGCTACATAACTGGGTACTATCACAAGCCAAGTTGACTCATAAAATGAACTATCACTAGTGATGGGAAGGATGCTATTTCAATTTGTGGTATTACTACAGCTGCATTACCTTCCTTACCAAAGGACGCATCTACGGGGATACCTCTAATTTGTGTTTGTACATCATCTCTCAGAAGGGATCTAAATAGCTCATTATTCGGCCATAGTTACCTAAAAATCTTAATTCACCAAAGAGGACTGAAAATTCTGAGCTGGTGACTTTTTCAAAATCTTATCAATATTTGTTATAAGTCACAAAATAAAATTTGTGTGTTTTGTTATGTTAAAAATATATAAACTTTTATGGACACCAGTCAGATTGGATTGGAGCTCACCCTAAAGACCTCATCTTAACTTGATTACCTGCAAAGACCCTATTTCCAAATAAGGTCATCTTTAGAGATACTGGAGTTTAGAGTGCCAACATATGAATTGTGCAGGGGTACAATTCAATCCATAACAAGATATTTCCAAAGTCACTATATATATTAATTCTAGATTTTAGATTAGATCACATAATGTCAACAGAGTGCAGATGCCCTTAGTTTAGCTCTAGCTCTGTAGTATTTATTTTCTTATATGTCAAATTTCCAGAATATGTGCATTCTCAGTTGTTTTTGTGATAAAATATAATACATTTTGAACAAAATCTTTTCATCCTTACCTTGGAACTTCTGCATTTAGAGCATTTATGGAGTGGGAGCACGTGTGTGTGTGAGAGAGAGAGTGTGTGTGTTTGCATTTATAGCCTCAGTTCTCTCATTTAGATTACTGAGTGATTTCCCACTTGCCAACAGCTCTTCACATTATATGAATCTGAACTACTCACATTGTGAAATCCCTTTCATTCCTATAGCTTATAGAGTAATTGCCTGCCAGTATCCCTTTTTTTGTAATTCACTTTTAACCATAAAGGAAAGCCTTATTTTAATTCTCTTGAATGCCAAATCATTCAGTACTGAAGGTATCATTTCAGTGAGCTGTATAATCTCACTCAAAGCAAAAGGGAAATGTAGCATGTCAGCAAGAAATGGTCCATTCTGAACCTTGATTTAAGGGGCTCTACTACTTGGATCATCCAATCTCTATAAGGAAATATTTGAAACTTTTACCCAGAAAAAAGTGCTTAGACATCACCATTGGTAGTAGGGTTAGTGATGTTATGAGTCAGGCTACAGCTGAGGAATATATTTGAGGGGGACAATGCTGTGGAATGCAAAGAACAGTGGATGAGAATCAGGAGATTATAACAGTCTAGTCCCACGATGCCCCAACTTTACCCTGTAGACATTTGTTCTTTCATTCATTCATTCTTATTTATCTAGATTCTGTGTTATTCTAAGAACATAGAGACAAGACATGAAATAGGACAGATTAACTAGATATTAAAAATGAAATTACAATACAGAGTAATGAAGTTTACAATAGAGAAAATATAGTGTGTATTAAGTACAGGCAAAGCTACTGAGACAACACTTGAAAATACAGTGATAAAAATTATGTACAAAAGTCTGGAGTTAAGTCATTTGGGCTAATGGAGTGATATGTGGCTTCTGTCTTTGGGTCTTTGGTGGCTGCTTTAGTACTCACTATTTTCTCACCACAGGGAAAGAGGTAAAGGGGCAGAGATATGTATACATATTTCATTCAAGGGGCACAACTGGGAAGTGCCATGCGTTAGTTCTACTCACAGCCCATAGACAGAAATTTATTCCATGGCCACACTGAGCTGAAAGGGAGACTGGGAATGCAGTCTTTAGCCGGATTGCCATGTTTGTAGCTAAAACTTGAGAATTCTATTGATAAAATTATATCCATTCATAATGAATATTGGTATAAAAAATAGTAGTCCCTGCTCTGAAATGTAATGGGAACACTCAGTAGGTGGTTGGTGGAGTGGGTATGACATACCTTAGTGAGAAGAAAGTCCCCCAGATTTTCTAAAGCAGTGAGACAGCACTAGGGCCTAATAGTTAGAGACAGGATGAGTTTGAGTATTTCAGACAGTGAAAACAACTTATGGAAAAACCTTGGAACAATAGGAAGCATGGGCAATTAAGGAACAGAAAAACAAATGTTAAGATTGGCATGAGAGTATTTTGCGAGCCGCAGAATGGTAATGGATGAGTATGGAAATGTACGCAAGGGTCAAACTGTGAAACAGTTATGGTCTTCATCTTAGGAATTAGAGGGAAATATTAAATAATTTGTACTAGGGAAAATGTTCAGGAGATGTTCATTTTTAATAGGTTGATGTTTGAATAAGGTTGGAAAATGGATGAGGAAAGCCTCAATTGGAGCTAGGGAGAGCAGATAAGTGGCTTTGCAGTAATCCAAGTAGAAAGTTTGTCGGGAGACAATGGTGTTAATCCTAGGAAGGGAGCTCAGTGGACATAGGCAATATGAGGTCTAAGAGACAGGGCTCACTGCTGACTGGATGTTGGTTCTAAGGGATAGGAATGATTCAAGGATGACTCTTGGGATGACCCAATAGTGGTGACCTTTTGATGAGCTGGGGAAATTTAAAATAGGAGTAACATTAAGGAGTAAAGGATGGTGGAAGAAGAATTCAGTTGGAAATAATTGAGGTATTTCTAGACATTTAAGGAGCTATTTCAAAAGTCTTTTGGGTAGACTTGTCAGGAGCTCCTGAGATAAGTCTGAGCAGAAAATGTAGATGTGGGAGACATGGAGGTAGGGGAGATTTTCCTTGGCTATCAGGCAGAATAAGAACAGAGGGAATGGACATAGCTGAAAAGAGTATCGATGTTTAAGGAGACTGTAAAGAGATTGAGGAAATGAAAGAAAGCCCAGAGTGGGAGAAAAACCAGGTAAGGATTTGGAAATCAAACAAGAGGAAGTGGTCTACTGTATCAAATGCTGTTATAAGAGATAGTCCTGAGGTAACCAAGAGTGGATTGGTAACAAATAGGTTCAGGAAGGTAAGAACTAAAATGTATCAGAGAATTTAGTGATACATAGTGAGAACATTTTGGTTACAGCCATATTGCCATTGTGTGAGCACTGAGACAATGAGGAGAAAATCAATGTGGCATCTAAGTTCAATTATTTACAGATATGTGACTACAAAGAGTAGGAGATACACAGTGCAGTAGCAAGAGAGGAAGATTATGATGATGTGGTTTTTTGTTAGTTTTAATTGCGTAGGCTTATTTGATAAAAATTTTAAGGAATAAGAATGTGTTGAGATTATATACAACTATATATTCAAAGCCTTTAACTATGACAAGTCTCTGGACTATTACACATGCTATTTCTTTTGTCTTAAATATTTTTCTTCTCATCTCCACCCCTGCTTTTCCAGTTTCACGTAAAGATGGAAGATAAATTGTTCCTGAAGGAGATATGGTAATTTAGGTCCTCCCTAGATGACTCTTTTATTTATAAAGTGATAGTAATACCTTTCAGTGAATGCTAATTAATTTACCAGGCACTGTGCAAAATACTTTTAAACTTTTACCTCCTTTGATCTTTCACAGTGCTATGGATTCTGTTTGTTTATTTATTTATTTTACTTCATCTTACAGGTTAGAAATTGCTGAGGGTCATACGGCTAAGAAAATTGTGGATCAAAATTTGAGCCCAGGCAGTCTGAATTCCAAACCTGGAATACTCTAAACTTGCATAGTAGAATTGTGAATTGTTAATTCCTAAATGTTGTGGTTGCTATAAAGTTTGATTTTTTTTTTGTTTATGAATAGTTTTTATACTTAAAATGAAAAGTATTCATTCCTTGAGAAGAACATTACTCTTTTGTTTTGGTCATCTTTTGACAGGATGGAAATAAAATTAAAATGATTAAACAGTTCTATGATCATGAAAAATTTTTAATAGTAAAAATTTAAAAAGTTTAATAAAACTTTTTTTTGACTGGTTTTGGCCATTTAAAAACAAAGCCAGAAGTCCTCTGAGCAGCCATGAAAGGAAGATGTTTCCTTATTATATTATTTGATGAGAATTGATGCCTATACAGTTAAGTTTCAAAAAGTTAAGAGTCTGAACATGATATATTGCAATGATTATGACTGAAAATCTTGTAGAGACTATGTCGCACCTGTTGTGGTAAATCTGACCTGGATTGCCTGGGACATCAGAAGACTATGTTGTTCTTCATGAGGGGGAACTGGGCAAATGGGTGGGCTCAATGAGGAGGCAGACAGAAAGAGTCGGATAATCCAAACTGCTTTGCAATAAGCTCAATTTTAAATGTATGTAATAAAGTTACAACAATAATGTTGTAGCTCAGTAATGCAGTCTTAAAATGCAGCAAGCCAATTATCCTTTCATTTGAAATTTCATGTCCTTATAATAAGGTTTGTTCTTTATTTTAGGGCTTTATTATAAGTAGAGATGAGTTGTTTTTTATTACCTGTGTCCATCTCTAGCTATAATAAAAAGCTTACTGTGTGTGTGTGTGTGTGTGCGTGTGCAGCGTGTACATGTCCTACACAAGAACTCACTAACTACATATGGTTACCCCTAGATCTAATCATTTTCCCAAAGAGAAATCATTTTCCCTACCTCATCATTTTCCCTACCTTTTTAGGGAAGAAAGGATTTATAAAATAACATGTATCAGTATGTTATCACACCCATTATTTTTTCTACATGCCATATTTCTTCCATGTGCCATGTATCATTACATTCCATGTAACTTTTATCATTTGTTTATTTTTCTTAAATGCATTCAATAGCCACCAGACTGAAGTTTGATTGTCTCTTTTTCTTTTTTCAAAATGCATTCCGTTAGTTCTTTTGAAGATAAATACAATGATGGGCTTGAAACACATCCAAGATTAGGTTATCAGTAATATTCCAAATTAGAGTGCTATCTAGAAATTGATGCCATTTGGGAGCTATAATTTTACCATATGTTCTCTGCATATATTCATTATAAAGATATTTACATCCTCCTCTATTTTCTCTCCATGATATATTTTAGTATGAAAAGTTACAAAAACAATGTCAATCACATACTTTTCTTATTTTTGTCAAGTTGCCATATTAATCAGATTAGAATAATTTCCTCCCTCACATAATAAGAGAGTCTTCCTTCTTACCATGGAACCTAATCTAGAAGGAATACTGTTATCGTTATGTCTAAATAAAAGATTCATTTCTGTTTCTTTTCCTGTTTCCCATCCTATTAAGAAGACTTTTGATTTTTCTGCATGTTCCCAAGGATGTCCTCTTGGTATTGCTGAATGTCAACTTAGGTAATTCAAAAACTCTCATTTTAATTACCTATGTCCATTATTCATTTCCTACACTTTCCACAGAGGAGTGAAAAGAGACTTCTAAATGTTTCCATCTTGGCTGTTCCAAAGGACACCTTGTTTAATTAAAAAAAGTATTGTCAAAAAAACACTCCCTAGATGTTTGAAGGTGTGTAGGCTTTGGTGATTACCTGTCTGTCATATATTTACTTTAAGGTAATGAAAATGATATAAAAAGGATTATATTTGCTTTAAAATAAGACCCATTGAAATATATGTAATGAAATTGCACCTACAGAGGTGCAATAAGTAATCTGGTAATATTTTAGGATTTATTTGTGCAATTATTATTTTTTAAATTGATTTTTTAAAGGAAATAAATAGTTCAAGAAAAAATACACAGATACATAAAAAATATATATATACTCCCTCCCACAACTATCATTGACCTAGTTTTGAGCCTCCACTCCCACCCCACCTTGGGTTATTACTTACCATCATTAATAGTTTCTTATATATTCTTTTAGAGTTTCTTTAAGCATATACAAAAAATATAAATATATGATTTCCTCTTTTTTTGCCAAGTAATATCTTCTGTTTGACTTTCTGCATATGTTATTATTTTCCCTCAAGCAAATGATGTCTATTTGTTCTTTCTTTTTTTTTCTTGCTTAGTTTATGAATCATTTATCTATATTGTAAACTTTTTCAAAAATGAGCTTATTTATTTATTCCACTGCTTTTCTGTTGTCTAAATCATTAATTCTTGTCATATCTTTTTATTTGTTTTCTATTGCCATGTAACAAATCACAATTTAGAAGCTTAAAACAAAATTCATTTATTTTCCCATAGTTCTATAGGTCAAGTTAAGACAGATTCAACTGTGCATTCTGCTTAGGAACTCACTGGCTAAAGGATTAAGGGTCACCTGGGCTGGGCTCTTTCCTGGAGACTTTGGGATAGAATCACCTTCTAGGTTTATTCAGGTCGTTAGCAGAATTAAGATCCCAGGGATTGTAGAATTGAAGTCCGTATGTGCTTATTTTCTATTAGCTAGGGGTCATTTTCTGCTAGAGGATACTCTAAAGTCCATTCCAGGTGGTGCTCTCTACCTTCAAAGGCAGCAACAGCCCAGGGACTCTCTCTTATGCCTTGACTCTCTCTGTGAATTTCTCTTTTGCTATCAGATGGAGAAAACTCTCTGCTTTTGAGGATCTCATGTGATTAGGATAGGTACACCTAGATAAACTCCCTTTTGAGTAACTCCAAGCCAACTTATTACTCTCATAAGTACATGTGCAAAAAAAAATTCTTTTGACATGTAACATGACATAATCAAGGGCATGAGAGCTCATCATATTCACAGTCTCAGCGTGTAAGGCAGGAAATCTTGGGAGATCATTTATAATTCTGCTTGCCACAGTATTATTTCCTGTCTTAGACCATTCAGGCTGCTGGAACAGAATACCATAGACTGGGTGGCTTTAAATGATAGGTATTTATTTCTCACAGTTCTGGAGGCTGGAAGTTTGAGATAAGGGTTACAGCTCAGTGTCTGTTGAAGGTCTACTTCCCATTTCACAGATGGCCACCTCTTTGCTATGTCCTCACATGGTGGAAAGAGCAGGGAAGCTTTCTGGGGTCTCTTCTATAAGAGACTGATCCCATTCATACCCTCATGATGAAGGATGGAAAAATTATATCATACGAATGCGAGTCAAGCTAAAGAGGCTGTATCAAAATTAGAAAATATCATTATTACATAAAGATAAACAGATCAATTCACCAGAAGATGTAACAATCCTAAACATATATCCACCTAACAGCAGATCTTCAAAATATTATACACGAAGCAAAAACTGATAGAACTGAAAGTAGAAATAAACAAGGTGTAGACTCATAGTTGAAGACTTCAACCCTTCTCTCTCAGTAATTGATAGAACAAAAAAACAAAAAGTTGATAAGAATATAGAAAATCAGAAAAATGTCAATTGGCCTAATTGACATTTATAGGACAGAATACACCAGAGAATACATGTTATTTTCATGTACAAATGGAATATTCACAAAGATCAACCATATCATGGGACAGAAAACATCTCTCAACAAATCTTAAAATATTTAAAATTACAAATATATTAAGATGTCTTGTTTCCCCCAAACTAATCTACAAATTCAACAAAATTTCAGTGAAAATCTTAGCAGATATTTTTAGGAATTATAATACTGATCTTAAAATATATGTGGTAAAGGAACTAGAATAGCCAAAACAATTTTGAACTAGAAGAATGAAGTTGAAGGACACATACTACCTTATTTCATGATTTCCTATAGAGCTGCAGTAATCCAGATAGTATGGTTCTCATCAGGGAAATGCAAATTAAAACTGCAATGATGTATCACCTTACTCCTGTTAGAATGACTTTTATTAAAAAGTCCACAAACAATAGATGCTGGCATGGATGCGGAGAGAGAGGAACACTTACACACTGTTGGTGATACTATAAATTAGTACAACCCCTGTGGAAAATCTCTGAGAGTTCTCAGAAAATTAAAAGTAGACCTACTATGTGATCCAGCAATCTCATTACTGGGTATCTACCCAAAGGAAAAGAAGTAATTTTCTCAAAAAGACACCTTTACTCAAATGTTTATTGCAGCACAATTCATAATTGCAAAGATGTGGAATCAACCCAAGTGCCTATCAATTCATGAGTGGATTAACAAAATATGGTATAGGTATACCATGGAGTATACTCAGCCGGAAAAGATGAATTAATGCCTTTTGCAGCAATTCTGAAGGAATTGGAGACCATTATCCTAAGCGAAATACCTCAAGAATGGAAAAACAAACATCACACGTACTTTCTAATAAATGAGAACTAACCAATGGGCACACAAGTGCACAGAGTGAAGTAAAAGTCATTAGAAATCCAGCAGGGGAGGGGGAGTGGGGGGGGGAGCAAAAACCCACCTAACAGGCACAATGAACACTATTCAGGTAATAGGTACATTTATAGGCCTGACTCAAGCCACGTAAAAAGACATTTGTACCCACTTAATATTTTGAAATAAAAAAAGATATTAATAGTATAGTTATGAAAAGGACATAGCTATGGATAAATAGAAGAGAATAGTTAGTAAAACAATAGAACCAAACATATAACATCTATTGCTTTTAAACAAAGGTGCAGAGGTAGTTCAATAGAGAAGGGAAAAATCTTTTGAACAAAGGTGTTATAAAAAACTGAATATCCTCATGCATAAAATGAACTTCAATCCATACCACATTTGTTACATAAAAAATTAACTCAAAATAGAATATACACCTAAATATGAAACCTAAAACTGTAAAAATTCTAGAAGATAACATGGGATAATACCTACGTGACCTTGAGTTAAACAAAGACTTTTTAAATCACACAAAACCACAATCCATAAAGGAAAAATAGATAAATTGACTTCCCTGAAATTAATAACATCTGTTCTTTAAAATACACTGTGAAGAGCCTGAATAGATGAGGCACACATTGGGAGGAAATATTTACGTATCATGTATGTGATAAAAGACTTGCATCCAGACTCTATTAAGTACTCTGAATTTCAGAAAGGAAACAAATAATCGAGGTAAAAATGGACAAAAGATTTGAGTAAACCCTTCACCAAAGATAGTTGGTACAGGTGGCAAATAAACACCTAAAAAATATGCTCAATAACATTAGGAAATAGAGCCGTGCAAACTAAAACCAAAAAGAAGTATCTCTACTTACCTACTAAAGTGACTTAAAACAAAATAAAAATCAAACAAGTCTAACAACACCAAGTGTTGGTGAGAGTGTGGAGCTACTGGAACTTTTAGACATTTCTCGTGGTAACTCAAAATGGTTCAGACCCCTTGGAAAAAAATTTGGCATTTCTTATAAAGATACAAATTTACTTACCTTATAACCCAATATTTCAAATTTTGATTATTTACTCAAGTGAAATAAAAATGTACGCTTATGTACAAACCTTAAATACAAAACTGTATGTGAATGTTTTATAGTTCTTTTTTGTTTATGATTGCCAAAAATTAGAAACAAATGTTCCTTAACCAGGGGAATAGATGAACAGAGGTACAATCATACAACAGAATACTATTCAGCAATAAAAAATGAGCTGTTGATATATGAAATAACATGGAGGGATCTCAAATGCATTATGCTAAGTGAAAAGACTGCACACTATGATTCCATTTAATGATACTCTAGAAAAGGCAGAACTATGGGAAAAGAAAACATCAGTGGTTTCCAAGGGCTGAAGTTCAGAGGTTGACTACAAAAGGGGATTTGTGTGTGGGGGCGTGTGTGTGTGTATGTGTATGTGTGTGTGTGTGTGTGTGTGATAGACTTGTTCTATATTTTGATATAGTGGTATTTATACAAGGGCATATACTTGTCAAAACTTGCAGAACTGTACAATAAAAAGAGTACTTTTTTGGTATGCAAATTATATTCTAATAAAAAGTGAAAAAAATAATATTCCAGTTATTAAACAAAAGACAATCTGGTAACTCACTCTCTTTCCACCTCTTTTCTTCTTTGTCCTCCCAATGTGTATATGTTTTTTCATTGCTAAATTATCAGTCATATACCATTTACATTAGTTCTGCCACTTTAATCTCCCAATTTGTTTCAGTGTTAGTTCTTCAGTTAAATGTATTCAATTCTCACTATCCATTTGGTATAGTATCTTCTGTTAATGAATTCTCTTTTTGAACTTTAATAACTGTCTCAAGAATAGGTTATGGAAACACAATTACCCTATGTTTTTTATATTAAAACTTGTTTGTAGTTTTGTATGATTTTTGATGATTGATTCTCCTTTGATGATATGCGTTGCTACTCTTTTCTACAATTTTTCTTATATATCTTGTATCAATTTGTTCCAGTACAGCTTGTCTTTAATTCTTATTGGATGATTTGAATTTTTGTAGACTGCTCTCTTGGAGTTTTTCCTTGTGAAAGGAAAGAGGGCAGGGTAGCCCTCCAGGGTTTGTAACTCAGAGGTTCTCTCCACTGCTTTCACAGAGATAGGCAGCTACCTACAAATGTATATATGACTTCTATTTCTTCTCTTTCTTGGATCCAAACCAATTCCAAGAAGGGTATTGTTACAAACTCTGCTCATGCTATTTTCCTCACTCTTTATTTCAAAAAGGACACATGGCTTGAACTTCAGGGTGAGTTTTTCACCTCTGGAAGCAGAGTTTTACTATAGCATTCTGAGAGCTGTGCCCACCATCCCCTTTTGCCATTTTCCAAGCTTCTTCACTTTACATATTCTCACATGCCCTTAGCTATTCAGCTGCTTTGGGGAACACCTATATGTATTTTCAAGTTGGCAGATTATATACTTCTTAGGTTTTCTGAAAATGAATTCTACATATTTTTTATTGTTGTTTTTATATAATTTCCAGAAGGAGAGGAAAAATAAGGTGGACTTACAGTCATACTAGAAGTTGCAGTCTAGTAAATTTGATATATATTTGCAGATGTGGAAGGTCAAACCTCTAAGATGTACAGATTCAATTGCACCGTTGCTATCAGATTCCTAAAACATCATCTACTGTGTTTCTTAAACTCGATCACAAAAAAGAATAATGCATATTAAACCATGGAGTTTAGTTGAAGCAAAGCTAAAACAACCTGAAGGAGAAAATTTCTTTAGAGATTTCCTTATAATATCTTGGAGGAAAATATTCTCTCTTCCTTTTTCTGTCTCATTGCTTTCTTCTCTCCCCCCAAAATCAGTTTTTCTTATCTCCAATTTTTGGATTATTAATATGCTGTTTTTCCAGTTCCTGAAAATGTTGTCTATTTATTGATGTTTTCCCCCCTTTTTTAGGTTACAATGCTTAATGCAATTCTTGAAGAAAAAAATGCTTAACTTTCTCTCAACCTTCTGGTTTCCGTAGAGGATTT
Organism: Cheirogaleus medius; assembly: GCA_008086735.1. Lineage (NCBI taxonomy): Eukaryota > Metazoa > Chordata > Mammalia > Primates > Cheirogaleidae > Cheirogaleus > Cheirogaleus medius. The sequence goes on from VBSM01000529.1 coordinate 62,214,863, forward strand.
GGTAGAACACTGAAATGTGATTGGCAGTATTTATTCTCAGGGACCTGCCTCTACTTTTGCAATAAACAGGGGGTTAGGCAGCCCTAAGAAGTATATAGGCACCACTCCAGGCTATTATTTTGAATAATCTGCTCTGGCACAGGAACATTCCAAGGTGTTGAATGTCTTAAAATATGCGGTGCTACATGAGTGCCTACAGCACCTCAGGGTAAAAATTGAGCCCAGTGTAAGAATGAATGATGGAACCTTTGTATTTTTCTCAATGTTCAGGCAGGTGTGTTGGCATTTACACATGCCTATGTGATGTAGCATTTGGAGGGAGATAAAACTCTTTGATGATTCTACATTTCTACTGTACAAAGAATCCATCACCTTGCTAAGGCTGTTTGCTTCTAATTGTTATGTTGTTTCCTCTCTTCTCACATTATTTTGTTTTATGGGCAAGGTGATTTTTAAAAGGCTACATTTACTTTTCATTTAATTTTGCAAATAGGCAACCAAATCAAAGGGAACTGCAACATGCTTTCATGTTTAAGGGAAAAATATACATTGATGTCTTAAGAAGAAAACCAAGAAGATTCACTTTAGGGGAGAATCCAATGTCAATGCAGTCTAAGGCTGAATAATTTTCATAACTAGATTTTATTATGAAAGAAAATTGTAAGAATATCTAGTGAAAAATATGATTAAACATGCATGTGGATAGTTGAGGGGGTGGTACAGGAAGTGGAGGGAGGAGTAAACAGGTATGCAGGAGAGAGGTAAGAAAGTCACATTCACATGAAACATGGGAGAAAACAAGGAAGTCTGTTTATGTTGATGACCATACATCCAGCAAATTGAACCCTTAGTAATGCAGACATAAATTCAGCAACACTAACTGCACACTTATCACATAAAAGACTTTGAAAACTATGTTGGAGAGTATTTTTAAACAAGATATCAATATAAATATTATACAAATATAAAAATAAAAGTGTTCTCCAATCCTTAAGGAATTGCCAAACTAGTGGAAAAAAAATAAACAACCAAACATAATTTAAAGTGGAAGCAATGTTTTTAAGAACAGTTTTTCCTACATTTTCTTTTAAAATTTTTATGGTTTCATGCCTTACATTTAAGTGTTTTATCCATCTTGAATTAATTTTTCTGAGTGGTGAGAGGTGCTCCACAAAAGCTTGTAAGGTAGCTGTCTTTGCCAGGATCAAAGGTCCGCTCCCAGACCTCCTCTGGGGGGGGGTGGGGGGTTGGGAGGGAGGGCTCAAGTGGCCCCACTCAGCGAGAAAGTCTACATGTGAAAGAGGGCCATGGAGAGAGATTCACAATCTGACTGTCAGGAGCAGGTTTTGCTCTTCTTTCCTCTCCCTTGCTCTGCAGTGTCCCTGTGGCTTCTGAGCTCTTCCTTAATGGCACTATGGGCTTGGAGCCTCCCTGTCCAGGATCCCACCGTGGACTGAGAGCATGGCCTCCTTGTGGGGGGAGGGGTGCTCTGAAAATGTGCTGTAGCTGGGACCCACACTACACTCTTTTCCATTCTGCCTATGAAGGCTCCCTTGTGTCCTGAGATTAGTTCAGGAATCTCCTCCATGTGCTCAAACAATGCAATCAAGTCCTGGGGGTATGCGATCTGGCCTGTGGGCCTGTCCCCAGGTCTCTACAGATCAATCCCTGACCATGCCAGAGAGAAGTATGCTGGTCCTGAGTTGCTTATGGGGTGCCCAAGCAAGTTTGATGTCCCTCTGCTTTGGGGTATGCCTTGCTCTGATGGAGCAGCTGGGCAAGCAACACCAGGGAGGGTCAGTGAGCAGAGAGCTCGAAGTCTGAGCACTCCTTAGTCCGCTGCAGGTCTTTAAGAGGAAATGTTTAAGCTTCACTCTCTGTGAAAGCCTTGATGTGGTATATGCACCAACAAAGGGAAAGCAGCTGCTCCTGAATGCCCTGGCTCAGTCATGTCTGTTGGCAGCAGGAGGCAGGGTAGGGGTAGGGGAGGAAGAGAGTCTAGATGAGGACAGCTAGCACGCTGGTCATCTCTGTCCCTCTCTCCAGAAGGCAGCCCACTGGAATGTCCAGGCTCTGGGATCACACAGATTCCCCCGGGTCCCACCAGCTTCTGTGGCTCCCACAGTCTGGGCTGGAGTTGGGAAATGTTTGTGTGGGAATGAGCATGACAAAAACTGAGTGGCTGAAGCTCCCTTGGGGGGCTGGCAAAGGCACATGGTGGGTGGAGAAGCAATATGTCACGGCTGCCTCGCGATGGGAAGCACCCCCAAGGGGGCTGGCAGTCTGGTGCTTTGTCCTCAAGAAGATCCCAGGTCACTGGCGGTAGCAGCTTTTGGGCTCCTGGGGGTAGAAAGGCTCTCCAACATCGCAGGAGCCTGCTGACTGCCAGAGATGTGTGGGAGGGAGAAACAAACCACTCTACCTACCCTTTTTGCCAGACTCCAAGCTTGTAGGGGGTTGATCTCTGCCAATATCTTGCTCCTTCTTATTCCGCTCTGCAATATCTCCCCATGGAATCTCTGGTAGGTTGTGGCATTTTTCCCTTGGAGTTACACTCAATCTGTGTTCTTTTGTTGTTGTTGTAGTTTTCTTTTTTCTTTTTCTTCTAAAACTTTTCCTTCTTTCTGAGATGATCTGGCAGCTGATGTCTCCGGCGAGCCATCTTGTCTTTCTATATTTCGTTTTTAAAAAGTGTAGGGTGATTCCAACTTTCTAATGTGAGCACTAGTGGAATAGTATTGTCATGTAGTGAGATGAAAAAGGACACAAGGACAAGTTTGATGGGGGGTGGGCAGGAATCAGACAAAAGTGCTTTGTTTTGGATGCTTTTAGTTAGAAATATTGATTATGCAGTTGGAAATAGGAGTTTCTAATTCAGGGAATAAATTGGCACCTGAGATATAATGTTTGAAATCTTTAATGCTGAGGTGGTATTTATAGACTTAGGACCAGATGAAATTAATAGTGAGTAAGTGTACAAAAGAAGGTTTCTGAAGACTGAGCTAGGGCACTCCAACTTTCAGATGTCTGGAAAAAGGTATGATAGAATGATCAGGGTTATGGGTTAAATGTTGTCAACCAAAAATATATGTTGATGTTGTAAGCTCCAGTGCCTGTGAATGTGATCTTATGTGAAAATAAGGTCTTTGTAGATGTAATCAACTTCCAATGAGGTCATTTGGGTAGGCATCCAATATTACTGCTGTCCTTGTAAGAAGAGGAGATAGACACACACAGAGAGGAGCATGCTGTGTGAAGACAGAGACACACAAGGTGAGAATGACATGTGACAGCAGAGGCAGAGGTTAAAGTGCTGCTGCTGCTACAAGCCAAGAAATGACAAGGATGGTTGGTAAACCACCAGAGGCCAGCAGGAAGCAAGGAAGCATTCTCATTACGGGTTTCAAAAGAAGCATGGCCCTGCCAACACCTTGATTTTGGGCTTCTAACCTCCAGAATTTGGAAACAATAAATTTCTGTTATTGTAAACCCCGCTTTTGTGGTACTTTTTAAAGGCAGCCGGAGGAAACTAAGTTAGCAAGGGAGGAAAGAAAGAAGGCACAACGTGGGAAATGATGGTGCAACGTCAAATGAGATTAGGAACGAGAATTGAACTTTGAAGATCACAAGTGAGCGGGACTGTAGGAGCTTCTATGGGAACTGTGGATGAGAAGCTGTTTGGTGCAGGTTCAAGAGAGAAAGGGATTTACCCTTCTTAACAACTTGAAATAACAAGGACTGGACTTATTCCCCCACATGAAACAACTGAGAAAGCGGGTAAAAATATTTTCTATACATTGACTATCAAAAAATGAAGAACAGTGACCTTAAAATTGCCCCATTTACTTCCAGAAGAAAGATTCCAGGTCATGGTACAAGGAGGTTCTGAGGTGTTTTCCAACAGCCAATCTTCAAATTCTCTGATTCTCTTATACCAACTGGATGTCCTGCAATTTCAATTTAGTTCTGACAGTAACTACTCAGAGCTCTCATCAGACTCCATAGATGTAAGGGCTCAGTCCTACAAGACTGTCCAGACTGTCCATGCTTCCGGCTCTAGCAATAACTTTACAAACTATTGAAAGATAAACATAGGCACATTAAAATTTTATCGAGTTTATTTGAGATACAGTAATTCATGAATTGAGCTGCACGGCCTACAAGCAGTTCAGGGCTCCCTCAAGGAGGCAGGAGGGAAAAACTTTTATAAGGTATTTGCAGAAGCAAGACAAAGAAAATATTTGATTGGTTAAAGTGGAAAGTTAGAGATTAGTTGATGTTTTCTGATTGGTTAAGCTTAAGTTTCATTTTACTGTTTACATGGTGTTGGGTTTTATTTTGCTTACATAGAAAAAAACCCCAAACCCATCTCACCCTAATGGCCTCGCAGTTAATCATTTAACATTACTATTGCTGGTTTACTATAAAGCTCAGAAATAGCCAAATGGAAGAGACACATAGGCCAAAGTATGGATGAAAGGGTGCAGAGCTTCCATGCCCTTTTCAGGGGCACCACCCTTCCAGTACCTTAGTGTGTTCACCAACCAACCTGGATGCTCTAGAACCCCATCGTTCAGAGTTTTTGTTTTGTTTTGTTTTGTTTTGAGCTCCCATTACATAGGCATGATTGATGAGATCATTGCTCATTGGTGAGTGAACTCAGTCCCCAGCTCCCCTCCTCCCCCTGGAGGTTGAGGGACTAAAGTTTCCAACCATCTAATCACAGGGCTGGCTCTTCTGGCAATGAGCCCCCATCTTAAAGCTATCTAGGGGCCCTCCAGGAGTCACCTCATTAGCATAAACTCAGGGATGGTTGAAAGGGGCATGCTATGAGTAGCAAAAGACACTCCTATCAGTCCTATCCCTCAGAAAATTCCAAGAGTTTTAGAAGCTCTTTGCCAGGAACTGGGAAAAAAAAAGATCAAATACACATTTCTTATTCTACCACAGAGTGAAAACTCAGGCAGAGCTCAGAACTCTCCCTGAGTTGAGGAGGAGCTGTAATTCCAGAGAAATCAAGGTAGCTGGCATGTATGTGGCACAGTACTGAAGCAGAGAGAGCTACATAACAAGAGAACCCCAGAAATCTTCAGTCTCCCATGTACATTCAGCTGAGTACTGCTCAGTGCTCCAGAGGAAACTACTTGAGTCTGGGGAAAGAACCACCTGAAAGGATGTGACAGACAAGTCTTAAGAACTCACAGAAGACAGAAATAGTGCTGTTTCCGCCAGCCAAAATGGTCAACCTCTACTTGACAGGAAGTCAAGTAGATTGCTCAGAAGGTTTTCATCTAAATAGAGCAGCAAAATTATCCCTAAACTAAATGCTGCTTTGTTCTCATATAACAAAGCTTAAAAGTAGGACCCATGTAACTTGACTATATCCTAGAAGGATGCTGAAGAATATTAATAGAAACACAAAAATAACAGACACTCAAAAAGGTAAAATTCACAAATGTTTGGCATCTTTCCCAAAATTACCATAAATACAAAAAAAAGAGCAGAAACATACAATTCATAATAAGGAATGGAAGTAGAATAACAAGGAACCATGAGGAAACTTTTGGGGGTGACAGATGTTTTTATTATCATATTGTAGTGATGGTTAGTGGATGCATACAAGGTCAAAGCTTATCAGACGATATACATTAATGATGTATGTTGTCAATTATACTACAATAAACCTGTTATTAAAAATATCTGCCTGAAAAAAAAAAGAGAGAATGGAAGGTGAGGAAGTAGAAAGAGCAACTCTTTGGAGATGTTTTGTAAAAAATAAAAAGTAATAGAAGAATGAGGCAGTGGTTGGAGGAAGAGAGGGCAAACAAATTTCTGTGTGCTTCCTCTGTGTTGGAGAAATAATGGTATTTAAAATCCAGAATTTAGGCTGGGGGTGGTGTCTCACACTTGTAATCCTAGCAACTTTGAGAGGCCGAGGCAGGAGAATTGCTTGAACCTGGAAGCTATAGACCAGGTGGGGCAAGAATGAGACCCATCTCTATAAAAAAAAATGGAAACATTAGCCAGGCATAGGGGCACACACCTGTAGTCCCAGTTACTCAGGAGGCTGAGGCAGGAGTATGGTTTGAGCCCAGGAGTTTGAGGTTGCTGTGAGTTAGGCTGATGCCACTACACTTTAGCCTGGGTGACAGAGCAAGGGCCTGCCTCAAAAAAATAAAACCTAGAACTTGTAGTAGTTAGTGACTAAGTGGACATAAGAGAGGGAGGTGAATTATATATGGAAGAGACACATAGTATTGAATCAGAAATAGACATACCTGAGTTCCATTCACTGCTGTGGCATTTAGTTGCTGTCATCCTGTGAAAACTACTTATACCCAATGACTCTCAATTTCTTCATCTGTAAAATGAGGATAACAGAAATATGTATTTTGTGTTGTATCTGGAATTTTAAAAATCACAAATGCATAATAGAGACAGCTAGGAAGGCCTATTGAGGCATAAAGCATAATTAACTTTTTGACTTTGCTTTCTCCGGACTATGTAAACAGTGAGAAAAATACTCTGTGCAGTGATTTAGCAAGCTTGTCTTAGGTAAACACAGACTAACAGTTTACCAATTTTGTAATATTTCTGTTTTTTTTCAAATCTGTTTTACTTTGCTAATTGCATACACATCAGCTGCCTTAGAAAAGTATTTTTTATGATATTTACTATTTTGGGGAAAGTTAAAGAACAAAAGAATAGTTTTTTGATCCTTCAAGGGAACATGTAGAATGCCATCTCAGTTTCTGTCTCCAGCTTCACCCCAGTCATTTTTCGCCTTCACTCATGTACGTTGTTCCTCTACGTGATTCAATGTTCTCTAACCCCAAACATGCTCAGAGCTCAGTGCTTTGAAATATTACAGCCCTTCATTTCTCCTGGGACACATTCTTCTCTCTCCACTCCCTCTACTCCGTCCATGCTGTCCCCACTCGTGGCCAACAATCAACTCACTTTTATGGGGTCCATCAAGCTTCTACTAATTCTTCCAAGTGTTCCCTAGTTTATGAAACATTTCCCAAAAGACATAGCCTCCCCCAGCAAGATTGCTCCGCATACCAAATTCTCCACTACAACCCTTTGTTCACCCTGGTGACACAAGATCTGTATGTCTTTTGGCCTTCTCAGCCAGACTAATGCGACATATTCACAATAATAAACAAAATGTCAAGATTCTGACATCTCTCTCCGCCTCCCAGGTCCCTTTTCTCATCTTAATACCATGGAGCACTGTCCTTCCTAGGGATCTCCCACTTGAGACAACGAAAAGCGGCACTGTTAGTAATACAACTCTGATGTTGATGTGGAAACGTCAGCAATGTTTCCAACAGGACAATGACAAGGCCAACAGAAAACAAAACAGGTTTCTAACAGGACATGCTCAAGATCACACCAAAGCCGCTTCTGAGTGACAGCTGATGGCTGCTTTCTTGCTAACCCCCTTAGCTCAGCTGGCTTAGCTGGTCCCACCTCCTAAACAAAGATTGCTGAGACGCCCGGTTACCGAACTGCCCCTTCCTGGTGACAGTCTATCCAGAGCCGCTTCCATATCCCTAATCCCTCCTTAAATAATTCAGCACAAGCCTAAACCCTATTAAAAACTCCTGCCACTGCTCTCCCCGAGATCCCCTACAATTCTCCCCCATTGTGTTTCCCTTGCTGCAAGGAACTCGATGACCCTATCTTTTTTTCCCCTTTTCTGTATATAGGCAGTTGGTGGACTTTAACACACTCCGGTTATTTATTCCTCCTGAGAATCCCTTGGAGGTGCTGGGAGCTGAGGTTGACGGGAGAGCAACATCAGCAGGCAGGCAGGCTGGTGGTCCTCGCATGTCACCCACGCCACCCCCTACCCTGCGGTGGTTCCCTGCGCTGCCCTTCCTGCCACCCTTGCACTGGGAGCTTGCCCACGCTGCTGCTGGCCTACTTCAGACATTTCTATTTACTTCTTTTTCTGCCCTCTCGGATAAGCTGGAGAATACCTCAAGGCCGGCTCCTGCTGGTGGCCTCCGCAGCAGCCCTTCTGAGGAGCTCCTTGGCAGGCGGTGCAGGGAGTGGAGGAGGGCGGGGCGCAGCTGGGAGGGCCAGGCGGCTGTCTCACATGCTCCCTGGAAGCGCTGCTCCTTCTCCCTGGCAGGCCCGGCTGTTTAGTCTGAGCCATTAGTCTGGATTTGGCCTTCACTTGAGGTGATTTCCCTCAGGGACCCTCTTGTCTTTCCACCCAGGCTGCCCTCTGCGGCACCCCGAGACAGCAGTTAACATTTGTGCGTGTTGAGAATTTAGTTTGTCAAATTCAGTTTCTGCCCTTTGGAGATCACTGGTCTTTGGCAAACTAGGGGATATGACTGAGCATATGTTACAGGGCACAAACATTCTGGGATGGTTAAGAAAGTTCTGGAATATTCTGTTAAGATGTTTTCTGCCCCGAGCACACAGGAAACCTTTTGAGTTTATGTGACCTACACTCTTGCTTAAGCCAACTGGAGTTTTTTACTACTTATGTAATCCAAACACTGCCTTTTAAAAGTCTAGTGGTGAATTTTATATTAATATTGATTTTATGTTCATCTGCCTCACCCTCTGGGACTGTGAGCATCCGCCAGGAGGAACAGGTCTAGGGTAAGTAGCTCCTAGTACATCTCTGGGTGAGTGGCCCCAGTACAGTGGTCAAAACAGAATGGACTCTTGTTGGGACTGTCAATGAAGCTATTTATAAAGAAGCACATAAGATAGACTATCTGGCAAATGTTCCAATAGAAGTATTGCTTATATTGGCAACTAAGATATATATTATTTCACATTACATCTTTAAAGAGTCTGAGATTGGATAACTTCTTAATATTCTAATTGGCCAAATTATTACAGTTGGACCCCGGCTATGATTTGACTTCGATTATAAAATGTCTTCAAAGATGAGTCCATTTCCCCACAAAAGATAGTTCCACACAAAAGAAGTTTAATTCTGTCTAGCAGACATTCCCACATCCTAAGTGACTTGTGTGGGACATCAGCAATAATGACAGATTCCTTTCACTATAGGTTTGGACACCTAAATAACACCAATAATTTCAGGGAGTTGTTCCTAACTACATCAGAACCCAAACATGCATCTTCAATAAATTGAAAACTATATTTGGTGGGCCCCAAAGCAATAAATTATAAGATGAATAAAGTATCATGTCAACATATTATATTTGCCATAATGTCATGTCATAATCCGGCTAATATTTTTTGAACGGACACCATTGTTTCTTTATCTATATTGATAATCACAGCAGTCCTCAAAGTGGGCACTATTATTATCTACATTTAAAGATGAGGACACTAAGACATGGAAATATCAATTGACTTGCCCAGGTCAAATGGCTGGTAAGTTTGGTATTAATAGTTTGGCCCCAGTAGGCATGTATTTTACCAACACCGTGTCACCATTCTTTGGATGCTGTTTACAGGATTTCCATGAAATAGTGTGAAGATGTCTCCAGCTCTGAGACCATCATGACATAGGATCTTCACCCTAAGGGGAAAAAGGGGAAAATAAGCTTGTCCTGGAAATTCTTAATGATTTGGAGCATTTTTAGAATACAACTCATGTTATTTTAGCAACATCTGTCATTGGACCTGTTTTAGCTGACTTGTAAACTACTGTGATTTTTCCTCATTATAAAATCTTCAATTATATTAATTGAAGATTCTTCCCAATTTCTGTAGGAAACCAAGATGAGTAAAGCAGTAAATATGAGACTCTTTCAGACAAGATACCCACCTTACATAGGAACAATTTTAACTATCGTTTGGAAGGTTTAAAACTATTTCAGTAAAGTGCTCTCTAAAAGTGGTGAGACTGTATTATCCATGGAATCATTTTATTTATACATTAATAAAATTAGTTTAGGATTGTCATGAAATTTATGAAAAAATAAAATCTATCATATCCTTAGTTGTGAAACCTACATCCACAAGAATCCAGAGCCCCTGCAAAAAACAAAAACAAAAACAAAACAAAACAAAACAAAAACCCCCTTCTGCTAAACATGTAAATTACTCCCTCAAAGAGTGTTCTATACCCTTGTTTTTTCATGACATTGTGAGTTTCATAACTTTGAGGAGGAATTCAGTAGTCAACCACTCTATACAGCATTAGTATGCCAGAACATCAAAGGGAAAAATGGATAAATACCAGGCTTTATTTCCAACAGGAAAATTATTGTGCACAAACTATTCACAGTTCATTCTCAAAAATAATATTTAATATTTAAAGAAAAATGCTAGCAAGATTGTACAGGCTTTCTCATGCATTATTTACCTTTAGGAAACATGAAAACCTAGAATACAAAAAATATGAAAATGGAAAAAGCCTTCCTACCTCACAAAAGGATGAAAGTTTTTTTCGGTTTTGTTTTTATCATGTCTTAGTAGATGATAAGATGCTGAAATACAATGACTAATGTGCCAAAATAAATCTTCATTAGGATCTAAACAAATGGAGTTTCATGTATGTCTATGACTTAGCATAGTTAAAATATCTTCCTGGCATTTAAATTCATCACTGAGATCAGAATCTAACTTTGGAAATCCAGGCTTGCATTGTGAAGTGGCAAATTATGGCATTTTCTTAGGTAATTTGAACCAACGCGATGATTTTCTTCTTTCTGCTTCAGGAAAGTACTAAACAGCAAATAAAAGTTATGTTTCATATTGGGTCACCGATGAAACTCAGGACTCCTAATAAATTTCAAAGGGGACAGTTTTTCTATGTTACAATGATTATAAAGGTCAATTTGTATGGTTGAAACCTTTGTATTGTAGGTTTGTCAAACTATGTTTACTGAACTCAGTTGGCAATAGAGTTTTAGAGTGGAGTCAAATGCTATAAAAATAACTGCATAAAGTATAATAAATAGGTATTTTGTATTCATAAACATCTCGTTTATATAACTTATCCATCATACTCCAGACCTATCATCTTTTCTGCTTTGCTTGAGATTCTGACCTTACTAATCATTTTTGCTTCCTACGTCTTCATTAACACATCATTAACTCTGGAATTTAACATGAAATCTATTCTTTAGTCTTTCCTCCCAAACTCACAAAGGCTTTATGACAGATATATAGACAAAACTGGGTTTGTTTCTGCTCCCCCTCCACCAAGGAAAGCTCTCAGGATAGCTTACTGTTTCCTGAATCACTACCTAACACTTTCTCTCCCCTCCCCTGGCAGGGACCTGCATGCTAGGACATCCTATGAAAATGTGCTGTGAGTGTTTTATGAGTGTGCTTTTCCTTAACCAGGAAGTCAGGAAGGAGGAGAATGACCTAACCTGCCACATTTTCTTTATGAGAACATCTTCTTAGTGATCTATGGTTTCATGAAATAGACATAAAGTTTCAAAGTTGCCCTTGAATCCTGGGTCAAGAAATGGTACCAACATAATATTCTTTCCTGTCATTCATTTCAATGAACCAGTAGTTTGTCAAGCCAATGTCATTACTTTGAATTTGATTTGTGAGCATTACACAAAACAATGTATTTGCCTGTATATGATAAACAGAAGCATCTGACTTTGATTTGCATTATTATGTTTGAGTTTCTCAGTGAATACTTGAAATAGCCCATGTTGATCCTTATCTATCTTCCTTTTTTTTCTTTTTTCCTTCCCTCCTTCCCTCCTTCCTTCTTACCTTTTTTTTTAAAAAGATAATGATAAAAGGAAAAAAAAGGATGAGTGAGACTGGTTAGAAATCATCCTGAAACTTTCATACAAGAACAAAAACAAAAATAAGTACTCCCCAGCCAAACACCCATTTTTTGCTTGAGAACCTCAGGGGAATTAGTTGCAACAGTTGCTAGGCAGCCTGTTCTTCATCTCACAATGGGTTAGAAGTTATAATCTTGTTTACAGAGATATCATTTCAAAACTCTTTTATTTTATAGCTCCAATTTAATTAATAGCTAATATTTTAGGCATGTTTATAATAATTGATTATGTAGGAATATATTCTGTGATATAGACATGTTTTGAGAGTTCCTGGACCTTTTTGGCGACTTGGATATTTTTTATAATCTCTTTATTTTACTGCCTTGGAGTTTACTTGGAAATTGTATACACCAATCTGCTCACAGAATATCTGGTCTATTTTTTCATACTACAGAAAGAGCTATATTATGCACTACTTCCCCTGAGAGACAGTACTTGAATCTATTAGCAATGAGATCATCAAAGAAATTATATTGAGAACTAGAAATATGGATAAATGATATATCATACACACACACACACACACACACACGGCATCACCAAAAATACAAAGAAAAGGTGTGTGTGTGTGAGAGAGAGAGAGAGAGAGAGAGAGAACATATGCTCATTCTTACAAAAATGAATCCACATATATGGTTTTCTCTATTTCTGGTTATAACTCCATTAACTATGATAAAAATACATTTTTTTCTCTTCAAAATTTAGAGGTATCTATAGATATTTTTTCTTTTTTCATTTTGGGGAGATCTAAAGTACTTTTTAGTTTTTCTTCATTTACTTCTGTATTGTGCTATGTATACTTACTGTTTTCCCTTGAATTTTATTTTAGGTATTCAGGTAAATGAAATAGGCCAGATATAGTCTCCATAAGAAATGGGGAGCCCAGGGATACAGATTGCTATCTAAGTCATGCTACTGAAGGAATAGCATATTTCTGGCCCAGGTTCTTCTACATCCTTGCCATTGGTCTCCTGTTCCTTCGTGACTCATTGTGAATTCATCTGTAACACTCTGTCATCTATTAGTCTTTCAGTTCTTACTATGTTCCAAAGCTGGTACATTGATCCAATCCCATATTCCCAGGCCAGGATTTCTTAACCTATACTGAATGAACAGTCCCTTCTGTATCTGCCCTAACTTTTTATTTCCTGATCTTTTCAGTTTTGCTGTGTTTTTGTTTTATTTTATTCTATGAGAATGAGGACCACATTTTCCATCAGATTTTTAAAGGAATCCCTCAAATACTAAGAAGAGTTATCTCAGATAACAGTTGAGATCTTTGTAACAACCCAGAGTGATTGTGGGCAGACCTCCACTCTCTCCTTATGTCGTGTTTGCTTATTAGGATTAGGGAGCAGTCATGGCTGGCCCCGTGCTATAAAGGGCAGGTCTGACAAGGCTCATCTCTGATTGAAGGAGATCTTATTTAGAAAAGGTTAATATGATCTATAACATTAAAGTTTAGATTAACCTCCTCAAGACAATAAAGCTGATTAATTGTTTGTAATTTCAGTTGAACTTAATCTCTCCATTAATAACAGCAGGAAAGATCTTGAAAACTCTGAATTCCTCAGTAATAAAATGCTTACTGCAGGGAGTGGTCTGGGGACACAGTTACCTATAGCTTAGCAGTGCTAACAAACTACATGATATTGGACAAATCATTTCATCTTGATGTCTCGATTAGTTGCCTTGTCTTGAAATGAGAATGCTAGGAGTTTCACTACTTCCTCTGCAAGGTTACTGTGAGTACAAAATAGAATAACTAAAAAACCAAAACATATATGCAGTTCATGTATGTTTAGACATGTATGAAACTTTCAAGCCTTGTATGGGAATAAGGCAAATACAAGTATATGCTGTAGCACTCTCTGAACAAATTTGTTGCCCAACACTCTGATATTAAATATTCATATACAATATAAGGTGTCCATTTAATTTGAGGAGAGAAGATATCCCCGTCTGTTTTTTTCAGTATTCTTCTTGATGTATGGAAGACTGTATATTAAGGGAGGGAAAAGGTATTTGTTTTGTATTTAGAAATAAGCTTTTATCTCTGCTCTGCCATTTACTAGATCTAGGTCCCTGGGAAGTTAATAAGTCCTTTGTGAATGACAGTGTTCTTTGTATTTTTGGTGATGCCAACTATAGATTTTCCTAACATCAGTTTTATCCTTTCAAGTTTTTGTTTGATTATTTTTAATCTGACTTCCAACTTATTAAAGTCTAATTATAGTATTGTCTTGAACTTATTGATATTTAACTTTCTCTAGGACCATCCATGAATGCTATCAAAATGTCGATAACTTACTCCTCTAGCATAAAGAAATCCTCTAGGATATGCTGAACCTTCTGAAATGATTTTTTTTCTTACTTCTGTTTACAAGTAACTCAATTTTTAAAACATTTTTCTCAAGTTAAAAAAAAAAAGTAACCAATGAAGATTGTTTCTAAAGCTCAAAGGAAAGAAAAGCTACTGTATCATAATTTTACCCCATTCAAGTTTTGGCCCTTTCTATTTTTCTCTTCTTGTTTAGCTAATAACTACATTTTGAGGGAAATGTATCCATTTAAACACTTATAAAATTTAATTTTAAGATTAATTTGGTTTAGAGTAGTCTCTGAAATGATTCTGAAACTGAATCTATTTTGTAGAATATTCAGAAATAACAATCATGTAAATGACCTCAGTATATCTTATTAAAAGTATCTCTGAAACAAAAACTTTCCCATAGGCTTTTTGGCTGTGTTACTCTGGGAATGGTAATTAAACACAAAGACATGATAAATTTAAAAGTAAAGTAATTAAAAAGATAGCAGGCTGGTATGTCTTTGTTTCTTTCTCTCTTGCCTCTTTCCTCCTTTCCTGAATTATTTAGGAGCAGTGTCATAATATCTACATCTTACTTTCAGTAGATTCAGGAAGAAGAAAGAAAGAGAAAAATATATAAATATAGCAAAGTTACAAATTAGTGAACATATATACTTATTGCACAACTCTTTCAGCTTTCCTGTAGATTTGGAAGTTTTAAAAACATAAATTAAAACCATACCAACATCATTTTTTGCAGATCTATAAAAAATAATTCTATGCTTCGTTTGGAACCAGAGAAGACCCCATGTAGCCAAAGCAACCTTAAGCAAAAAGAACAAATTGGGAGGCATCCATTTACCATACTTCAAGTTATACTACAAAGCTATTGTAAACAAAACAGCATGGTATTGGCACCAGGACAGAGACATAGACCAATGGAACAGAACTTAGAACCCAGACATAAAACCATCCTCATATTACCATCTCACTTGTGACAAAGCAGACAAAACACACACTGGTGAAAATAATCCTATTCAATAAATGGTGCTAGAAAATTGGATAGTCACATGTAGAAGACTGAAATCAGATCTGCACCTCTCATGTCTCACAAAAATCAAGCCACCATGGATAACAGACTTAAACCTAAGGCATGGAACCATAAGAATTCTAGAAGAAAACATTGTAGAAACTCTTACAGACATTAGCCTAGGCAAAGAATTTATGAGGAAGACCCCAAAAGCAATCACAGCAGCAACAAAAATAAACAAATGGGACCTGATCAAATTAAAAAGCTTCTGCACAGCCAAAGAAACTATCATGAGAGTGAATAGACAACCTACAAAATGGGAGAAAATATTAGCATGCTACATATCCAATAAAGGGCTGATAACTCAAATCTATATAGAACTCAGGAAAATCAGCAAGAAAAAAATCAAACAACCCCATTAAAAAGTGGGCAAAGGACATGAACAGAAACTTTTCAAAAGAAGATAGACTAATGGCCAAGAAACATATGAAAAAAATGCTCAAAATCTCTAATCAGCAAGGAAATGCAAATCAAAACCACAATGAGAGGCCAGGCGCAGTGGCTCATGCCTGTAATCTTAGCACTCTGGGAGGCCGAGGCAGGAGG